>CAMXCT020002190.1:117500-270000 GCA_947184155.2 Cladocopium goreaui
GTCCCTTCGACTCTATTCTAGGCCCTCGATCCTGTGAATCTTGAGGTGGTTATTGTAAAGCCAGAGCATGCGAAGGGCAATGCTACCTTGAAGCCAGGCAGGTGAGAGAAACACTGTATGCCATTTGACATAATACATTGTAAAAGAACATGTCGAAAAGATGCGAAAAGAACCTGATGTATCCGATGTGCTCTGCGGCAGTGCAGCTAGAGAATTCGTGCCCAGGTGATGTCTACTTGCAATGTGCGACCACCGATGATGCCACCAACGTGATGAGAGCAATGGGCCATCGCAAGTATGATGGCAGGCCTGTTCGAAACATTTGTTGATCAACGCAACATAGCGTAACAACTTGCTTAATTCCTGTGTATGTAGACTCGATGAACTACGCAAATTGTCGTATGCTGTTCTGCCCCGCCTTATTGCAGAAAAGTTTGTCCCCCATCTGCTATCAGATCCCACAGCGAAACATGACATCCTGAAAGGCAAATCTCAATGACATCTTATGAAGAAAGCGGCTCGGCCTTTATGTGCGCCAAATTGGCAATGCATATTCTGTACACCGCATCCCCTAGATTTTGAGGTTCATTTGTGAGACGACTACGGTAGCATTGCGAGAAGAATGTTTGTTTGACAGAAGCCTGTCGTGGTACGGCTGGTACAGCTTGACCATCAGTGACGCCATCCTTGAAATTGCCAGCACTGCTGAGGCAAGTTCAATACTGAGATCAGGCCGCTTTTTTGAGGCAAGTTGAGGACGTGTCCGTTCCAGTTGCCAGCACAGCGGTTCCAAGTTCCAAGTGGGTTTAGACCTGTTGAGATATATTATATAAGTTATACAAGTACTATATGAAGTACTCCGCTGTGTTGATGCTCGAGACCGACTCGAGACCTGTTGGGAAGCTGGAGCAACCAGATGCTTAACCAGACGCTTAGTCTACGCCTAGCAGTCCTACCTGAACACGTTGGCGGGCGTTAAAAATGAGCGGAGAAAGATGCTCAGTATTCGTTGCAGGACTGGTTTCGGCATTCCCGTTGCGGGCCAGCACGCAACATCCACATGTGTGTAATGAGTCGGCGAAGTTCTGTTCCCATATCAGCTTTCTTCCCCCATTCCAGGCGTTGGTGCGTCCGCATTGAAACATGATATAATATGCTGACACTGCAACATTGTGGTAGGGGAGTTTGCAGCTACTTCTGGACGCTTGAATATTGCAAAGGATTTTGCCTTTTGAAGAGTTGTGATGAAGTTGTGATGAAGTTGTGATGGCTCCATTGGTGGATTCAGTAGGATCATTGTAGGATCTATGCGAGTTGCTCTGTTTTCCGGCACCGCATTTTGTGGCTGAGGTCCATGGTTTCTGCGATGACCTTCTGCCCCAACTTTTCCACCATTGTTACTGGGGAGGCCTACACTTCACCGATGTGGAGTTTGAAGGATTAATTACCGTCAGTGAACATGTTGAACATGCCTACAAAGATTTGCGAGGACAGGCGATGTAGCTTGTGACAACCGCAGCTTTATTCCCATCTATGAACATGCGGGCAAACCTGTGCGCTCGATTTTTTTCTTTACCAGGAATGGGGGACATTGCGAGCCTTTTGTCTCAGTGGGTATGTATTTTTGCACCACTGGGCCAACTCATTTCTAGAAGACAAGCTTGGTTTGGCATTTCCTTTTATTTCAGCTTTGGGGTGGGCATCAGAGGTGGGGGTTTCCGGGTCCAAGTGGGAGGTGAATTCGATCAGTGCTTAATCGATTTTGAGAATCTTGTAGATGCCACTTTCTTTTAGTCTTTTAACTTACATTCGAAATGGTCCAATCTGGGTCGACTTAAAGCCATGGCTAAATATGGTATGTAGGGTTCATGCAACTGGAACCAACCCTCTGAAGACTGTGCAAAGGGTTGCCCAACGGACCGTGCTTCTCAGCATCAGGTTACCAAGAAAAGAACAGAGATAACCTGTTTGACTCAATTTAAAGCATGCACAGGATGCACATTCCCATTTTTTTTTTGTACTGCAGTGGTGCAGGTAAAATGGATTTCCGACAATAGACTACATCAAATGGCCTCCGGGCAAACCTCCAGTCCTGCCGTAGTACATTGGGCACATGCATACAAATGCATGCATATACAGAGACACCCACAAACATGTACACAGAATACATACAAACAGATACAGTACATACCTCATGCATCCATATTTGTATGTACAATGATGTCTCTCTCTCTCTCTCTTTCTATATATATATTGTAAAATTGTTATAACATGTACAAATGCATATTAATTTATATTTAATTTATTAACGTAAGTTGTACAACAGACACCTGTTATGAATCTATTGATTTGCTTTGACAGGTAGACATGACACTCAAGGCCAGCCTTGGTGGATGCTGCAGAATGCCAAGCGTGAAGGACACATAGGACACTCAAAGCCAACACAGACTGAGCACTGCACGTTTTCCACATTTTCCCAGCTGTCTGCATGCTCAAGCAAAGAAATCGAATGGCGGGAAAATTGTAGACACGTCGGATTCTTCACTGCGTTATTGCCTCAAAGTGAAATTCAAAAGACGACATGATAAAACAAAGCACAGGACATGCGGAAACAATTTGACACATTTTGACACATTTTGACACATTTTGACACATGCATTCTCACATATTCTCACATTGACCTGCAACAAACTTGTTGCCGTCGCCGAAAATTCTGGAGATGTCAGACCGCCTGTGCACTGAGGCACCAGCTAATTTAGAACAAATGCCACAATTTCTCGCGATCAGAAGAAGCATTCTTGGATGAGAGAGAGAGAGAGAGTTAGCAATGACGAGAGTTATAAAAAGTTCTAAAGTTATCACTTACTTAGTCGCTTCACGGCTGGTGTGCTTCAATGTGGCTGTTTTTTTTGCAATGGATGGATTGCACAGATCATCCTCTTGATCCAGGGAAGCTTCTAAAGCTCACTCCTTCACCTGCTCTCCCCCTTGAAAGCATTCCCAATGATACTTCTCCCGGCAGCTTCGGTTTGATAAGATGTTGGTGGACCAGTGTTTGACCGAGAGTCTCAAAGTCGGATTGCACTAGGTTTACAGCTTTGCCAGCTATTTGGCGTCGCATTTGGCCTTACTGGCTCTTCGGTTGCACTGAAGCAGACTGTACCAGACTGTAGTCCTCTTTAGTAACTACTTCAAGATACGCTTTATGGGACTTCCACTTGGACCAGACCTGCTTCGGGAAATGTGCTTAGACTGGAAATCACACAAATAAGATCAAATAACTACGTCAAAACCGTCAAAATTCCAGGTTGGAATTTAAAAGGTTTCCAAGCGTCGCATTTCAGATACTGAGATACTACGGACAAAATGCTGTCACTGCAGCATGTATTGCTGCTTTCAGGTTTGGCTTGTTTGGGTTTTCCTACCAGAAGAGTTGCTACTTGGTAAAATGGCAGCCGTGAGCTGGTATCTGTCCACTGTTTGTCCACATTGCTTTCTGCAATTGGAGGTGAAACGACAGAACTGCAGAACGTGTGAAACAAACATTCAAACAATCACAGCATTTGCTCACCATTCCCAGGTTGCATAGCTGGGGAATAACTTACTACCCGGACAAGTGGTGGGCTGTGGCAGTGCCCATCTATGTGATTCCTTTGGCAACTCAGCTGATATAAATCACCCTCGGTGACAGTGATGATGCTGTTACCTGCCAATGATTTTTAAGCCTACCTTTTGCTGATGTGAGGCCCTCTTTGTCTTTTGCAGCTACAATGCATTGAACATGATGGCAACATGCCCCTTAGACTCTGCAGCACACTCAGCTCCTTGTTTTTTTTCAGTGCTGATGTTTTCACCATTGCGTCCGGTAAGACTCTGCAAAAGACCCTAGAAGACTCTGCAAAAGACTTTTTGAGATGTTTTGCAAAGTTTTGCATTTTGAGGTGTATATGTTTCGTGATCCCTCGACGCCAGTCGTCAAGCAGCTTTTCTCAGAGAATGGCGACCTTCCAGACTTGCAGGACAGCAATTCGCTACAGAACATCAAAGCATTAGCAAGGCCCTATTCAAGTTTCTCAACTTTCCAAAAGACTGGATTTCCATCAATTTCTTGCACTTTCGTTGAAGCAAAATCGAACAAGGGAGAGGAATACGGAGGAATAGTGGGCTTGGACCTTGGCAGGACGTTGCCGTCGCCACCATGAATCAGCACATGTTCCTGTCCGAATTCCAGGAATCGGAATCCGAGGACACTTGGATCGCAGTGATTTGTGCTACTTTAAGACTTTGTGATACTTTGTGCTTTGTAGTTCGGCCTCAGATTTCAACCTTTTCAACGCAACACTGTACGCAATCTTTCGCACACACACACATACAGGGGAGCACATTTCGTCAGGCACACTGAGCCGCAAGAGTCGCAGCTGCACTCCAGAACAGAAGGCAAGAGTTCCTGCAGGCCTTCAGCCACTGCTTCCAATCTGTAAAGTGACACAGAGTCGCAGAGTTAGAAAAAGATGAAATTTGATGACATTTGTAATTAGGACAAATTTGCAAGACATATGCGAAGCAGTATCCACATTGGCCAAGTGCAAACGGATCCAAACGGTTCCGCTGGGTGACCTGCATTGACCACTGTCACACTGGAAAGATTCAGCGATTGGGGAATCAGATTCTGACATATGACATGTTTGAGCAAGGCACGGCTCCTCTGCCAAGATCCAGAATGGTGGGCGATCGCTCAGAATCTGATTCAACGGATTCAACGAAGTCTTCAATGCGAAGCAAAACCGAAGCAGAGGCCATCGCTCCACAGCTGGCGCAGTGGCGACCCTGGTTGAGCGCCCGAGGCTCCTGTGACTCTTGACTCGCCAGGCTCGCGCAATGCACGTTTCTTTCTGAGCTCATTTGCAAGGAACATATAAATATTTTAAATATGCATCAATAGACTAAATACGTACCGATACCCTATTTGTAATATATATTTTTTCTCATTACTTTCCTGTACAGATCTGTGTGCATAGATACACTCCTAAACATGAATGTTCCATTGTCAATTGTAGACACGGATTTCTCTCACTCCCTATTGACTCATGTATGAGAAATCACTTCGTTGGGAATATTTCGTAGAGTGCAAATGCTTTCCCCACATTACTCTGCATTTTGCCTGACAGTTGCCAGGAAGGTGCTACCGAATCAATTGATCTGACGGAAGCGCACCTTTGAAAACTCTTCGACGTTGCCATCTTCGACTGAGACATGTACAAGACATGTACAAGACATGTACACCAGATGTAATGGATGATCTTTTTCTAGATCTTCTGTTCTGGGCAGCCAGATGCTGTTGACCGTGGTGAAAAAGGCGATTTGCAAGCTAAAAGTATATTCATGAGCAGGGATGTATGAGTTAAGTTTGTGGGACGAAACGTGCAAACCACACCACATCGTGACAACACAACGGTCTCCTTTCGTCATTTGTTCCTGTTTTTTTCTCCCTTTTCTTCATCCTGAGCCTTTCGTTGTGCTTTTCGGTTTGCCAGTGCTATTCGCTGAGCCTGGATTTGGTGGAGTCCTTTGCGCTCGAGCAGGTGAGCTCTTGGACATTTTTGGACTGAGCAATTTGATCAATTTGTTGGGAGTGTTGCAATCTATTGCATTTTTTTAACGAAATGAATTTTAATAAATTGAACCGATATCTTGCACCTTGGAACCATGTACTTTGCACCATGTTAGATAGGTTCCAGTGGTTACTTCAAAGATGGATATCTTGCAATGAAAGGACAGTTTCCGTGTCAAAGCTTGATGTGGACCAAGATGACATAGACTTTGACTGACTCACTACGATTTTCAAGACGATGGCAGGCTCGATTGGCCTTGCGAGGAGACAAGGAGAAGAAGAGTGGCCGCAAAGCGAGTGGCAAGGCGAGTGAGAGCAGAATAGAACATTTCAAAGCCGCATCTGCAGATTTTGGAGTGGAGTCTAGAATCCAGTCTCTAACAGGACCCCTACTTGTCTAGGAATTGGATGGAATTGGGGAAGTGAACGTGTACTTAGTGTACTTGAAGACAGCTCAAGCTTCAGCCAGGTGACTTGTTTGGAATGCCTTTCCACAGCTGGGAGTTTTGCAGTGGCCTCAAGAGCTTGCTCTGCTTGCACCTTTCGAGATCTTTTGAGATCTTTTGAGATCTTTTGAGCATCATTGAGCCTGGAATTGGCCCTATGTTGTCGCTACCGTGTCTCGTCCTCGCGTCTTCACGTCTTCAAGTCTTCGGCTCAGATCCTGGCTGGTAGTGAATGTGGTTGCGAGCTGCCATGGGCTTAGAGAAGAGCAGATACGTGGGCTTTGCTGCTGAAGTTCTCAGATGAGCCAGCGATATTCTCAAAGGTGGCAGCTGACAAAGAGCCGAGAACGACGAATCAACACTTCCAAGTTGCGTGGTCTTGAGTGCGCCTGCGAGGAGTGGCTTCACACCAACGTCCTCAAATATTTGAAACACGTGTTTTTGATTGTTTTTGTACATTTTTCGTATGATAACTGCAGGTATCATTTCATCCTTTAGATTGAACACTTGCCAATCTACTTTGACCGTTTTTCGTTTTTGTTGCACGGCAAGTGGCAGAGGTATCACTTGCAGCTAAATCTGGTGAAGCAGGTCCGTCTTTGACTTCTGACTTGTGCAACCTGGTGAGTGTTGAAGGTCAGTTTCGCGTGACATGTTGCAAAATGTTACACACATTCACACATTTACAAAACCTTTTCATATCTCTTCATGCTATGTTGTTTTGATATTCTGGGATTTTCAGGGATCTTTCTCTGTCAGATCACCACCGAGCCGGTGTACCGGATTGTGTGCAGTGCGGAACAGAGGTGCCAACATGTCTAGTCTGCGTTCTTCGGCGTTCGTCTACATGATCTTGTTTAACAAGCTACAGAAGCTGTGCATGGCCTCTTGGTGCCATACAAATTAACTTCCTGGGTGCAGGGTCATAGTTGCGGGGTACAAGACGCTGGTAGTGCTGGACAATGAGGTAGGTTTCAGAGTCGCGTCGTGCTTGCTTTGAACATCAGTCGAAAGCGAAAGAGTTTCATTTTTTTTCAAGAGACTGCTCTCGTGCTGAGATTGCATGGAGCTAAGTTTTCTGTTGTTTTGTTTCCATTGTTTCACTAGCGTGTCAATCAGTATATACAAGAACATTAGACTATATTAGACTCTTCTGCGCAGTTGACCCTGGTGGCATCCTGCAACATGCCCTTCGCACCCACCTTACTGCCTGTTTGAATACCGAAAGCTGCTTTGTTGAAGTCCTTCTTTTTCTCATGCTGGCGTGTTGTTGTGTTTATCGGGTTTCTTCAGCTAATTGCTGAGAGTCTAGAAAGATTTCCTTCTTGTCCACTTCGAGGTCTGTAGTGCACATCTACACATGCTGTCATCCAGTCAAGCCGAGATGATGACAGGCTTGGTGTTTGACAGGTTGTGTGCAAAGGTTCGCAAACTCAAATGCAGGTTGGAACTGAGAGAGGACAAAGAATACAAAACAAATCAAAAGAATGCAAGCACACCTGAGACAGCGGTTTTTTTAATTATTTCGTTTGCAAACAATCTCTGCTCTTTGAGTCTGGAGGTGCTGCTAGTGGCGCTGTCCATTTGTGGAGCATACAGGCCATGATTCAATCGCTGACTTTGGCAGGGACAGTGAAATGCAGACTGTAGACATCTATGAATCTATACCATAGCCACCGCAGCTATGGTTTTGAAATGTTTTGAATTTGTGTGAGAACCCGGTAGCATTCAGTGCCACAGCTGAAGGTTTGGCGTGTCGGTGTGCTTGATCCTGAGGCTTTTGACGCACCTGTTGGCAGCGCTGTTTCAGATGGTCTTTGTACAAGGTGGGACTTTGGTGCCACTTGAGCCGCGCACAGGAGCCAAAACATGCCAAGCTGACAGACTACCCATGCACAGGATGTGTACCGTAGCCAAAACGTGGCAAAACTAACAGACTACCAATGCACCACTCTTCTGTAACAACATTTCCAAGTGAGCGTTCGATTTGACAAACAACTTAAACACCGTTGCCTCATGTGTTCTAGGTTAGAGCACACCTTTTATGGTCACACACGGCCTGCACCAAGCTCAGCTTTGTTTGTAGATGGAAAATGACAGAAACAGACTGCTTCGCTTCACCTGCGGTTGATTCTACAGACACGGGCATCGGGGCTTGCACCAAGGTTGAAATGGTTTGTTTCTACAACCGTCCAGAGAAAGCAGTCGCACAGAGTGCCTCGACAAAATTCATAAAATTTGCAAGTACGAGTATCTAGGAGGCTGGTGCGGTTCAAATGGTTATAACTAGAACATGATAGAACGGAAGAGGAGTATCAGAAAGAGACAGACTTTGTGGTAGATACCCCAGTGACACCCCAGTGAAAAATTCCTTGCCGTTTTTTTTTCCGCTTTTAGGATTTGCAGTCTCATGCGGTTTGGACCTGCGGGTGCAGGTGGGCCTCATATGTATGCTCTCTTGTTTTACAGCATTGGCATTCCAAACAGGACAAGTCGCATTACAGCACTTCACGCCAACATTTTCACCACATTGACTCCACATTGACTCCACACAAGCAGTACGATTTCAGTACGATTTCACCACGGTCAGTTGGGACTCGACTTTGTGCCAGGTTTGGAGCCTCGATAGTTTTGTCCGCATCTACACGCTGGATATCAATCTCACAGATTCCAAGGCATGTCGTGAAGCCATGACTTGAGACGGCATGAGGTATAAAGATACAGCTGTCCTACACATACAGCAATCGTAAAATGCAAAGGCAAGCCTGAAGGCATGAAAGCATGAAGGCATGAGGGCATGAAGTCAGCGGAAGAAATACAGTGTGCAACTCCCCCGCAGCAGCTCGCCGCTCTTATTCAGCCTGGTAAACCTGGTAAAGCAAAGTAAAGAAACGTAAAGAAAGCCAAAGGATGCCAAAGGCAGGATGCCACAGGCAGGTTACAACGCTGATGCGCTGATACGCTGTTTCGCTGGTACGCTGATACGCTGGTACGCTGGTAAGCTAGTACTTATTGGCGCAACCTGTGTCAATCCAACCGTTGTGTTCCACATTCGAACAGGGTTCGAATGTGGAACACAGATTTTTTCACATGTCCTCTAAGATACAAGAAAAGCATTCCGTGAGAGACACCAAAATGGAACCACAAACAGTGAGGAAGAATAAGTGAGACACTACTGAACCATGCAAAGTCTTGCAGAGACCAGAGTCACTTCCAGTCACAAAGCAGGTTGTCAGGCAGGCGAGGACCTACGAATAAAAACTTCACACACTGGCCTTCTCTGCCTCTCGCTTGCCCTTACATACAAGAATACTTCAAAACCAGCAAACACGTCCGCAAAACTTGGGCGTTTAAAGTGCAATCGAAAAAATACAGACAACTCACGGAGTTTGAGAGTTTGACACAGGATGTACTGGTGTATGTCATATATATACACGCATATATTCGGTATGTATAATTATGATTACAGTATATAATATTGATTAATTAATATCAACTATGTATAGTGTATACATAGCTATATATATATGATTATTGTATAATACATTATATAAGTGATACCACTCCGCCATACTCCGCCAGTGATGGGTCCCGTTCCTACTGGGATGGTGCCGGAAATCAACAAATGGTTTTGCATTGGCCTATATCCCATGCT
Source organism: Cladocopium goreaui (assembly GCA_947184155.2). NCBI lineage: Eukaryota > Dinophyceae > Suessiales > Symbiodiniaceae > Cladocopium > Cladocopium goreaui. Next base: position 127,213 of record CAMXCT020002190.1, read on the forward strand.
ATTCAAACTATAAATGGTTTGAACCAAGTCGCCATCCCTGAATGTTGCAGAATTACTAATATATGTATATATGCATTGTATCTCTGCATTGTCATACTATGAGATGTACAATGTGTTGATGATTGTATATGCACCTATACTTTTGCCGTACATCATGAACACTCCATCCAAAAAATGCGACAGTTGACACCCACTTTTATCTTGCGCAGGATTCAAGTCTCCTACGCATCACAAGTGACAATGTTTGCGTAGTATGTCTGTGTAAGACTCGGTCAAGACTCGGCTTGGCTCGCTTTTTTCTCAGCAAGGCGCATGTTTTTCCCATTTCTCTGCACCTCTTCGCGGGGAGCATAGCATAGTCTTCGCTTGACAACCTGCACTTGCAAACTTACAGAGACTTAGTGCCACTTACTGATCGCCATGTCGGGGATGGCTGTTGAAGTCCTTGGAATGCTCAGTTTACACGACATCAGAGATTCCTTGGATTTATATTTTGAGCTCTCAAAGCAGTTTCTGCAGAACCGATCTGGCCCCACCTGGAGAGTTGCTGCTTGTCACTACGATTTAATGAGCCGTGCCGAGGCTGTTAGCTACACTGTTGGTGGTAGCACTGGGGTCGGGGCCTCATGATGTTGGTCGTGTCTTGCAAGCACGAGATCAAAAGGATAGACGGGAAATGACGGGAATACGAGTACCTGGGGAGGAGTATTCTTGCATATTCTTGCAAACCTGGTGCTTTGTCGCTCCGAACCCTGGTGTCCTTGCAAGGATTCCCAGAAAGGTGCCAGCGTGGCTTTGATACGCTTCAATGTGTTGCTCTCGGCTGACACTGTTCGAGAATGTGTTTCACTCCATAGGGGACTTTTGTGGAGCCGGATGGATATGATGAGGAGGTTGCAGGCAAACTTCTCGATGCAGAAAATAAATCCCCAACCTGAATTTGGTCATGCATGAAATTGATTCTAGGTTTGTTGCTTCCGAAAAGGCTGCGCAAATGAAGCCCAAGCCAGCCAAACTCGCAGCCATTCTCAAGCTGCGGAAAGTGGAGAATCAGACATAGTAGAGAAGCAACTCTTGACAACTTTGCAAAGCTGAGTTTTCTTTGTTCCAGTTCGGTTGTAGTATGTTGTAGTGAGAACGCATGGTAAATAGAGAGACCCGTCAACAAGAATTGAACTAAAAAAGCACGCCAGAGTTACCTGAGACCCTTCAATGCCTTTCAGAGTCAAATATCTACGGCGTTGGCCTGTATGGCCCATGGTGTGCATCGCAGAACCTTATTCTTACTCACTTTCTGCGCACCGGCAACTCGGGAGCATTCATTGGAAAGCACCAATCTGATGATGTTCGCAAAGTGTAATGGTAGCACGTTTTAACGAACTAGTTGAACAGCTGCTCGTTGGCCTGTGGGCAGTGTTGTCACAGTGTTATCTCTAATGTATTCGAATGGCGTCTGTTTGTTTTCGAGCATGGTCATAGCATGGAGTCCGAGCATTGTGGCCCAAGGTTTTCGTGCCATCGATATTCCAGGTCCAGAGACCTCAAGGGACGCGCTGCCGCGCTGAGAACGACGCCGACCTTAGATTCACAGAGGGTTTCTTTCCCTACACCTATGAAAACTTCCAGAGGACACCCGAGGACCTTGCTTGTCAGATTTGTCAGTGCTCACTTTCGCATTGGTTTTTGCTCACTTGAATGTTTTTTAGATGTTTTTAGCTTCAGTTTCTCGGCCTTGGTGGTACTTGTGTTACTTGTGTTACTTGTGTTTTTGTTGAATGAAACGGGTTGAAGAACCATGTCCTCTCCATGGAGCGCTCAAGATTCTCGGGAATATGCTGCGAGGAGGTTTGGTCGAAGTGGGAAGCAGCTGTGCCTGACGAAGAGACAAAGTTGCTCTTGGCAGAGCTGGACCTCCCTGAGGCTCTAGGGAAAACGATGGAAAAGGCATATCAAAAAAGAATGTAGTTTTCGTTTAATCTGGCGGGTAGACACAGTCTCAAAAATATCATATTATAATTAGAACACATGCAAGACATGGACCAATTGAAGACTTGCGAAGTAGGTTCAATGGGTTTCACTGAACGTTCAATTTTCAAAACGACCTTGCATCAGACGCTGATAAATATTGCCATCGTTCCACAAGTCCGCACTGCGAGAAACAGAATACTACAAACAATAATACTACAAAAGCAGAGAGGGAGGATATGATTTTGCTACAAATGCATTCTAGGATATTCTAGGCAATACTCTTAAGTCTTGGCAAGTCACTGACACTCTCACTTGCCACTTTTTGGTATATATCCTTTGACCCTTTGAACCATACCATCCCTTCTGGAATCATGCCGGATATAACTCAATCTTTAGAGGAGAGGGGAATAGCCATGCGAATGGATTCATATTGAGCCGTAAAAAATACGCAGTGAGCTGCGCATCTCGTCGCTTTCAAAACGTCCAACCATTGATCATACAACAACTGTCTGACTACCACTAAAATTCACTAAATTGGCCGGGAGATGGCATGTGGGGGTGGTGGGGTACAGCTATGGAATGAACTCCCCGGGCGTCAAGACGTTGCTTCACAGTGTCGGTCCTTAGTTTGGAGGCGAGGTGTTCACCTGGCAGGGTCTCAAGTACGAGTTCTTGCAGACCTAGACCCCGTTCACGAGAGACACACACAGCTTCGCACGCACGCACTTTTTCCTGCCATTTCGTGGCCCAGACGGACGGATCCTGCTGTAAATGAGAGGATACGCTTGTCGAATCGACAAGTCGCATGGCTACAAAAATACAGACTTGTCCACGCACGCACATATCTCGTATCTCTGCTGTTTGACATTCCTGGGTCACCTCTCTTCCAAAGATCTCTAAAGTCTGGTCACCAGAGGTGACATATGCGAGTTGCGAGGCATTACGCTGGGCGTTGCTTGCGGAGTCTTTGCGCTGGGCAGCCCGTGGCCATGATTTCCTGCGGACATTTGCAGCCCAGGTGCATGGAGTGGACTTGCCTAAGGCCCAGACTGCCCAGATGCAACAGGTTCAGATCCGTTCAGTCATGTTTCAGTCATGTTTCAGTCATGCTAAAACATGTGAAATCATGTTAACATGTTGAGATTGGCAGTCGATCCATTCACGTCTTTGCAAAGAAGCTTGGCAACATGATGCAACGTCATCCAACGTGAAACATGATGCAATGTGTTCGAGGAGCCAAGTGCCAAGTTCTTCCAAGTTTCATCGGTTTCCGCAATTTCAAGTGCTTCGGGCCTCATCCGTCTGGCGGTGACCGCGCTTGCAGAGATGCTCGCAAGTCGCATGGCCTCGACAAGCATGCGAACGCTAAATCTCCATGCAGTTACTAGAATCACTAGAATCACTAGATGATCTAAGATGTAAATGCCACCGAGTTGAACTTGGATTCAAAAGACTTTCAAAAGACTGGATACGACTGAGACTCTTGAGATGGGCAAGGCATGGCAAGGCAAGCTGGAATACTTTGGAATTTATTTGTTGACAATTGGTTTGCAGATTTGTGAATTTGCGGCCAGTTGAGGAAGCCGCCAGTCCGTGGAGAAGAGTGAGCTGTGTGCTTTGCTCTGGTTCCTGGAGTTCACCTTGAGCGAACAGGACTGGAAAGTATCAGCACCATTCCCAGATAAATGTATAATAAATGTCTACACTGTTCAAAAAACTTCACTTCGGTTTTTGTTTTAGTTCATTGTTTGAAGCTTTTGGAGTTGCCAGCAGAGTTTGGATTGAAAGATCTCAATGATTGCTGCAGCTTTTTTCACTGACAGAGAGTTGAAACTTGCGAGCTTGCGACGAGCTTGCGACGAGCTTGCGAGTGAAAGGCTAGAGATGAGCAGCAAATCTTGGGAATGCACTCGTCGCTCAACGAGGTCTTGCAAAAAGAGACACCTGGCACTTGTGCAACGAACGTTTTTTGCAGCGGCAATTTATCACAGTTTTGATGGATCTTTTTAGAGCATCCTGAAGCGTCGGGTCCTAGGAGAGCACCATCATGTCCTGAAGCGATTCTGCACAGATTTTTTCACGACAAGTCTACATGGATCATTGGAAGGCCTGTACAAAAAGCGGTTGAAACTCAGGAGGCTGGATAGACTGGAGCCTGGTGACAGAGGGAGTGACCTACCAGTTTGTGTGGGAGATGTGCTGCATCTTGGCGGCACATGGACGCTGCTCACATGCTCGTCATAGAATGAAATGCATCATAAGATTTGCATAGATTTGCATTAATGGAATCAATTTTGTTTGGATCATGCAGTCCTCAGGACCGTGATTCATGACTGCTGCACAGCATTAGAGCTTGAGTGCCCATGGCCGAAAGAGCTCGACGGGCATTTGGACCTGATGCTCTTTGCAGCTCAGCTGAACAGATTTAGATTTCAAAATATTTTAAACAGACCAATGTATCCTGATGTATCCTCTGAGCATCGGCTGTTGAAAGATGTGTCAGATGTGCTTTCGCGGATCTTTCAAGGTGAATTTGGTGCAGGTGCTGGACTCAGCCGCTTCAACGGTGTAGGATCCGGTAAAGCTGGCAGAGAGGGGATCCGAGATGATTTGGTTTGGCCCACGGTTTGGACTGCGGTTTGGCTTGGACCAAGGCCTTCGAGAAAGAGAAGAGCAAGTGGATGCTTGGCACCACTTGACCCGTTCCAACTTTCGACCAATGGCTTTCTGGCTCTGAACAGTGTCGGTAACAAGATCATGCCAAGCATAGGTCGTGCAACAAGAGGCAAGACAAATACAATATCTGCGTAAGAAGCACATCAAACAACATCTACGAGGATAGGTCTTTGCAGTCACATTTCGAACAGATTTAATCCTTGTTCATATCGTGTAGTGGTTGAAGACATTCGGAATCGAGTCCCCGAGATTAAGGACTTGCCTTTAAGATATTGCATGACATTGTAGAATCATTGATTGCAACATTTGAATCTCGATGAGTCTCGCGAGGAAACCCGTTGCAGGGAGCTTCAAGGCAGCTAGAGCCGCACAAAACCTCCGGACGTTGATTTGGAGCTTGCCTTTGCGAATGGAAGCGCGGCAAACAAGCTCATTCTGTTGTTATACTATTCTACAGTACACTTGAAATTTCAATGAATTTCAAATCTTTTGTTATATCAACATTGGGATTGTTCCAGGATGTTGACTTGCTCCCAGGGCATTCAGTCCCTTCTCTTGGTCTGTCTTCGTGATCCACATCCCTGGTTTCCGGAGAGTACAGATTATGCCTCCATCGAGATTTGTTGGCTCTTGGGAGATGGTTGGTATCAGTCAGCATGGCATCTGATTGGGCACCTGAATTGTTTCAAGTTTCCACTTCGCTCTTAAAGACTTTCCGCAGTTTCGAGCTGAAAAAACGCAGTCGAACAAGAGTCTTGTGGCATGAACGTGTTTCAATGGATGCTCAGGATACAAAGAAGCAGCAATACAGGACTGTTTGCTGCCCGTTGCTTTCATTGTCTTCAGTCAGTCCATCTGACCTGAATGTACGGAGTGTTTCATTCGCCTCCAGAAGGCCATCCAAAAGGGTTGAAGATGTTGAAGTGTGTGAAGTGTGACAAGCTTTGACAACTTTTGACAAGTGTTCATTTCGTTCATTTGTCAAAGCGCCTTGCTGCTTCGGTCAGATCGAAGTTGGCGGTGAAGTTCGTTGAACTATGCTGAACTGCTGCCATATTCAACTTCGCATATAGAATGAGATAATATCACACACACATATTTTTATATAATATATAATGTATACTTAGATTTGTATAATCATCTACATATATATAATATATATATATAAAATAATATAATGTAATGTAATATAATATAATATAATAAAATAATATATATATATATGCAATTATGATGGCAACTAGCTCCTTTGCATTGAGCATCTGGATCGGGAGGTGTGAAGAGAATAAACCATGTTGTCCATACAGTAATACCCATAATATCCCATAATCATGATTGATTACACCCAGGCATCCCATCCATCGCCGTTTTTTTCTTGCTCAGCGATACCCCCGCGAGTGGTGCATGCGTCTAAGAACGCAGCTGGAACCTTGTTTGCACTGGTTCCCATTGAAGTTTTTCAGATGTTCAAGGCTTTGGCAATCACAGCACTGGTGGCTGCATCCGGATGCTCCCGAGCCCACCTAGGACCAACAAATTGGCTAAAAGTATGTCAAGGGTAGTGAAAATCGATGGAAGGAAAAAGGATAGTAAGGGATAGTAAGTGTGGATATGGGGGAAAATTTAACTCCCAGCTCGACATGGCACACGTCCAAAAATAATGCAAGTTTGATGGCCGCTTTGAGCCGAGTTGCATTCTGCGAGTTTCATTTGCAAGCAGCTTCCTCTCAGCAGGCGAAACTCCCAAGGCCGCAAGGCGTTTGGACTCAGCCGAGTATACCTCACAGGTATGGCAAGGCTCAAATGATGTTTTTTTTGCTGGCGTCACACAAATGATATCATTGTCATTAACAATTTCCCATTTTGAAGCACAACCAAGCTACACAGTGCAGCTTGCGCTTCAAAATTGTCTCTTCATCTTCCGGTCTCTCACCATCCTTGGTCTTGGTTTTGGTCGCAGCGCTCTTGGCCTTGGCAGCGCTCTTGGCCTTGGCAGCGCTCTTGGGCTTGGCAGCGCTCTTGGCCTTGGCAGCGCTCTTGGCCTTGGCAGCGCTCTTGGCCTTGGCAACGCTCTTGGCCTTGGCAACGCTCTTGGCCTTGGCAACGCTCTTGGCCTTGGGCGTTGCTTTGCTCGTCTTGCTCTTTGCGCTAGCTTTTGCTTTGCTCTTTGCACTGGTTTTGCTATTGTCGCCCTTTGTGGCGACCGGGCGTTTGCGAGCAGTTTTTGACTTCTCCGGCTTGGGTTCTGGACATGGGTTGGAAGTATCAGGCGCTGGCTCTGCCTCTGGGCTTGACTCCACTGGGAAAGGAGCCTGAATCACCTCCTCATCTTCTCCTTGCTTTCCCGGGCTTGCCTCAAGCTGGGTAGCCGGGATGCTAGGAGAGTAACTCAAACCACGAACATCATCCTGAATTTCCTCTTCAGGACCAGAGCTAGGGGTTGCAGTTCCATCACCAACCTCGGCATTGGATCCTGGCTCGATCCGTGGCTGAAACTCAGCGGCAATCTTGATGTTGGCCACGAAGCCCTGACCAGGGCCGGCCACGCTCAGAGACTTGATCTGAGGCACCTCACCATCACAGGGGCTTGGGAAAGCCAGGTTGGAAGGCTGCAGCAAGGGAGGTGGCGAAGGTGGTGCTGCGGCGGCAGCAACTTGCTCACATAGTCCCACATCGCAGTCATCAACGGACATCCCTGTCCTTTCCATGTGGCTTGTCACCAGCTCAAGGGCTTGGGTCACTGCTTCCTTCGTCGCAAGAAGCATGTCAAGTGAGACAAGCTCTCCATCATTGCCATCAAGCTTCTGGGACTGACTGGGTTGTTCGGATTGATGAAGATCCGCAGCAGACTGACATGTGGCCGCAGACTGCTGAGGTGTGGCAACAGCACGCTTTGCACATGGAGGAGTGCAAAGCATTGGCACCATAGGGGCTGAAGATCCATTGCCCAAATTGGGATCTCCCTCAGCGACGTCGTCGATCTGCATCTGAATCTCCTCCATGGCCTCAGAAGAAGCAGAAAAACGGTCCCGTATATATAAGGTATAAAACAGTAAGTTATTAAGGGATAAGGCTTTAATGGGCTTTGGATACGTAGAAGACATGTACAACAATAAGTTTATGCTGGTGGAAGGGCTTTAGAATTGTGGAACAAAATCTGAAGAAACGTAAAACAATAATTAATGGCATTTAATGGCTAGGTTGCTAGACCAATCATACTAAATCTAAACCGTATGGGCCCCATGATTGTAGAATATCAATCTTTTGGACCAATCATACTAACACCACTAAAGGTAAAACCCCGCTTCCTCCCAACATGATTTCCCCAATCAGTTTCTTTCAAATATTTTTGATTGGTGTTGGGATGTTGGTTGGCCCTCACCTTGTTTGAGATTGAAACGTGGTTGGACTAAATTTTAAGACGACTTCATCCATTCTTCTAAGTAAATGTGATGGCGCAACACCATGCAACACCCATTTCCAAACCTAAGGACGCATGGCGATTGGCTCTGCAGGCCTGCTGCTGTAGAATGTCTAGTCATAGACAGCCTATAGCAGCAGGCCTGCAGAGCATATGCTTGGAATTTGAGCTTGGAGGCTGGTGCTCCGAACCATGGAGGATTTGCTAATGGAAATGGAAAATGATAATTATATGAGGGAATGCATGACGAGTTGAACTAATTCAGCCAGGAAACCTTCTGGTATTTCTCGTCCGAATTCGGGTAGAGTCCAAGCTGGTTGTCGGGATACAGCAAATCTTCGTCATTTGGAATCCTTAGGTATGTTGTGGAGGTGAAAGAAAATAAAAAGAAAAGAGACATCATCATACCAATAAAGTCATTGCACTTAATTTCATCCGACAATTATTTTCTTGGATTATACTTGGGAATTGTATTTGAACGTTGTTGAGTCTGTTGGCAACTGTGATTTGAAGACCATGTTATGACGAGGAACGGCTTGTTGGAGTTGGGAGTGTCAAGCATTGTGTCCTTGTCCTCGATGAGATGCTGAAAGGGGAGACGTTCTTGTCCTTCAGCAACTTCCTGCCATAGTCCAACGGTTGGATGCCCTCCCCCAAAAAAAATTCGGAATCAACCCCAAATTACAGTGGTGAAAAACCGCATGAACACTGCCAAGACATGAATCTTGTAAGATGAACAGACCCCCCAATCGCACATAATATCGTATGAGTGAGTTCAGGGCACGCCTGTGCTGCGTCTTCACAAGCCTTCCTTTCCTTCCTTTGGCTGGCAGGCCGCTTCATCACAGCAGCTGGTTTCTTGCGACTGCTAGAATCTTGGCTGCTGCCTTTGGTCGAAGGTTTCTTCCTAGATCCATGCTCGGAACCATCGGGCTCATTTTCATCATCATCATCATCATCACGGCCTTCAAAGGTGTGATCCGGGTCGGAACCATCCTCTGTTTCTTCTTCTTTGGTTTTCTCATGTTTACACTCATCATCTTTCTTAGACTTAGACTTCATTTTCTTGGGCTTCTTACCACCCTTGGAACCCGTGGCGTCTTTTGGCATCCTAGTCTCTGAAGATGATTCCTCAGCAAAGCGCGGAGGGAGGGGCGAAGCCATTGCAGCTGGCGTCACATCAGCTGGTCCTTAGATCCAACCATCCATTGAAAATTTAATGGCACCCTTTCTGTAGAATTGACATGAAACCTAAATCAGGTCGGTATAGTGAGTAGTGATCATACATCTTTCCGACTTGAAATGAAATTGACCTTCCTTGACCTGGGTTTTCATCCAATTGTCCAAAAATTGAGCTTGGCAACGGCCGATCCGAGGAGGGGCGGCAGTGCTCGAAGGCGCCGATGGTGCTGAGGAGGCACTGCTGCGCTGGGCAGATGGAGCGGACTCCCTCATAATTGCCTGAAGGCTAAATGCCTCGGCGGGGTGACAGCTTTGAAATACCCCGACAATAGGTTACGTTCCCAACTAGATAGATGGGGCAATGCTAAGAAATAGAATACTGTAATCACAAATAGTTATATTCTGACCCAACTTTTGGTTACACAAAGGAAAGGGTCCAAAGTCAGATGTGTAACACATGTGGGATGGGGCTTGGTTAGAAAGCAACATGATGCAAAATGGGCTGTGAAAAGGAATGCTTTTTCTCAGCTCATTGTTGCTGCTATGGTGCCGGTGGCCGGAAGAATTCCCGGGGTCGGACCTCCTCACATGATTCGCTGCCATCATCATCATCTGACACTGTACGCATCGGCCTTTTTGGAGCCATCGTAGGTGGGCCCCCCAAAGCTAGTCCACACTAGTGCTAGAATGCCTGCGAAACAAAAAACAGATTTCAATTATCAACGCATCACTCATGTCAGGACATCACCCCATCACTTGGAAACAACTATCTTGACAATGTTTTGTTTTTCAACAAGGTTGCTTTCCGATCTTTAGTCTGTTGCTACGACTTGTGAAAAGGGTGAGACCACTGGACACTTCAACTATTGGTCAACTCTGTTTGAAATATTTCCACCAAGGAAGAACTGATATTTCATTGAGTGTCCAATCTCCTCCAAAGCCGGACAAAAGAACTGCAAACAATGCAGTTTGCAAACAGCTGGTAAAGGGCCCGGGCACCATGGTAGGATCATCCAACTCAGACATGAATTGCAAAAAGATTCTGTGATTCTAACTTTATTGATTCTATTTGATGGTAAAAACAAATACATTGTTTTTTGATTCTAGATCCCAATGGTCAGTGGTGCTTACATCAAAATCCCTTGCCAACACTCGCTTCCATGGTCAAAACCTTTCACAGCAGGCTCAGTACATTGTCTCCAGCTGGCAAATCGATGGAGCCAGTCAGGACTGCGATCGGTCTGATCGGGACCAAAACCTTGACCCCGTCTCCAGCGTTGCAGTCAAGCCTGTGGCGCAGAGACAAAGGAAGCTTTGAAAATTTAGCATCGGATCCCAACAAGATATAATCTACTATTAACAGAATATGGTATCTAGGATACAAACAAATGATCTATTTACGATATATATGGACAACATGAACCAAACTGGTAAGTTGGTAAAAGATGGTAAAAGTGCTCAGTGCAAAAAAAACATGATGGACTTGAAACAAGAATCACTTGCTGTTTCATACTCCGACTCCGACCCATGTGATTCTTACGCATGTAATGGACAGGTTGTGGGGCATGTTCCATACATGCTGGTTCGGGTGGGACTAAAATACCCAAAAAAATCAAACTGCTTTTGACTGTGGTCGTTACATATGTCGAGGCCTCATACGCCAGGCAATCTCCAGCTTGGCTGACTGCTTCACCGAAGATACATTCAAGACAGCACCATAGTTCTTGATGTTGAGAACCTGAGATAGCAATCCAACTTCGACAACTATGCATACATACACTTACATGCAGCTTTAAACATGGTTCCACAAACATTGCGGTGGTATCTGAAATCTCCAAGTATGACCTAAGTATGATGTCCTAATCAAACCGTCCAAAGACACCCCCAAAATAGATGCTGAATTTATCGTAAACACCGGTTTGGATTGCTTTTTTTTCTTTCCTTTCACCTCGCTCTCCTCCTTTAACACCTTGGGTTCATCCAGGAGGAACACCAGCGGCTTCGATTGCTGGAAGACGCCGTCAGTGCGCTTGTGGTGCGACAGCTCAACCTTCACCTCTGGGCGCGGGCTGATGGAGATGGATATTATTATATGGTTGGTATGAGATATGATTAGGATATTATGGAATTAGGATTTTGAGGTGTTGCACTCGTTTCCCAACAGGATAATATGATATATAAACATGCTATATAGTGTAAAGGGCTCTACATGTTAGGCTGTGACATTTTGTAGATGGCTGAACCCGGCCTCGCCGGCATCTTGAAGTTCAAGTAGCACAGTACCCAAGGTATTTGTTGTGTCAACGCAACTCATTGAGGTCAGGTGTTCAGGCAAGTGTTTTTTCTCCAACATCACCAGCGCAGAGTCCAAAGATATGCAGAATGGAAACCAGCGACCTTCAGCGTCGGCCATAGATTCACGCCCTTCCTTAGAGACAGGATGAATTGGATTCGATAACCCCATGCCTCCACATTGAGAACATCCCTGAATGTTGAGACATGAAATTGTGTGCACCCAGCTAGTTGGTTCTACGGCTTCCGAGTTGCAATCACAAGATTTGTTCAAAAGTATGTTGAAATCATTCCATTGTGCCCACACCTGCCCCATGGTGACATTACCAAGTTGCTTGTCCATCTCTCCACTCTCCGGATCCAAAACTGAACCTAGGTTGCTGAACAACCCATTTCACTTTCCTATATAACTTTTGACTTTCCAAGATGGGAAGGACAGTTCATACAATCATGTCATATGGTCTTATATCCCGGAACATGTGTTGCTGGAACGCCCATGTCGACTGAGCTTCGAGCATCTCACGCCCCTGCAGGAACTGATTGGCAGAAGTGGAGAGAAGATACAAGGCGTCACCGGCAGCATTGCTGACAAGCTCTGCTGCGTTGTTGATCTGAAGCTTCTGCCCCAGATCAAACAGGATTATCAACAGGATATCTCATAAAGCATACTAACTATTTCTAAAAATGCGCACTTCTTGTTTACTCAATGGTGCTAACTCCAACGTGAATAATTTGAAGACAAACTGCGGGTCTTCCAGTTTTTGCAAGTCAGTCTTGGTAAGCCTTTCAGCAGTTGGTTCCAGTTTGATTCTCTTCGTCGGTCGCTCTCGCACCTCTGTAGCCTCAGTCCTGGCAGAGATATCCAACTAGGTGGAATTGAGGGGAAATGCATTGAGGTGGACACATAGTATCAGGGCACGTGTGCGTGTGTGCGTCTGTCCATGGTTCCCTTTGTCTTTCTAGCCCTGCCCCCGCGTAAGGAGAAAGATACAACTCTGATTTTAAAAAACTATTTAGCAAGAAACACGCTAAAGGTATGTGTTTATAGACATCCATTGTCAAAAGGTTTATTTTCGTTTTGAAATTCAAGAAGATAATACCTATTTGTGATGTTAGGCAGAACCCGTCCGCGCCTCTCACTTGCCATGAAATCTCCGTCAGGGTTGTAGGTCTTGTTGTGAGCTTTGATCAAGTCACTTGCACGGTCAGCAAGCGTCTCAGTCTCCAAAAACTTGGAAGCCAGAGACTCAAGGACAACCAATTTGGTACCCTGCTGCCTGCAAACTTTGTAATCACCACATTCCCTTCTAGCAGAACCAGCTTTCAAGGCGGCAATTGTTGGTTCAAAGTTTGGGAAATTTTGCAACTCCAATCTCCCAGCCCTGCAACTCTCATAGATTTGATTGGACAAGCGTGCGCCCAACTCCTCCGCTGGCTTGTCCAACATCACAGATGCAGATATCAAAGTCTTTCCTTCGCAAATTTCCTAGGATCTAAGAAACTTGAATGGAAATGCAAAAGGTAAGATCAGAACAGGGCTGATGCATTCGCTCAAGTCAGTAATTTTGCATCATTGACTTATGATTCTTTGGGGGGTTGCAAAGGCAAGTATCTTCTAGGGCTGCCAGTGCGGGAAACCCATCATAGGCCATGCCATCCACAACAATTGTAGTGGCCACGGTCGGCACAGTGAACGCCGCTAGCGACTTTTTCACGATGTCCGTGCCGGCTGCCACCTCACAATATTGGAAATTGCTACAAACTCAGAAAACATCATATCTTATGGATTCAGTTGACCATCGGCAGATGTGTTTTGAAAATGAAAGAGGCTCTTGTGGTTCTTCTGACATGAAGATGCAAGAAAGATATGCACACCTTTTCAAAAATGAAACTTGGATCAACAATGAACAACACATCACTGAACCAGAAACAATGGCACTATCTATCAGCACATAAACTAGTCCAAGGCACCTGCTTCCACTCTTGGATGTCAGTCAGCGCCCGTCCAAGATGGGGTAGGCTCGACTTGGTGGGAGAGGATGCCTCACGATTGCAAGCGCACCCTGAATTTAAGTTATGTAGTTCCATCGTTCAATCAACCCACACACCAAGCAGTAATTAGAATGCATCAAAGCAACTGGAGGTTTGTAGAACTCCGTCCGTGGCAGCATGTGTACGTCGTGAACTACCCCACTCTTCATAGCTTTGGATGACTTGAAAATGTTGGTAGCGTCCTTCGATATGCAAGCCAGTCCAGATAGGCATCCGTCTCGGGAACCGTACACAGTTGCCTTGGAAGTCATCGCTATGAAAAGTGTTTGGCATTTTCTACATTAGGATTACAGGAGAAATTGGTATTCTGTCTGCATTAGAGCTCCGAAGTAATACTTTTTTTTTGGCCAAGAGACTGGATCAAACACCCATGTGATAGGTCGCACTCGCAACCCTCGTTCTTTCAGCCCCAAAGCTTTCCTATGTGCAGAAATCATCATTTGAAATACGGTGGGAAAGAAGGAAAGAAAGATACAAAAAGGGATGGCGATGCAAGAAGAATGATCAGCCAAAACAGGCAGTCAAACAACCACTGATACCCTGCTAGGTTTTCAAACTTCAGGTGCAAGATGGTGCAAGCAAGACTCTCAAGTTGGTACCGAACGTCACATACCTCAGCGTCTTCTGCATCTTGGTCTCCCTCTTCATCATCTCTCTTTATCTTTTCCTCGTCCTTCGTGTCAGGGTCGGTCTTGGTGTCATTCCTGCCAGCGGTTGTTTTGGCAAAACCTATTTTGTTTCGGGCTTGGCCATCTACCGGGTTTTGGTAAAGTGTGGAACAAGATATTGTTTTTTAAAACCGTGGGCTTCCAACATCTTGTTGTTTGGGAAAACCATGGGTGAACTAGTGTCCTGGACTTCTGGGAGGCACGGTTGGGATGTATAACCAAGGCAAGAGAGTTGCGCTTGTAGCGGTTCAAGGCGTTGGCTACCATCGTAACCAAATAGTCCCATTTTGCCACCGATATGACCCCCATAGATGGTAGATTGAAAAGCAACACGATACAGTGATCGTCTGAGCTATTGCACCCAGGCGACTCATCAATGGTACCATCAATCCAAGAGAACACCTGGGGCATAATTGTCGAATCTGCTTGCACACTGCGAGCTTGGAAGATCTGCATGTTTTTCTCCATGAACCCTTGCACGGTGCGCCAGGCTCGGTCGTGACACTCCTGTGCAGAAGCTGGACCGGGATGGGCCAGGGGCGGAAGGCCTTGCAAGGGCTAAATCTCAGGAAAGTCAAATGATTATTAGCTATTAACTGATAAGATTGATATGTATCAGAAACATTCGGAAACTATATTGAGATGTAGCAGGGTTGAATCTCAGGAATGAACTAAGCTACAAACACCTGCGTGGCAACCGGACCTCAAGCTGCTTGACCAATTTTGCTCGGTTCTTTGCACTTTCGCGCTCTGACCTTGGAATCAAAGTATTGTTAGAGTTAATTCTAAAACAGAGGGGAAATTAAAGATGAAGATCTTTGGATGTGTTTGAATTAGCTACCTGTCAAATGATCAGCGTTGGTAAGCTGATGACCGAATCGCTTCAGCATCAAACATGGCTTGGTCCCCTTTGAGCTGTTCTTCCCACGCGAGAAAAGCTGCCTCTAAACTCTTTGCAAGAGCGCTCCGCGACTTGTCTTGGCTCTCCGCCACAAAGTTTTCGACAGTTGTGCCCCGCAACTGCGTTCAAGGATTTTGAAACATCAACACAAGAAACGATAGGCTACAGGTCACTGTCTTGAATTCTTCAAAATGCGACAAACTTACATCACACACATTACTCTGAACTTTTGTCGTTTGTCTTTAACGTGTTGCAAGAAGAGCCTCTAAGACGAAATTGATCCTCTCCCAGTCAAAGGGTTCACCTGCTTTCATGACCACTCCAAGATCGTGGTCCAAAGTCCTTGGATGGCACGGAATGGTTGAGTGGGGAAAATATAGCCAAATCAATCACACCCTGCTTTATTTTATAATATCCCAGAAGTGACGCGGTTTCCAGAAACCCCATTACAATATACTGATCTTGGTAGGTACCAATCATTTACGAATTGTTGAAATTAGAATTAAATCATGATTGCTCCACCCGGCAGCCCCGAAATTGCGACGCGGTTTCTGGAAACCCCATGAAAATTTAATCCATTTTGTGGCTTCCAAAAGCTGATTGGTTTCTCTAGCCAAATATATTTGGCGCTACATCCCTGATTGCGACGCGGTTTCTAGAAACCCAATGATTTTTTGCTATGCCCAGCCAAATATATTCGGCGGCAGCCAAATACATTTGGCTATACATCCCTGAATGCGACGGGTTTTGGAAAATCAATCACATTTCTTGATACCTAGCCAAATGTATTCGGCGGCAGCCAAATATATTTGGTTATACATCCCTGGTTGTGACGGGGTTTGGAAAATCAATCACATTTCTTTATGCCCAGCCAAAACAAATTGGCGCACCAGTGGCGCACCAGACCAAAACAAAACGCTTAAAGACCAAGACCAAAGAACCCTTTCTCAAAAAGACCGTCGTACTTCTCAACAACGGCAGTTGGAAAAGACTGGACCAACTTCTCTCTCAACCAAATCCAGCAGCAACAGATGTCATGAAGAAGAATGTGCTCATCTTCGCTCAATTGTGCGTTTTTCTGGCACAAGTGGATGATAAGGATCTGGGACATATGGGGGAAGTAGAGACACCCAGTCAAGTTGACATGCAAACATCCCCAACCAAATCCCATTCTTGCAGTCCTTGGCCTTGACTGTGGCATCTTTGGATGCCTTCCTTGCGAAATCCTACAAGGGTGAGGGTTGGTAATAAGTCTTCATGTATGTCATTGTATGTGAAGTACAATTGTTTTCCAATCGTCTATGCGTGCAGTCTCTTGACTCTTAAGTCTGTCCTTTGTGGCCCTGAGGATATACAAAGTCGCGCTGACATCTGTCGTGGTAAGGATTTCCTGAAACTGCTTCTGATTCTTGAACTTTGGGGCCTCTTGGCGGGACGTCAACCCAGGCACCCAATGTTCGAGAGCCAAGATCTCCAATGGGACTCCTGAAAGGATGCACACAGGGAGAACGGAAAAATTATGAGACTTGATTGCAAAGCAAAGAAAACTCTAATGCTGACATGGCCTGAATTTTCATGCCGATACTTGTCGTAGTGGGCATGCACCATATCCAGCACGTCCTGTGGGGCGCGCAACCTTAGTTCAACTTTAGGAATAGTGTCAAACTCTTCACATACTCTCACTTGCACATACTTGCACATACTTGCACACACAATTTGAAAGATAAGGCGCAGGTTGTATATCAGGGTCTTTCGCTGCACATCCACCCGATGCTTCTTCACAGTGACAGACCTATTGTACTCAGCAATAGTGCGATTCAAGCAATCCTTCAAGGATGAGCGGGCACCTCTACTCTGACGCTTCTCGATATCGATGGCACATTTCATATCTGCCAGAATCATAATCGGGCTGGGTGATACCTTTTCAGAAGTCACATATCCAATTCCTGACATTGAAGTGTTCCACACATAAAGAAATATGGTTGCTCTTTGGATGTACGACGACCAAAAAGAAAGACAGATATAATAAATTCAAACAATAGAGGTGTATGTTTCAAAATGAGATGCCCTTTTTTTTGGCCCCCAAAATGTAAAAAAAGAGGTACCCCCTTTTGAGACATACCCATAGTGTTCTTGCTGAGTTTCGCAGTGAATTAAGAAAATGCTGCTGAGGGCTATCACGATGGTCATAGCAACACCGCACAAGGGAAAAGCTCTGGAGGGTATTCGACAAAGTCTTGGATGATGCAATAGCTTCAGGGGTCATCTCGAGCTCATCAACAAATGAAACTATTGAGAGCATCAAGACTATCTTCGAAAATCCATCCACGCAACCCACTGTAAAATCTTCAAGTCGGCGTGACCCATCAGAAAAAGGGAACTTTGTGATCACTGATTCAGAGCTGCTTTTGTAACCTTTCAAGAACTCCTTGAAGTGCAGCGCCAGCTGGCTGTTGTTGGGAAAATCTGAAGGGTTGCGAGTCAGAACATTTGAACCAGCTTCCCCATTTTTTATTACTGGTAACTAGTTTTAAACAAACTTATTACTTACTATGTTGACCCACCTACAGAAAAAGGATCCCAACTTTTCCAACACCCCACATCCGTTCTTTGCGTTGCGACTGTAGTCGAAGGACGCCAGTGGAAGCCAGAACTCCGACACAGATTCGACAGGCACTGCCGTGAGAACTGGCTTGGTCACAGGGTCCCCATGTCGGGGGGGAGGAATCAACCGATCAAGCACCTGAGGAACACACTGCAACTGTCAAGATTTTTCTCAATAAAAGACCAAGATTGTGGAGAAGGCTTAACGTGGCATTTCAAGTTGAACATTGCCGATGAGGAACCCTCTTCATATCCTCGCGATTGGCCCTCACATGATTCAGGTGATCTCCCAAGTTCTTTTCCGCAGTGACCTTACTATACAATCCGGTGATACCACAAATATATTCATGAGAGCCTGAGACATGACATCTTGAGTTGCTAAAATTTGAACATGATATAACATGATAAGCTTCATGATGCTACATAGCCAAGAAGCTGTGTCAAAGTAGGTAATCAGCTCTGCTATTGGACCTTCCTCCTCGTCAATGCTCATCCGAGCGTCTTCCATGTTGCTCTGCAAGGTGGTCAGCTGCTATTCAGCCAAGTGACGACTTTGGAAGGCAGGGAGAGGGATCATTGAGGTTTAAATTCCAAACTCTATTACACCATAACCGTATTAAACATTGCCACCTTTTTATCGATCATTCGTTTCTTCATCATATTGACAGTTTTGCCCTGTAAGTAAGCCAATACAGCAATCAAGAATGACAATGCAGTTTCGGCCGCAAAACAAGTCACCTACTGTAAGTTGCGAGTTTTGAGTCATCCCATCAAAAATGCAGTTTCCAAATCAACAGTCTTTCCCCTCTGCACGTCCCCCCAACAGTTGTTTCCAGAACATATTAGCCTGTTTCACAGGCAAATGTGGGTGCAAAGATGTTTCATAGCAAAAAACATTCTGTGGAAACTGTTTTGATTTATTTGATTTGTCAATGAAATTTACAGGCAAGGTCCGGGAAACATCCTGACACTCACCCCAGCTCTGCCAGCTAGCCCCTCCGAAACACCACCTGCAAATGGTGGGCCTTTGGAGCCGGAGGGCGTTCCCCAAGATTCACTTGGCACCACCTTTGGTTTGCCCTGGGACACTTCAGAAATTTGATTTCTGGGTATGGAGTCAACCCATCTGGATTTAACATTTTTCTGTAAAAAGCGACAGAACGATGGAGGGAAGGAAAATCCATCTCAATATGTCGTGCCAATTCCTCAATTTCCTTGGCTCGCTCATCTTCCAGAACTGCCCGGGCAATTAGTCTCGTAGAGTTCACTCTGTTCCAGTAATGCTCAGTTTCATGTACCAAAGATGCTGGATGAACCATAAGTGGGTCCTGGCTCAAGTTGTCATCACTCATGTGCACCTTGGTAAGCGCAAAGATGTCGTTGTCCCTGTCATCCTGCTGCAGGCGCAATGGCACCCGTTCGCTTAACTGCAAACCGGCACCATGGCGTGGAAGGGAATGCCGGGCCATGAAGGTGAAGGAGTGGGGTACTACTTTGTCATCAACAGCTTTCTTTCCACGATCTCTGTAAGCATTTTTGAGACCCACTGCACCCGGCATCATGCCAACCCAGTCGCGAACCTTAGAACATGAACATATAGCAATGAAGAAATTATGCAATCGGGATCATTGTGAGCTCATTCATGGTCCAACAAAAGTACTGGGAGGAAATAGGGAAGAAAGCAATGGATGCCAAGAGAAGTCAAGAAACTTCATCTACTACTTCCACACCAAAGAGCATGTTTTTCTTTGCAAATACTGGTGACAGTTTCTTTTCAAGACACCGAATCACATCTCCAGGGGTCTGCAGGGAGCGCTCTTGGCGGAGACATGTTGTCACCAGCGACAGAGCCCCATCCACGTCTTCGTGCGTGTGGCCAACCACCAAATGGTAGTGGCCACATGTAGTGAACAGGTTTTGCTGGCAGAGTAAAATACATATCTGCGAGGTCAAACTATTTCGGGCTTCCTTCGGTGTATTATCGGCTTGTAACCAAAGCCTCAGATGTGTTCCGCCGTTCTTCTGTTTTGAAATTGGGGCAACAAATCATAAATTATAAATAATAAAATAGTTCCAAGACCAGACTTTACCCAGGAACTCAAAAGGCAATGGTCTGCCCTCCGATCTGCAGATTTGCCATGTTTTGTCAATGGATCTCATCACCTTAGATCCCCAACTTACCCCTGGCCATTTTTGAATTAGTAAAACAAACAGTTTGGTGTTGCAACACATGCCAAGCGATTCTAATTGCAGGTGAGAATCAACTTCCCAAGTCCAATTTGTCCCTACGGGCATAGCCTCCCAGGCAAGATACATCCAGCAGCCAAATCCGTGGCAGATCACGCAAGTCAGAGTCAGGTGGGTACCTTGGACGAGCGGCGGCAAAATAGGAAAAGGCATCAATATCAGTTTGACTAATAGATAAATCAGGGTCCATATATGTCCATCTATTAAAAAAATAAATTACTATAATATATTATAATATATTAAAATTATAATATATTTATCTCCACAGTAGATGTTTGCAAAATAGGAAACTGATGTGTGTCGAGATACGTCTGGTATTTTCATACAATGTCTTTTTAGGAGTTCTACCACCAGGAAACCTTGGAAGTGTTACCTTTGCTTTGTCGTAGGAATCGACAATGATGCATAGAAGATCCTTTTGGGCCTGGGATCGATCCCTGGCCAACCAGTAAACCTCCCGATCCCTCCATTGTTGGGTATAGTGACCCAAAAGAAGATCACAAAGCCGGGCATGTTCTGCAAAGTCAGTCGCCTGCCTAATGGAATCCCTCAGCTTTGAGCAGGTCTGGCAAACAGCATGAACGGACTTCTTGTGGAACTTCAGGCAGGTTGACAACCATTTTTTGCCGACTTGATAAAACGTTGACTTGCATGCAGCATCCACATTCATGACTTTGCAATAGGCAACGAACATCAAATACAAATTGGCAAGGTTTCCATGAGGCAATTCTCTCGGCGGAAGTTTATCTGGATTGCCCTCACAAATCTGTCGGGTTGGTCCCATCAATTTTTGTTCCACAAGTTTCTCAAGCAGTTCATCCCGAAGACTCTTGTCGCTTGTCTCCAGGTAGGACTTCTCAGGGCCCCTCAGTGCAAGGCCAGGGCTCTGTTGCGGGCATGTCTTGGTCGTTTGACATGATAATTAGTCATACCTCAGCTTAAAAAAAAGGAAGTTTCAAGATCATTTCATTGAGAGTCGTGGTCATGGACTCCCCAGCGGTCCAATACAGATGTATGAAGAAGCCGTTGGCATTCGATTGCTTCACACAAGGTCTCGCTGACTGACCTCGGGCTTATTCCACGTCAGTGCTTAGAAATGTAGATTTAACTGATCAGGGGGAACCATACTAACTAACATATTTTTTCAAATACTGCCAACCCAATACGCAATACCTCAATCAAGTATCCAAAATTCAGGGTTCGTTCGTCAACTCCTCTGTGCCTACGCTTGGTTCGGAGCAAACGCTGCTTCCCAATACCCAGAAAACGTAGCCATGCTTCTCGACACACATAATGTCCTCCACTCTTTTGGCCAACGAAAACCTTTTGTGGTAAGTACCATTAACCCCATGTAAGTTTGATCTTTTTAAAAATAATTAGTTGGAAACCACGATGATTTCTTGTATTGCGGAAGTCCTTCAATCATGTAGTTGAGCCTTCTGGGGCCCCCCTCTGTTTGGAGACTCCACAGCAGTGCATCTTGGGCGCATTTGCCAAGGGACCAGAATGCGCAGCAGATGCGGTATAGCACCGCAACTGGAACACTACAGGCACAGGGGCATTCAGGGTTGTTGATAACACGGCGGATACGCTTCCGGCTCATACCATTCTTGGTGTAGCTAGACTTTTTCTCATCATCATCATCATCATCATCATCATCATTCAAACCATGAAGGGATTCCAGTCGGTGCAAAGTGAAGCTCATGTCTTTATTCCCACCCTCCTCGAATGAAGGGTCAGACTCATCATCATCATCACCATCGAGGCTGCAAGATGACCTAGGTAAGGAAACCAAGAACTACGTTGATTTCTTCGAATTTGAATTTAAATGGTGCTCAGGAAAGTCAATAGGCCACAAAAATTTGATGTTTCATCTGATTCAGCTTGGGGGCTCAGCTTCAGAAGAGTCACCCTCCGAACCATTGCTACTCTCAGTTTCGTCATAGCGACGCCAGACAGATCGCTTGACGACAACATCATCGTTCTCATCCCAGCGATGAAGGACCGGCATGGGGAGAGCTGTGAATAAAGACAAGGTATAACAAATGATGATAATTCATATGTCAATTCTTATTTCAGCTGGGTATTTGTTGGCAACCCTTGTTTGAGATTGCAAGTATCTGAATCATTCTGAATCCAAATCCCATGTGATGTTACATCATGTTGTCCTTGATTTTAAAAAGTTTGACGTATTGACCGACAGGCATGGAAACAACTTGCTCTCAATAGGCATGAAGGCTTTGAAATTTTCTCTGGGGGGGCCATCTGCCATCGCCTTTTCTCCTGTTTGCTAAGGGTTCAGAATCAGCCCACCACAGATGTGAATTTCGGATTGGAACCTTTGCCCCATATATTCAACATAGGAACTAGCGTTTCAAGTATTTGTTGAGTCGGACAGCTGACAGAGCTGAAAGCACTATGCAGAGGGCTGCTGCCATCACTCGAAGGGACATCGCGTTTCCAGCCATTTTCCTGATCTCCTGAGATTGTGGGCACATGGTATTGGGGTAGTACAGGGTTCAATGCTGGGTTCCATTCAACAAGCTGTTATTTCAATCACCTAGAAGCCAAGAATCTCCATCGGTATTCTGGCGGAGCTTCAGCTTGTGAACGGGTGCTCCCATCAGCAACATCGATTCAATTCCTGCACCGTGCAGCCAGGAGTTGAGGAAGTGAGTGACTACAGCCAACTGATTGATCTGAGTTGCGGCCTGTCAGATAGCGACTTTGGCATCCAACAAATACCCGGCCATTTGGCCTCAAACAGTCACAAGTGGTCAGGTTATTGTTTCCTAATCAAGACAGGAACGGTCAAAGTTGTTTTGTCCAAGAATGCAAGCGAGGGGCGTAAGGCACATCAAAGGCCTCAGCAATACTCAAGCGTCCCACAAAAAACTGGGTTGTATGTTCTGGTTGTGACATTATGCTACATTGAGAATCTGACATGTTGGCTGCTCGGATGCACGGCATTCTGCCCAGCATTTGAGACGTGTCCGCCGCCTCGATTTCACCGAACTTGTGGATGACAAGGTCCAATGCCTGGCAGAAGTGGATAGGTCAATTTTCTATACCCCGCAAATCCCCGTAACATAGATGAGCATCATCTAATCCCCATGTCAAAGCTTTATTTAACCGATATGTATTCTTAAAAAAACTGACCTTTTGCCATAGACAAGCCTGCTGCTCCCTTCTGGTTGGAATGATCCCCGCGGCTTCTGGATACTTTCGCGCCAATGCACCCATAGCCTTTTTCATTGAGACCTGCCGCTATGTAACACAGTTTTTTCTCTAAATTCCTGATGGGGTTCAATGTCACTCTGCAATGTTTAACGTGGCGCCTTATTATCCTTTGCCCAGTCACGGTGGCGTACTTTCCACTTTGGTTTGCCTTTGGCTTTTGGCCTGAGCATGGGCAGAGATACAAATTAAGTGGCGCAGAGCAGGGACATAACGTGATAATGCAACCAAAGCGGCTGAGGTTTGGCAAAGTGTGCATCCTGCATTTTGTTCAACTTCTTCCGGAGAGATACCACCGCTTTGTGATCGCGAGGTAGCAAAAGTTCTTGCCTAGGAAAGAATAATGATGAACACATAGGATCTATTTGGGTTCTAAAGCATAGGATCTATTTGGGTTCTACAGTTCAAGCAAACGATACCATCATTCAACATCATTCAACGAAGTCACCAAGAAATCTCCGGTGCACACTGTAGGCTTTCAGCAGTACGGGTCACAAACCCAAGTAAATTTGATGCAGCTTCATCCACCATGAGCTCCCTCCTCAAAAGGAAAATGATGACACGGTTCCGTGATAGTGGGCTTCCATAGTCAAGCCTCATGCGAAGCTCACAGGTTCTGAAGATTTCCAAAGGTTGTTGTTGGGCAACAACATGTTTTCCAAAATAATTTTCCAAGAAGCGGATTCATCTCTGCCCATGCCACTTCATACCTAGGTTGGTGGGACAATTGGTTTCATCGTGTTTGGTTTGTACTTTGAAAGGTGTTGTTTTGTAAATCATGTAGACAAGAATCTCTGGAAGAAGTCGTCGAATTTCAGGAAGCACGTCCTCTCTCACTTTGCGGAAGCCGATCACGTTCTCCAGTATCCCAGCCTCACTTACTTGATCTGTTTCCAAAAAAGGGGTGAAACTAGTCAGGGATTGCAGATGATTGCAGCGACATTCATTGAATCTCTCTGCCAAGTAGCGGCCGGGCACGACTCTTTGAAATTATCCAGCACCTTCCAAAGCTGTTGCGCATGCTGGTCGTCCAACAAGGCAGAGCCATGGTGAAGGGCACTATATGGAGTGCATGGGAATCCCGCGGCGTAGACCGCAACCTAAAAAAAAGAAAGCATGGGAACACATAATCTCCAACATTGAAAGATATGCCAATGAACATGGTTGCCATATGAACATCAAAAATCAAAGGGCAGCACTCTTCGATCCAAGTGGGTCATGTCACCGATGTCGAAGATAGACTCATGGAACCTGAGGAGGGGATATGGGGACAGCATGCGCAACAATCACCCTTTTGCCCCGTTGTACAGCCACGAGACTCAGCCACTTCCGGAAAGTTGGCCCGGAGAAATTTCTGGGGCGCATCAGCCCATTCGCTTGAACTCCTCAAAAGCTGGACCAGTGGATGAACATATCCCCGATGTAACAGCAAGCGTGTATAGCCATTCTAAAGAACATTTTATTGCAGGCTAGGGGCAAGTAAGAAACCTTGCCAGGCAATCCACCAGCTTCGAAAAGCATTCGAAGCGCCATCAAGGGAGTATCTGTGCCACTACCTTAATGTCACCCCAACAGTATTTCTTGGCATGGCTGCAAGTTCGGCCAAACTTATATAGTCAAAACATAACAGTTCAACAAGCTGCAGTCTGAAGCAAAGGAGAACTTCCGTTTGTAGCCTGACCAGTGATCGAAGAACTTCTCTTTCAATCCTTAAATGGAACAGGGATCCAAAAAGTGGAGCCGGTGAAACTTCCAAAGTAATCTTCAAGAACCTTATTCCAGAAAAGAATCCAGCATGGTCCACAAAGTGTTTCCCACATTCCAAGTAGTCAAGCTGCTCTTGGGTCAACTCCTGGAAGGTTGCAAAACCCAAGGAAATGAAACATGTTTGCTTGGATGGCACGGAGTCCTCATCATCTTGCGAACTGGAGCTCGAGACTTCGCGCCGTGTTGGCATGGCACACGCTCGAAAAAAGATTGGGTAACGAGACATGGTTAATTTTGAAGGTTCCTATTTGGTCCATTTTTCTTCATTGGGTGATCCCAGATTAATTAAACTTATTATGTTTCATGTTTATGATCCCAGATTTCTTTGCCACGTTTCATGATGTTTCTGATCCTTGGCAGCAAATGGCGTTGGGCGGTCAGGCGGATGATGTTGGAAGCCCCACTTGGATATTGCAAAAGACCTGCTTGCAAGTGCAATGGCATATATAATATATAGTATATATATATAATATATATTATATAATATATTATATCTATTATATATTATATATATAATACACAGCAAATCATCGTCTTCACCCCAGATCCGCAGGATCCCTGACTCCCACCTCAGGAAGTGTAGAGATGGATGACCGTCGGTTTTCCCTTGTAGTCCGACCTGGAAAAAAGGGCCTGAAATTTGGACCCGCAAGGCAGCAAGGCATGTCATCCATGATGATCATGATGCACCAGAACAGGCTCTTAAAGTTATGACATGCCAACTGAGTTTGGTGCAAGTTGCGCCCCAGAGTGGGAATGCCCAAATCAGGGAATATTCACAAGCATAGTCTTGACTTTTGTCCAAAACTGGATGCTCGGTACTAAACTTACTCAGAATTGTCCGAAAAATTTGCGTCCCAATACTAAAAACATGTTCAAAATGTGTTCCAAAAATCTTCGGCACCGGGGCCCAATTCGCAGGGAATGGCAAGGACTGACCCTGATCCACTGTGAGCCAGGCAAGGACATCTTCTTCTGCAAGGGCTTGGCCTTGCGGTAAACCATCACTTGGAGAGTTAACTTACCAACCATTTCTCGTGATATAGGGTGTGACATTATAGTTTTAACATGTTTTAAACCTCTATCTGACCTATCTATTGATTTTTAACAGCAATATTGGATATATATATATGGATATATTAGTGATATTGGGGATGGTTTATAACATTGGTGTTTCACTAGTGTTCCACATTGGAACATATTTTACCTGCGTTTCAAACACTCAGAAAATCAACATGTTGAGGGTTTTGAGTACTCCTGCAGCCTTGGAGTACTTGCAGTGATGATAATCATTTACTATGAATAGATCTGAATAGCATATTCACTACCCTCTGGTAATTTAACATAGCTATTGAAAATCACCATTTTTCATGGGAAAATCCACTATTAATGGTCATTTTCCATAGCTACGTTAAATTACCAGAGGGTATTTTCAATGTGTTCATGATGATCACAGCATGATGACGTCTACTGTATATGTGCGTTGTGTTCATGGCTACTATTACACACAGACCCCGAGGTTTGCCCAAGCCCAGAATGGCGTAAATATCAGGAAATTCTGTACGACGTCAAACAGCGAAATTTTATGTTCAATTATGTTGCTAGGGTGTTAACCAGAACATGTTGCTCCTACGTATCATACAACCAGAACATGTTGCTTCTACATATCATATGGAATTAACCATACATATATAGGGTTTCAAGAAGATATCAAAAACCCCCGGCCCCATGTAACAATTAACCATACAGTCATTAGGGTTTCTTATAGGGTTTCAAGAAGATATCAAAATCCCCCGGCCCCATGGAACAATTCACCATACAGTCATTAGGGTTTCTTATAGGGTTTCAAGAAGATATCAAATCCCCCGGCCCCATGGAACAATTCACCATACAGTCATTAGGGTTTCTTATGGGGTTTCAATAAAATATCAAAGCCCCCGGCCCTATGGAACAATTAACCATACAGTCATTAGGGTTCCTTATAGGGTTTCAAGAAGATATCAAAATCGTCATCCTCATCATCATCATCATCGTCGTCGTCGTCGTCGTCGTCGTCGACGTCGTCGACGTCATCATCGTCATCTTCATCTTCATCTTGTCTTGCCCGGACGCGCGTTGCGAGTCCGGGCAAACCTCAGGGTCTTGCCGTACTATTATTGTGGAATTCCAACGATTCTGAATGTCTGTATGGCAATACATACATACATATATAATATATATATATATAATATATATATATATATATATTATATCTATATTATATATATATATTATATTTTGGTGGTTATACCTCCCCAAAACCAGATTTAGAGTTTTTGTTCATTTAATATTATTCATTTAATATAATTTAAATGGAGTTGACAAAACCATATAGAATCTTGCACATATGGGAGTAGTATATGGTTTTGCCATCATATACTGTATCTTCAAATAAACCTATGGTAGTCAAGCACAGCAGTTCAACATTTCCCCGTGCGAAATAAATTGCTCATGATACATTGGAAAATCCAAAAGAATGTTCATTCATTTTCATGGTGTTCAATGGGGGTTGGCCACCATGGAACATGTCTTCCACTGCAGAAACTCGCCTCCGGGTAAGCTGAAACCAGCTCGAAAGAAACCTGCGCGGACATGAAATGACTCACTTTACTTCTGGATCATGAAATTCTGTTACAGTAAACTAGAGTTGTTTCGCTCTGAAGGAAACGCACATCTACTTAGCTTGAGTTCCCAAAATTGCGTTGAGTTCCCAAAATTGTCGCCGTGCACAGATTGAAAGCCTCAATCCTTAATCACCTGCAAATTGACAGCTCTTCAACCCTTTTCACAGTGGGCACAGCCACACTTGGCCACTTCATGAATTCCAATTTGAAAAAACACCAAGCCTCTTTTGGAAACCCATCACAATCCTTGACAAATTGAGAGTGTCATCATCTGTACTTTAGAGATGACTCACCCTGTCAATGATACTTCGTACACCTCCTCAACCAGCATCATCTCCTGATTCCCATCCACAGTCTTACAGATCCCCAGTTTCTTAAATCCTGCGTATATACAATATATATATATATATATACAATATATATATATATATTCATATCATTTCATATCTTGATTTCTGCTAGAATACCAAGATCATGACAGTTAACATGATCCCATGTTGCTGCATTGGCATCTCCATTTCCTGTTGTTTTCCCGATGAACTGACCCCAAAATCGGCCTCTGGGGGTCCGTCCACTTCCATGCTTCTCCGAGCTGCCTATGAGCACCGTTAGCCGTATATGAAAATATGCATAATAAATAGATGGAATATCTTTATATTATATATATATAACATGTAGAACATGTAGTGTATAGTATAGTATGTTATAACAACCCATATATATATATATAATATAATATAATAATAACAATAAAAATAACAATAATAATATATATATATAATTATATATATATGTAAGTTGATTATAGTTGTATATAGTGATCCATGTAGTAGCTTTTTCATATCAGCAAACTTTACAACCTATACGCATGTGTTGACCAGTATGGATGTATGATTCCATCGATTTTTTAAGGGGTGACTCATTCCATCCATCAGTCACGAAATTCCAACCTATACGCGCCCCCAACACAAATATGCATCTATATCAATGTTTAATGATGTTCAGTAGCTATATGGCAATTTGTTAGCATATACGGTAAATAGAAGATCTTTAATAGAATATATTCCATCTATGGATCTTTAATCTGGTTGGTGGTTGACCTACCCCTCTGAAAACAAAATAAAGTCGGTTGGGATGATAATCCCTATATACGGAAAAATAAAAAATGGTCCAAACCACCAAGCAGCTAGGGTTTCTGCGAGGTATTTAAGTTATTTAAGATTAAGGTACTGTATGCATGAGTATGCACAAACACTGTACCTATGTGAAGAAAGTTGGCTCCTAAATGCCCAAGATCAACGGGGGTGTAGCTGGTAAGTCATCAAGAAACAATGGGTATCTTTTACAAACCCCAACTCGGTTTAGGATCTAGACTAGCGAAACCAGCTAAAACGCTGAGATACTGGACAACTGGACAACTGTTCGAACCACAATGACAATGACGGTATAGTTGCACACAATGCCATAGAAAGTCCATAGAATGATAGAATGGATGTACAACACAGCGAACCGGAGCCCGCAGTTTAGTTGAAGGACCATGCGGAATCCAGCAAAAACATCTTTCACTTCATGTTGTTTTGTGGTTTTCATATTAAAACACAGTTTGTTTGTTTGTTTTTTTGCATCCGTATTCACTTCAATATGACCATATTATGGACACCAAAGAACCCCCGCCGGCCTGCAGGACCTGACGTCTGGGGCCTTGGAATGTCGCCAAAATGGGCTGAAACATGAGTCGAATACATCCAGATTGACGAGAGCTCAAAAAGTGTGGCAAAGGTTGTGCCAAGCAGCAAATCGCCAGGGCTGCCCCCATTCGTGGCTTCGAATTCTGTGAGCCAAACGTTTTGCCGATGGCAACTGCTCAACTCGTGAAGCCGACACTCGGCAGCTTGGCAAAGGGAACATCATCTCATGCAGTTTGATTCGATAAATTCCCCAACAATGGAAATTATTCCCATCCGGGCAAATTGCTCTGAAGATCTATTCTCAAACATGACATATGGTAATTTCACTATTTAAGAGGGTGCAAAAAAACTACTATAGAAGTCTTCCTTAGATATGTCAGGATGGTTTTATGGTTTACTATGTTTTGGTTTTTAACAATGGTTACTCTCTGGTGAACTAACATAGCAATGGAAAATCACCATGCTATTAATGGGAAAATCCACTATAAATAGCCATTTTCAATTGCTATGCGTTGGTTTTTAACAATGGTTACCATACAGACATCACTGTCTATGGGATGCTCCCCCGATTGCTCGGCGAATCGTCAGAATCGTCCTGGACCTTTGCCTCTTTGAACAACAACTCTTTCACCTGGCAGCTGCGCTCAGGCGCTAGGGATGTCACCGCGAAACGATGGATTTATATGGATTTATTACTATAAATAACGTGAATTGACATGATTTAACATGACTTAGCAATGGAATTAACATGACTTGACATATGTTTCTAATATTTTCGAAAATGTTTTAACTGATTTATCCTCTGGTAATCGAACAGTTTGCCATGGTATGGATGAACTAAGGGCCATTCAGTTCGATGCTTTACCGTTCTGAAAAAATGGTGACCTTTTCCCAGAGCGAACTGTGAAAAATTACCAGAGGCTAAGCCATGAAATTGTTAAGTCATGGTAAATGTCATTGAATTAAATTGAATAGCAGTTGGGTAACCCATCAACCAGCTTGATAATAGCCGTTAATAACCCGCAGGTATGTCTAACAGTTACGTAGCAGCTACTAGCTGGCATGTTCATCGAAGTACACTGTTGACCTGTGCAATGCTCTACAAGTTTAAAACGCACAGCATGTGTGATATGGGGACACATCGTCTAGCATGGTCTTCACGAGACGAGATCTACAGTGCACTGCCGTACATGGCGCATTCACTTCTTTGTTATGTGTCAAAATGAGCTACACTAAACCATTCAAAACCATTAAAAAAAAACAGGATGATCCAATGAAAACATCACTACGTAAGTAATACATATTTTCTTCGAGTGATCCCCACCCTGACACACTATTCTGACATAGTTTCTGACATACCATCTGGAAGTGTACAAAAAGTTGTATAATTCTATAATTCTATAATTCTATAATTAATATAATATATATATATACATTCTATCTGACATTCCTTCTGGCATATACTCTGACATTCTATCTGGCATCTATTCTGGCCTTCTCTCTGAGTTCGGGTCCAGCACCTGCACTGCCTCCGGAGCTCGCGATATGGAGTTCGGCTGCAGGTGTGCTCCACAGCATCTGGAGCTGGCAGAAGGAGTTGCACCTTTGTTAAAATCTAGAGACCCTCACGTAGCAGGTGGGGAATTACAAAAAATAATAAAATACCCAAAAGCGTCCCCATTCCCGGACCCTTCTCCAAGTAGCTTCTTCTAAGTGCTCTGCAGTGATGTCCTCTTGCTCCACCCTGTGGCCCAGTGTCAAGGCGAAGATGGGGTGAGGATGGCATCGAAAAACCATTGCCCAAAAACAAAAAAAGGAAAAGGATGATATGATGATGGCTTTGAATTTTACTTCACTCAACTTCTTTTTGGTATCTCAAAAGGCTCAAAATATCTCAAAATACAGTCTGGTTGGTGGTTTCAACCCCTCTGAAAAATATTAGTCAATGGAAAGGATCCCATATATTATGGAAAATAAAACATGTTCCAAACCACCAACCAGCAGTGCTTCTGAAATCTCTCCAACTCTGGGGATTCTGAACGGGTTGGAATCATCCAACCATCCAACCTGCGCCTTGAAGACGACGCCGCGTTCGCGGCGTCAAGGAACGCCGATCCGGTCGGATCGGCGCGGAGACGGGGCGCGAGGATTTCCAACAACATTGGCCTGTTTTTCGCAGGTGAATGATGGTGAATGCCATTAGATTACCCTCTGGTAAACTAACATAGCTATGGAAAATGGCCATTTATAGTGAGTTTTCCCATTAAAAAATTGTGATTTTCCATAGCTATGTTAGTTTACCAGAGGGTAGAGTCTAATTGGATCTAATTAGCAATGCTGGCAAGATGTGAAGAACTGAGGTACATCTCAAATCATCTCAACATATCTCAATTGAGAAAAATAGAGATACTAGGGCGATGATGCTGGCCAAATCAACATGGAGATATCGACCACCAACTCAACCGGACATTTACCTGTAGCAATGATAGTGAGATTGTACCTTCACTCAGAGGCTTGAGTGAAAATTCAACTCAAATCTTGAATCTTGTGGTGATCCCGCATGGCAATCGAACAATCCTATATAAAAAGAGGGTTTTAATGGGATAATCATATACGAACAGCCATGTAAAAGGTCTGCCTGTTTTCATCGTCAGGCGGTATGAAGTCTCGTGCAAGTTTGCCAGCAGCACTTAGCCTGACCAAACGTGGATGCAACCCACGCTGCTAGTGTGAAACCGCATCCGGGGAAAGCAATCTCTAATGTCTGCAATTGGGTACCCTCTGGTAAACCAATATACCAGGAGCTATGGAACATCACTACTTTTAAATACTTTTATATAATAGGTAAATCAACTATAACTGGGCAATTTTCTATAGCTGTATTAGTTTACCAGAGGGTAACCCATTTATATAATAATTAGTTCACAATTCACATTTAGGGTTTGTCTGGAAATTGGGAACCCAAAAACATCTGATGGTTGGGAAAAGTGTTGAGAAAACTGGCCATCATAACTTGCACGCCGCCCGTCCCTTGTTTTGAGACAAACAACCATATGGTTCCCCTGAAATCCGCGTTTTTTGCTTTGCTGATTGATATTCTCCCATTTCTTCTGCTCAATGTCCCCATTTTGGGCACTGTACTAACCACTGATCCAATGTGGGCATATCATTCATGTCACATTGATTCTGATATATCGCCATCATATGCCCGTTGATTCATGGTGGGTCAAGTCCCGATGTTTCTTTGCTAACTGAACTCCTCATGTTTGCCGCTCAAATCCCACTTTTGATCGTCAAGCTCCGGATGAAAATGGGGAGTTGTCCCACCATCACGAATCCGATTGCAAAAAAAGCAGGGTAGCAACAACATTAACCCATCAACCAAAAGGCCCTATCATTGGGGTATATCATATACCCATTGTTAACCCCTCTCCCATAGGGATCATAACCATTCCACATTCTACATTAACCAAAATTCATTGGATGTATGTACTGTATATATATATATATATCAATATATAAATAGCATCTTCCAGATCATCATTAATAGGTTAACTATCTTAAAACATGACAATCAAACCTGATTGATCAAACCAAACTAAACATGATAAATAGTGATGTTCAACTCCAAACTGTCCAGTTTCTCGTGGGATCTCCTCGTGGGATCCGCTTTGGCATCCAACAGCAAGGAGCACAGCTCTGGATCTCCTCCACAGGCAGCCTGGACGACCAGTGGGGCAACGACGCAAGGCAAGGCAAAGATTCGTAGATTCCAAAATTTGGAATGTATTGGATATGACATATATCATCATATTATAATATTATATATATATATAAGATATAGCATATGAATAGATATGAATGGATATGAATGGATATGAATGGATATGATATCTACCAACTCAAAATTATTGGATTGAGTTATCTTAGCACCTAAAATGTTGGATTATGTTGGATTTACATGTAGTTTCCATATGTATCCATGATCAGATATTCTTCGCACATATGGAAATTACATGGATCATGGATCGAAGAATGCCTCCATCAAAGGCGTCTCCCCAGTGAGGTCATCTGCAGCGTCGGGATCTGCCCCAGCCTGACCGACCAACGTACCTGTCCCCTTTTTGGTACGGTAAGGGGGTAGCATGGTATGAAGAAATTGGTTATGGTAACCATAGGGAATTTAAGATCTATGGTAAATATGGTAAGAATATATGTAAGAATTCTGGTAATGCCATCCAATTACAGTAATTGAAATACTTGGAAATCCACAATCCAATTATGCTAGCCGTAGGTAATTAACATCTATTTATGGTCAGTTAGAGTATACCTACTCTGCCCGGTGGATGATGTAGGGATTTTGATGGTATCTTTACCAAGTTGCAACCGGCAGTGGCCCAAGCCACTGGGCTTCATATCCCTGGGTGCAACATGGACTGCATAGCCAACCCTCAACCCTTGAGGGCTTCCCCGGTGCCGGTAACTCCGCCATTGAATGCTGATGAACCTCATCGCCATTCATGGCCCGCGCGCTTCAGACCCCTTTTTTCGCGTGGCACGCCGCACGTCGATGCACAAAATCCTGCACTTCCTGATGACCAGAAAATTCAGGAGCATATGCATCTGGACAATGGCTCAAGGCCAATAGGTTTCGGATGTTTCGGTACCCTTCAGCGGTAAGGTCGGCACAGTGCAACTTGGGCAACTGCGAAAAAAGGACCAAGGCAGGGGCACCGTAGGATCTCTCTCTGATGGAACCAATATGTTTCCATTCATCCCCAGGAAGTGTGACTTTTCTGCTGCTTTCAGGAACAGTTACAAGACATGTTGGCATGTTGGATACAGCTGAGAGACCCCCATGAAGAGCATTCTTTGCCTCTTCAAGCGATGCTTTCACCGCATCCCAAAGGTTTTCACAAAGCGACGGGCCATCTGGCAGCCTCATACGCTTATCTGAAGTGGTCATGTATCTTGTGGGAGAAAAACAGCATGTTTCATTTGTCAAAAACCACACCCAACCACAATGTTTGCAAGGTAAGTCCTAGAATGTCCTAGATCTCCACCCTTTGGCAGTTTCCAATGGTTTCACTTGGTGTATCACAGCATAGCTTGGTGCCTGGCTCGCTTGCATCAGCTCTCAGCCGGGGTCGCCTGCGGCTAGGACATAGCAGGAGACATCTCCAAGTCTCCAAGGTTTTATTTGAGGATTTATTAAACATGGTTGAATCATTGCAAAAAAAGGATTGATCACTTGTTATACCTTGAATCGGCTAAAATAGAACAGCCAGTCTGGTGACAATTCTGGAAGATGGATGGATTCACCACACCTAATCCCACCATAAAACTCTAAGGATCCTCCAGGGTGCCAGCTGTGAACGAAACATGAAAATTGCATGGTTGTTTGGGGATCCCATGTTTTGGGAAAATGGCTAAATGTGCTGCATTGAGCCTCTATCCTCATCTTTTTGTTGTGTTATCACCACCACCACCACCACCACCACCAGCATCATCATCATCATCATCATCATCATCACATTCATCACATTTGGCGGTCACCGTCATTTTTTGATAATCAACATTTATGTATATATATATAGTATCATTATGTATCATTATTAATCATTATTATCATTATCATTGTTAATAATATGTTTAGTATTCTTTAGTTTGATTCAAATCCTCCCTGTGTCATTGGTGCTTCGCCAAGCTATATCCAGATCCACCAAGCCTCGGCACTGGTGACACCATCTCGGCTACCTGCAGCCAGGGGTATCATCCCGTTGGATTGGTTCAAGGGAACATCTACAGGAACGCCCTATATTTCACGGTTGAAAACATACAAAACCAATGGCAACGTGGTGAAAACATGTGAAAACTCTGAGATTTTCCCAATCCATGGATCAATCCCCAAGAAATGGCACCAAATGACCGGCAATAATTTTACATAGAAACACCAAAGGGCACTAATCCATACGAATCCATACTAATCCATACGAATCCATACTAATCCATACTAATCCATACTAATCCCCAAATTAGCAATAGACTATCTGTGTCAAGCCATTTGGATGCCCCGCAAAGGCTGATCATTGCATTTGGTCCATTGGGATGATTTTTTATTTCCGGCAATCCCAAAACATAATCCAACATGGCTTTCCAGTGATTTCTGGATCATTTCAGTGATTTACACTTAAACCTTTCAAAATCTTTCAGAACTCACTTGAACATTGTAACATACTTGAACATATAGCCAATTTTCTGATCACTTTTAAGTCAGTCTTCTCCAATCGCCCGGCCTTCCTTTTCGGCTCTCTTGCTGAGAGCTTCCACCAGCTTGGAGATACCGGAGACCTTGGGCGCAGCCGCAGCCGCCTCCGCCTGGTCCGTGTTTGTCTCCGGCTTCACCTCGTCGCCTGTGCGCGCCACGGATGCCTTGAAACATCCAACTGGATGTCACTGAAAATATGAAAACACTCCAAAATGCTCTGACTCTTCTGTACCATTGGGAGATCCCAAAATTGAGAGTTCGCCACTGGTCGAATTGAATTTAGGGGGAGGGGGGGATACCCCGTACAATGGACAGTTCGAGGCTATTTGGCAGTTAGACCAACTTCAGTTAGACCAAAACCCAGCAAACTAACCCAAAGTTGGGGACACGCAAACGATCTGCACAGCCAGTTTGGTATTGCTGAGATAGTCGTTTCCTCTCGCTGGAAAGGTCCCATGTTCAACCCATTTCCAAGTTGCCAAGGTGAGGTATTTATCTATTTTGAGCTAATGACAACGTGTTGCAGCATGATTCATGGACATTATGGACATTGTCCTTCTATGTCCTTTCATGCGGATTCCAAATAATTGTCCTTGTGACCCCTGTCAGTCAAAGAAGATCCATCCCTGACAGTGACATGATCAGCAGCAAACGTGGGTGGTTTACCAAACTTGATCAAATAATTGTTTGTTTCATCCGAAGGCTATGCAACTGTTGGGGTCGAGGATTTTGATACATTCATAAACAATAGGAAAACATTGTATGTGGTATGTGGTTGATTTTAGTGGATATTGTCAACTGTTGTGCCCCCCTGCACCGCTCATTGCTAACCTTGGAGACTTTAGCCAAACGAAGTTCAGCAGTTGAGCACTATATGATTACCCTCTGGTTAACATAGCCATGGAAAATGACCCATTTGTAGATGGTTTACCTATTAAAATTGTAATTTTCCTTTGCTATGTTAGTCATAACCAAATGGTATATGGCGATATGACTACCCTCTGGTCATTTCACCATAGCTACGGAAAATCACCATGTTTAATGAACAAATCATCGAACTGAAAATGGACCATGGCTTCCATAGCTGTATGAAATAGATGGTATATCAAATGAATTGGATTACAATCCCATAAAATCCCATTACATCCCATAAAATCACCAATCAAGTGCAAAATTATATCATGAGATACATTGAGATTCTTACAAGATACATTAATTAATGTTTCATGCCATTAAATCATATTTTTCATCCCCAATGTGCCAATGAATTCCTATATATTCCTATTACATCCCATGATATCACGGTGTTCACGCGCCTTGCGCACCGGGCACCGGGGCCGCTTGACACTCTCGCGCCAACATCCGGGAGATCCTCGAACACCGAATCGTATCGCAACGTTGCCCCAAAGATCCCAGTTGTACGTGTGGGGGGTCAATTGGGTAAATATATGGTAAATATATGGTAAATAATTATAGAGGTATAACACGGTATAACTTGTGGTATAACTTAAGGTATAACATGTCCCACTTATAACTTACGTGGCTATAAAACTTACCTATACTGAATCGGAGCAACCCTGATCGAACTGTCTCCAGGACTCCCAGACTCCGATGGGATCACTTCTGCGATGGGATCCAAGCTGATTATTGTGGGCACCATGAATACAATGGTGATGTAACCAATGAATACAAACTGGTGCCCACAAGATAGTGAAGTTCACGTACATAACTTGGTTAACTACGGTTAACATTTGGATTAACTACGGTTAACATTTGGGTTGATTAGGGTACCCTCTGGTAATTTGTTACATAGCTATTGAAAATGGCCATTTATAGTGAGTTTTCCCATTAAAAATGGTGATTTTCCA
The DNA here is from genome assembly GCA_947184155.2 of Cladocopium goreaui. NCBI lineage: Eukaryota > Dinophyceae > Suessiales > Symbiodiniaceae > Cladocopium > Cladocopium goreaui. Next base: position 164,715 of record CAMXCT020002190.1, read on the forward strand.
TAATTAGTTATGTTAGTTTACCAGAGGGTATAACTATAGTATTCATGGTTTTATAAACCAACAAACATCACTGGACTGTCACCGCTTCCGCAGCCCACTACCGTTCTCCTCTTCTGCAGCGCTCGTGTCTTTTTGGGCGCTTCCGAGTCGCCCTGGCACCGATGGAGACCGGAGGGCTGGGATGTAATAGGCATTGATTGGGGATTTCATGGAGACTTCATATATATTTCACATTATTTAAGTTGGAATCATCTCAACATATCTCAATATATCTCAATATATATAACAATATATCTTATGATATAATTGGTAATTGATTGGGGATTTAACGGTCATGTAGTCGGGATTTCAAGGAATTGTAATCCACTCAATGGGATATACCCTCTGGTTATGTAACAGGTTCCTACTGTATGGAAGCCATGGCCCATTAAATGATAAACATGATGATTTACCTATTAACAAATGGTGATTTTCCATAACTACGTTAAATAACCAGAAGGTATATTTTGCAGATCAACCAGAACGCCATGTTGTTTTTGAATCTACAATGTTGGTCCTTTACCAAATAGAAACAGTTCTTAAAATATCAAATAATCCCATCACCATCAAACTTCTGAAATCGCCCCACAATGAATATGTAGATCAATTACTAACCCAAAGTGTTGTTTATTGAGGGGTATTTAGGGAAAGGGATCACATGTATTTCTGAGACGGATCAGATGTTTTTTTTTCTGGTCAAACATATCGATCCACACGTTTGAAATCGAGCTATTGCAACCGGGATACCCTCTGGTAAACTAACATAGCTATGGCGCCGACCCGCTTTTCCAATGGCCAGGCACGGATCTATGTCTAATGTGCGCACCAGCAAGACGCACGGGCATCACAGATTCAAAAATGATGGCCCGAACGCCACAGAGAGAGATTAAAAGGATTCAGGGATGGGATGCGAAGCTTATTTGGGGGGGAACACTCGAGCATGGATGCCACGGCCATTTCCAATCTGGTCTTTGCCAACCTCAGCGAAGCAGGGAATTATGGCGCCGACCCGCTTTTCCAATGGCCAGGCACGGATCTATGTCTAATGTGCGCACCAGCAAGACGCACGGGCATCACAGATTCAAAAATGATTGCCCGAACGCCGAGAAGTCAATGGACACAGTTGCGAACATGAATCCCATTGCAGTTTCTGGCACCATTAGAAACCAAGCAGTTTCATCATGGGCCGAGACAAACTTTCCAACATGGCACTATGGAAAACAGTAGCAATACGATTGCACAACTTTTTGGGGTAAGGCTGGGCAAGTAGGGTAAGGAACAGACCATACTGTTGACCGCATAGCTGCACATGGGGTTTGTTGGTGTGGCTGCAAATCCCTTTATGACTTGTACACAGGCGAGGCACCAAACTGAAGTCGATGTGGCAAGTGAGCACCTTGGTGCGTTTGCGCCATGGTGTGCCATCTTGACAATAATCGGTGACATGCAGGTGAACATCAGGATACGATTGTATTTGTTGCGCAGGGCGGATCAACCACAACCTACTGGTTGAAGGATTTTCAATGGCAGCGGGAATGCACAGCTGATGACAAAGCCTAAAAATCCGAAAAGAGAATCTTGCCAGATTGTTACCAAGACGGACCCTTTCTTTATCTTTGAGTGACAAACCGCTGAGACCCCAAAGCTGTTCATCTGACCTTAGTGGGGGAGGCCCCTGACCATCATTGCGTCGGGCAAGTGACCAGCTGGTGCATGGGGTGCCCATCCACACTGCAGCAATCTTGTCAAGCTTAATCAACAAAACAAGGAAGTTCTGGAGAGCACGTTTTGACAAGTCATGCTGAGGGTCAGTTTCAATGTCAATCTCAACAACCTGAAAAGTTCGATGTGATCTGTGGCGGATTGCTTTGCTCAATCGGCCAGACCCGGAGAAAAGCTCAAGGAAGATGCTGCGTTTGGGAGCTTTGAGCATCCAACGCAACGGGCCAAAGTACTGGGCAGCTGCTTTTCTGCCTTGAGGGCTGCTTTTTGCTGCACTGCACTGAGGCTGCCAAAGACCTGGGAGAGCCTCCCACCCTGCTCGTAGCGGCGGAGACTGCTGAGGCTCTTCCAACGGCCGCGCTTCATCAACTCTTCGACCGACCTCTGTTGAGTGAGCCGGTCTGTTGATGCTGAACCATGCCTGATCTGGTACACACACTGGATTCCATGTGGATGAAAACCACATGCGTCTGCAGCCAGATGCCAATGCTTGGTCACATGGGCCATGTCGAAATCGAACACGCTCTGGCTTGAGCTCGCCTTGCTCTTCAAATGTTTTAGAACCACCCCCAACCACTGCATGTAAGGATGGTCTATCATCACTGCCTCGTCCAGCTCGTGTGTCTTTGAGGGTTGTGACTTGCCTTCGATTGGAGAGCTCTCTGAAAGGATCACTGACCACCTCCTGCTGACTTGGTTTGGAGCCACCAGCTGGCGGTACTTCAACTTCAGGGATTCTCCGGGGCGGCAACACAGGCTCCAAGTGAGGGCAAGGTGCACCCCCACCATTGGCTGGTTGAGCTGGCTGACAATGTGCATGATCATCTGGGCAAGCATTGGATACGGAATTGGCACTCTGGCCTGGGGTGGTGCAAGACGACGAAAGGATCGGAGAGCCCTGCTGCATCTGACCAGGGCATTCAAGCGAGGGACATCTGTTCTCATGTGCTTGATTGCTGCCATCATGGTCATTGCCCCGGACACCCCTTCCCCTTCGAAGAACAAGACATCCATCCACCAAGCTGCTGCCGCATCCACCTGCTCCAATGTGCTCATTGGATACTTCTGTTGTTTGGCAAAATGCGTGAGTCTTTCCCAAGCCACTTCGTATGATTTCATGCGGGGTATCGTGATAGTCTTTTCTTCCAAGAATGTTCTGGTGTGAATGTCCTTGGGAGCTGGGAGGCGTTGATTCCCATGCTGGGCTATCCGGTTTGCAGCTTTGGTCACTTTCTGCTGCTTCCGGTTCCCGCCAGCCTGCAATCTCAGCCCGTCGGCGGGCACAGCACTCCCAGTTTTTTCCACCATTCCGGCACCCGGCATAGAACGCTGCCGCTTGCCGTCGCCATGAATGGCGTGATTCACGGCACGCTTCAGCATTTACAAGCTCATCAATGTTATCCCAAATGTTATAATCACCTAAAATCTTATTTCGGGAAGGTTTATCGGCAGGATTGAGCTCCGAAGGGCACCAGCGATAGAACAAGTGAAAATCACAAGCAAGAGACAAGGCTGCAATCTGTCGACAGATCCTATTCATGCCACTACTGCTACCCCTACCTTTAGTCAAAGCAAGGACACATGACATGGAATCTGACAACAACAAATACCTACACCCATGATTGCGACTACTCCTGGCCAGGTGCTGGACTGCCCAGACCAAAGCCCGACCTTCGAGGATGACAATGTGTTCATGCCGAATCCATGGACGGCTTTCCACACGGGTCCAAGGACCGGCCAAGAATTCAACATCAAGCTCTGGCACCGGCAAAGATTTTAAGTTATCACTATTGGGAGGTGCATCATCCGAACAAGGATCGTCATTATTGGTGAGTGCATGGATTAAAGGGTCTAGGTCGTGGCTGCTCAAGACTAGTGACTCTTGCTCCCTAGTAAATCGCCACCGGTCTTGAACACGAGCCTGGGCTCTGACCCTCTCTCAACTGAACTCTTCAACTTGGCTACCCCACGGCCCCAGTGTGACGCATCAGTCGCGAGCACCTCAGAGGACCATGGGGCTGCCATGTTTCGACAAACCAATGGAAGCAATGAACAAGCCCATTTCAACTCACGCACAACTTGTGGCCAAATTCTACTATGGACATGATAGCACTTCTTTATATACACATATGTGGCTTGGAAGCATGACAACAGCTCACGGCGAAGCAACGATGCAAAAGTGAGGTGACCTACAATCTTTTCAAGCAACTTTCCCGTCGCCCACCCTTGAGAGAGGAGCTCAACAACTGCCAATCTCAGTTTCCAAAGACGACGAGGAGTCATGGTTACTTCGGCGCTGTTATCGCCAAACTTCCAACCAAGAGTTTCACCCCCAACCCCTTCCTCAACAGCATGAGTGGGCAAGCCTCGTTCATTGAGACTTCGCTCAACTTCACGGGCTGAAGCTCCGGCTGCACCAGGGACCTGAGAAATGGCGACGTAATTATCGACATATTCAGTATGGATGAGGGGCCTAAGTGCGGGGATAGGGGCGCCATCATGAAATCTCAAGCTAGAAGGGATTGATTCAATTGTGTTGACAACATGTTCATGACACTGCTGGCAAACCCACAAGGCGTGGGTCCATCCCATGGGGACAACTCGGAACACTGGGTACACAACTTGCTGTCTGTGCACTGCTCTGCCCTGGACTTCAGAAATGCCTGCTTGATCGGCAGTGAGAGGTGCCAATCCAAATAAGTCTCTAAACTCATGTGGGAGCTCGATGCCATAGAATGCATCCGCTATATCTATGCCAGCAAGCTCAATGGGACCTGCGTTATCTACTTCAATCTGGGCAAATGAACCACCAGTGGCAAGTTTAACAGGCAACGGGGAATCAAACCAACAGTTGGACCGGCGTGCGTCCACAACAAGCCGCTGTTTACCAGATTTCTTCCAAACCACAAACAGGCCGGCCTCTTCTCGAATGGACAGGCGGAAGTCGATCAGATTGGCATTGTGAAGACGACGAACGAACTGCTGATACTCAATTCCCCTTTTCCTAAGACAGGGATCATAGTAAGGTCTCTTAAGATTACTCCCCTTAAGCTTCGCACCCACATCGCAAGAATCTAAAATCTTACTACGCAAAATTCCCATTAAAATCTCAGCACCCTCACTGCCCAAAATGGATTCCAAAGAAGAAGGGGATCCAGCTGTGGGGGGCAATGACACAAGGTCAAAACGGAAATTGGCAAGGCTAGCTGGTTCTCCAGAATAGCCCATTGAGGCCCGGAGCTCCGACAAGGCTCCCTGACCGGAAAAATCACTTGGCGGCTTCCCAAGTTTCAAAACCGACTCGCGAATCCTATCCAAACACCTACGCTGAGCAAGGTTCGGCTTGCAAGCCGGATCAAAATCAGCCATCAATTCTTCACCTAAATACATGCTATTGAGAGAAGAAACAATATCGTTCACCCAATCATCGACCCTATCCCTCTGCTTCACACGTCGGGAACAGGCCCTTGAAAGATTCTGTACATCAACGGACTCACTCTTCAGAACGGGCAAAGGGAAAACACCGCGCTGACGATCCAGTCCTTGCATAGGACGCCCCAAGAGGCGCTGAGGTGGTGAGCGTCCATTGCACCCACCAGGATGCTTCCCGTTGCTCATTTTGACGCAGCGGCCCGCTCCTCACGGGCCTTGCGGACTTGTTTCATAATGGAAGCATCCTTTTCAATCTCTTTGGATACGTATTCCAAAAGATCCGGAGCGATCATCACATCGCCGTATTCGCGATGAGTTCCACTGAATACAGCAGCTTCTGCACGATACGACAAATCGTCTGACTTTTTATCCTTGCTCCCCTTTCCACCAGCTTTGCCACCTCCAGGGCCCTTCTCTGACCAAAAATATTCAATCAGCTGAAGGCGTCTGAAAAGGAGCTCAACGCCAGCCAGGTTCGCAAGATCCAACCCGTCATACCGCCCTAAGCGATCCACAATCTTCATGAGGTTCTCATGCTCCGCCACTCCCCATGAATCTGCTTGCAGCCCATTCGTTGAAACCCACCACTTGTGGTGATCTGGAGGCCCACCACTTTTTCTGTTGAGATATTTCACACACCAGCCAGACGTCCTTGGTCCTGGAACTGTCCAGTCAGGAAGGTCCTCCTGCTTTGAATCTTTTGCCACATCTCTCCAAATCCTCTCATCACGAGAAAGGCCCTGAAATTCCAAGCCCAACAAACGCGCGTCTGCCGAAGCCTCTTTCCCAGGATACTTCTCCACCTCATCAGCCTGAAGGCGTCTAATGGCAGCCCATGTCCCATTGAAATTCTTCAGCCCGATATTGCCTTGGATGATCTCACTACCATCCAAACCAACTGTCTCACCACGCTGCCTGTTGCCCTCTGTCTCAATCACAACCCAAGTCACATTGCCGGGGGCAGCGTCACCCGCTACTGCCGCAGGGGCAGCCACGGGTGGCGCGGCCACCTGAGGCCCCGCCCCAGGAGGAAAGGCTAAGGCGGCTGCAGCGTGACGAGCATCCAGCCTCAATTGCTGCATGGCTGCCGCATCAGGCAGCTGACGGATGCGGTAAGAGATGGCATCTGTGAGGCCATGTGGAAGCTCGCCATTGTGGGAAACACGGAATCCAGTGATGTCATCGTTCTCCAAAGAAATAAGCTCGGGGTACATGTCCCCGTCTGGGGTCAAGATGATGTGCCAGCCACGTCCACAAGCACAAGTGGCCAGGATCAGCCTTTCATGCCACAAAATTGGAGGGGGGAGATCATAGCAAAGAAAAACTCGAGTCCCTTCTGACAAGGCCATGATCACTGCTTAGATGACTGCTTCTTCCGGAGGGCTTGCAATTGCTGCTGAGCAAGCACCTCCACTGGAATTGTATCAGTTGAGCTCTTGGTCGGGTTCACTTCAGTCTCAGCTCGCCCAAGGCTTGGGTCACTCACCGCGTGAGGCCTCTTCCACTGCCCCAAGCGATGAATCAACTGGCAGCCCTGGATGATACAACCCAGAATGATGCTGATCCCAATCTTAAGCAGCTCCCACCACCAACTAGACGCAGGGCAAGGCAACGCCTCGCACTCACAACGGCAAAGGCACTCGACCACCGGCGAAGGATTCCGGTCGAGCACCAAGCCCCATGCAGCGCCCCCCAGAAAGTCTAGCCACCTCATTGAACACTCGAGCATGGATGCCACGGCCATTTCCAATCTGGTCTTTGCCAACCTCAGCGAAGCAGGGAATTATGGAAAATCACCATTTTTAATGGGAAAATCCACTATAAATGGCAATTTTCAATAGCTATGTTAAATTACCACAGGGTAAAACCAACAACAAAAATAATACATAATGGACAAAAACACAGAAAACACTGTCTTAACAAACACAAATAGGATTTCATGTAACGAACAAACACTGAAGACACAGTAGAATTTTCGAACAACAATACCAATCAGAGTACCAACATTGCAATCATTAGCAACATCATGGATGTACCCAGCTAGGAACCATCTACACCAAACACATTTCATGCGTTCATCCATGTGACACATGAACATCCCCAGGGACCGCATTGCTGACCTTTCCCGAAACTAACTCCATAGCTGTGGATATTTTGGCAAATTCCAATTGTCTGATAGATTTGCCAATGCAAAGCGTCCATGATGGGCTCCAACTACTATTCATTCCCATAGTCTTGTGACTTCTGTTGGAAGACTCTCCACATCAAGTCAAAGTTTTCCTAGGCACCCCTACCGTGCAGTTGTCACTGGGTAGCCCATGAAATGTTGGCCAAAGTTCATGTTTGTCAAGGCACATTTTGGGGGGATGAAAGATATAAGTGTAGTTTGCCACACTATACCCCATACAATAGATTGTATATGTTGTTTTAGTAGTAAAACATCTTGAAATAACTTTTGGATACTTTTGGTCGCAAAACAACTTTGCTTGGTGACTATGGGCTTGTCTGAAAATGCTGGGAAACCTCTAGATCCCGTGGTGTATTAATGTATCATAAGTTTTCCTCCATGAAACATGCCGTATCTCAGAAGGATAGAAGCTAACATCTCAATTTTGGATCGATCCAACGTATAAATCAATAGGATTTTTATAGAATTTTGATCTGTTCAAATTTTGTTCAAATCCCTTTTTCTATGGTGAAAACAGTGAAACCCCCAATTTTGCTGGGCGCCAATGGCGCCTCAGATTCTGGCCCGGCCTTGGCTTCACCGCGGTACAGGCGCTCCGACACATGACCTTCGCCTCGGACGTAGCTTAGGACTGATATTAATGATTAATATAGAACTTATACAATGTATGAATATAACTATATCATTATATATATATCATAGAAGTTTATGGTTTATGTGTTTTTGTTGGTAGCTTATGTACGTGTGCATATGTGTATAATCATATATATATAGCCTGTGTGTTTGTACACAATAATATATATTTATTACTGCACTGTATATTATATTAACATAACTGAATTTGTTTGGACGCTGGAGAGGGATAGAAACAACACACACACACATTAATCAAGAAATGCGCAACCAAATTGCAACAAGTGGACAATCAGTCTACCACAAGCGTAAGTGACAAGTGGATTGAAAAAGGAACAAACAGTGAAGTTGACCTGAGAATGTTGAGAATATCATCAGAAATAAACACACATACCATACCATTCAGGCAAGAAAAAGATCCCCAAAAAATGATTAGCAAATGAAGAGCAACCAGGCTGTGTCCTCTACCGGGGATTCTTGCAGGTGGTTCCAGGTTTTTTTCCACTCAACTGACATCCTACTCATCGATGAAAATCGACGATTTGCAGATCATGTTCAAGATGTTCAAGGGAAAGCAATGGATTTCATCTCAATTTCCATGGTTTTTCTCAGATCTTCTGATTTTTCTGTCCCCCAAAAAACGACCTTTTTCCCCCGCTGACTCGACTGCTGCCGCGCCGCGACGGAGTTGTTGAGCCTTTCTAGAGATCTCCGGCTGAAAGCTGTGCTGCTGCTCTTCCGGGGTCCTTTACGGGATCCAAAACGGGAAACTGCTGTTAATGGTTTCTGATGGTTAATGGTTAATGATGGTTAATGATGGTTAATGATGGTTAATGATGGTTAATGATGGTTAATGATGGTTAATGATGGTTAATGATGGTTAATGATGGTTAATGATGGTTAATGATGGTTAATGATGGTTAATGATGGTTAATGATGGTTAATGGTTAATGATTAATGTTGCCACTGCCATGTTGCCACCGCCATATCCATATGCGAACCATATGCGAACCATACGCGAAGCATAGTGCTGGAATATATGAATCCCAACGCCCCAAGAGAATCATCCAAATGTAAAGATACCATGGAGCATATGGGATAGCCTGTTGCCATAGCCAAATGAGATTTTAAATCTGAAAAGTGGCCCAGTTCATTATATAAATAATATATAATGTTGCTTTCAGTGAAAATGGTCGGTATTGAGGATGGAAACTGGCCGGCTTCCATGATTCAAACCACAATGCTTGAAGATATTGTAAGATTCCAAGATATTCTGAGTCAATGACACAAGGTGAGCAGCAAGAACCGCTTTGCTCCACATCCCCTGAATGAGGGATTCATCACAAGCTACCCCAATCTACCCTCCAGTTACCTAACATAGATATGGCAAACCCAAATCATGTTCCTGAGGCTTAAAGGAAAGTATAGGTTTTGAAAAAACAAAATATGTTAGTTGAGCCCAGGGTATCTGGAGCAAACGGTCATTAAATGATCGATCTGGCTACCTTGCAATAATTCATCAACCTGAATTACGTCCATTTTGCCTCATGTTGAAATAGCTATCCCAATCCGAACGACTATTTCCGACGTCGCAGACAATTCATCCGAATTTTCCTATACGGTTGGTCATATATATATATATACATATATATACATATATACATATATACATATATATATATATACATATACATATATATATACACATATATATACATATACATATATATATACATATATATATATATACATATATATATATACATATACATATATATATATATATTTATCATCCCATAATATCCCATTAATCATACTAAATCCCATCATTCACCACCCCCAAGTGGTGAACCACGGTGAACCTCTCGTCGAGTGACAGAGCCTTGGTTCCGGGAGGTTTGCCCGGGCGATCGCCCGCGTGAACGCGATCATGCCACGGTTGTCCCGTGTTGATGACATGCCTACAGAGCGATGGGAGATGCTCTGAACCCACCATGTAGAAAGAGGAAAGGAGGGAAATGGAGATACAACCAGCTATTTCAGGGTGATTTTTTTAATGGATTTTTGATGAAGAATGTGATGGAAATGGGCTTGTCTCAAAATGGCATCAACCGCACCCTTCATTGTAGAGATTTCAATATGGAACAAACATGTAAAATATCCACCATGTGATGGAATGGGGTACCCTATTTTCAATGGGAATTTCAGGATCCTAAAATGGAGGTACTGAACCATATAAGGCCATATTTTGTGGGGATATTCCCTTACATAGGCCTTATATAGGCCTTATATATGGTAGGTACCTCCAATTTAGGTTCCTGAAATGGCCATGGATATTTTCAGACAAAGTTGATTTTCAGGTCGCTATGAAACCTGAAGCATCCTGGTGTTTGTGTGTTGTTTTTCTTTGTTTTCGCATAGAACAATGTCAAACAAATAGGGGGCATAATATAGGGGGGGTACTACCCCCATTTGTGGTCATTTATATGGATGCGGAAACCTGATGAACGCATATAAAAGCTGAGATTTTGGGGCAATGGGTCAAACAACTAAAATACATCAAAAGAGCTTCCTGCCAAATAGTGTATCTGCATGTTCAGACCCCCAAATATGACAGTATAGGTTTGGCCCATCCACAAGTTAAAGGTAACGGTCAACGGTTCTGTAAGACCTGTGAAAGAGAACATTCCAAAACATGGCAACATGGCCAAATCAATCTACAAAGGTACCAGCGATTTAGCCATTTCATTGACAGCACAACTACCATGGATGGATCTCAGCCGGGCTGTAGAACCTACAACATGTTCGCGTTGAAGAAACATGCAACAGTTACTGTACCAAGTGATCATGTAGCAACCAACTGGTAGCCAGCAAATCACCATCTACAAGTGTCATATGGCATCAAGGCAAATCAAGGCTTGACAACGTCCCGAAATGGTTTCTACTTGATGGTTCTATTGGGGTTCTACTTGTGAAGTGTGAATCATGAGCTGTGTATGTAATCAAACAATCTGGAACCCAAAGTGTATCAGAAGCAACAAGTAGGTTTGGTCATGGCCATCAAACATATTCAGGGGATGTACCTCTAGTTTCCACCTGTGTTTGTTCATATCCCCATGTTTGCATAGGCACAGAAAAAACATTGATTTTACCCTACATCAAACAGTTTGTTCAGAGCTAAATCCCCACATGTTTGACTGAAAACCAGGTACTCAAACTCCTATGGTTACCATCATGTTTCCCGATGTCAGAAAGATCGTTGGAATATGCCCCATTTTTGAAAAAAAAAACAAACACAACACAAAAAATATGGCTAGATCTGAATCCTACTATATTCCTAGTATGTACTGTATATATGGGGTTGCGTCAAAATTCGGGTATGGATCGGCCCGCGGTGATCCAGACGTATGGAACGGTCTGGATCACCTGCGTTTTGGTATGGATCGGGGGTATGGATCGGCCTGTGGGTTCAGGGTATGGATCGGGGCTTTACATTTTGACTCGCGGCCATATATATATAACATCATATTATATCCTCATATCATGCCAACCCCCTCCCATTAGTAACATCAGTAAGCTGGTGGTGTACTAATCCTGGATGCAGCGGTATTTCCCATTCAATACCAGGATGTCACCCAGCATATCCCTACGGTGGATGGTTGCGAAATCCTGCACCACCAACCGGATAGTTGAAACCCTAAAAAAAAAAAGGTGTCAGTTTATCCCACCGTCCTCAACTGGTGATTCGGAATTCGCAACCATCCACAGTCTGTGAACATTTAAATCCATCTAAATCCACATTTTTCGGCTTAAACATGCTATAAGGGTCCCTCAATCCTCTGCTGGTTGTATCGGTTGTATCAGTTGTATCCCCACGAAAAACTCCCCATTAATCTCTGTTGGTTGAATCATCAAACGCATGCCAATTCAAATATATAAATCCCACTAAATCCCACTAAATCCATATCACCAATCATATAATTCACCCTATATTATATAATATATATATATATATATATATCATATCATATCATATCATATCATATCATAATCATATCATATCATATCATATCATGATATATACCCATCATATCCCAACATGATTTCCATACCAATTGCTCGCCTGAAGATGGCCTTGCTGCGTTGGTTGATGGCGGGTTGGAAGGTGTGCTCCGCCTCCTCCTGCGCCTTCAACTCCAAGGCATCCTTCAGCACCTGGAGGCTGGAGATGGACGTCTATGGAACATCTATGGCACTATGGAACATCTATGGAACATCTATGGATTTAATGGGATTTAATGGGATTTATAGTGATTTAATGGGATTTTATAGTGATTCAATGGAACATCTATGGAAAATACCCTCTGGTAAACTAATATAGCTATTGAAAATGGCCATAGAAATAGTTGATTTACCCATCAAAAATGGCGATGTTCCATAGGTATGTTAGTTTACCAGAGAGTATATGGAACACTTTCTCAGGAAATGGAGCACTATTTCAGGAAGATGGAAACGCACATGAGATTAGAAGTTGATGGCTCTTTGTCGGTTGTCCCGGTGGCGTTGGAACTGGTGAGTCAACCATGATCAGAGATGTGGTAGCTGAAGTAGCATGGTCCAGGCCCTCAGCTTCATGCCACATCAATTATAATAGCTCCGCTTACTATGAACCCAAAGATCACCCATTACGCACATATACCCACTACCCTGTGGTGATTCAACATAGCCATTGAACATGGCCATAGAAATAGTATGAAATAGTTGATATTTACTTATCAAAAATGGGGATGTTCCATAGCTACGTTAGTTTACCAGAGGGTACTTGGAATCTTTGCCCGTCACAAGGCAGACCATGTCCCACCTTCTGCGCGCGACAGGAGTGGGTCGTGCTTTTCTTGCCATCCCATGGGGGAGAGTAGCCTCAACGATTGAATCCACTGAGATTTGCTGAGGCTGTTATTTGTTGGTTAATGTTGGTTAATGTTGGTTAATGTTGCAGTGTGGGTGCCCCGCGGGGCCGCTAAGTGATTTCTGCCGCTTGCCCCGCTTGCCCCGCTTGCTCCGCTTCTAGGGAAAATAAGTGAATCTTCCTCCTTCTTGCCCCGCTTGCCCCGCTTGCCCCGCTTGCCCCGCTTGCCCTACTTGCAAACCGAGGGAAGATCGGTGGTTCTTCCCGCTTGCCCCGCTTGCCCCGCTTGCCCCGCTTGCCCCGCTTGCTTTGGTTTCACCACACAGCAGTATGAAAAAGGAATAGAGGTGGTAACGTGAATGGAATGTTTGGGCGAGTGGGGCGTGTGGGGCGAGTGGGGCGAGTGGGGCGAGTGGGGCGAGTGGGGCGAGTGGGGCGAGTGGGGCGAGTGGGGCGAGTGGGGCGAGTGGGGCGAGTGAGGCGAGTGGGGCGAGTGGAGCGAGGGGGGCGAGTGGGGCGAGTGGGGCGAGTGGGGCGAGTGGAGCGGCCGACGGGGATTAAGTGGCGACTCCAAACACCGTTGCAACAATACCAGATTGGATTCTGCAAGTTCCCTTTGTAGAAGACGTGTGCAAGATCTCCTTGACAGGTTCTTTCTAGGCGCTGCTGTGCAAGATCCTTTTGTACAAGGTCTGTATGAGACCAAACAAAGATCGACTATGTTTAAACATGTCCTAGAAAAATTGCGTTGAACATTACATGACACCAATGTGACATTAAGATATTAAGCATCAAGCATCACCGGAAGCAACCTCCAGCCATTCCGGCAATGCGCACCGACGCGCAGTGCACGTGCCCCGCGGGACCACAGACCCGATGGTCACAGTGAGGAGTGGACTATTGTGCCATCTCTATTTGATTGCGCACCAACATCACGCATGCTGGCATCAGCATCTGCTGAATCCCTAAGGTAGAAGCCATTGTCCTGGTGCCACTTAGCATCGGCACCTGCAGACGCAGGAGTCAGCGACATGATCGGTGTGGACAGGACTCCCGTGAGTCTTCTTTAATTCCCCCATGCAGCAGAAAAATTATATCGCAGTCGGAAAGGATGGTAGAAAACAGAAATGGTAGAAAACAGAATAAACAGGTGCAAGTTTCAATTCTTTCTTGGACTTGATCAGGAACAAAATAAAACATGTGTCTTGCTTCAACATCTCGAACGGCTATGTTCAGCGAACAGTGGCTTCACATGCGCCGCACAAACTATTTTGGAGCCGCGGTGTTGGCTGTCCGCTTTGCCTCAAAAAGAGTAGATTGGGCCTTTGTCAATCTCATGCCACCGGCGCACACGATTGAACACTAGAAGGCCAAGCAGACTGTTTTGAATGTGGCTTTGGACACGATGATGAACCACTATGTAAGATCTTCACACCACAATGTCTTGTCATGAAAATGGGTGGGTTGATTGAAATTGACGCACAATATGTTGCAGCCACCATACCGTCTTGATTGAAAGCATTCACCTCGTAGGGTCAGGAACACGCTCGGGGAATCGCACCATTATTGACGCGTATCTTTGGAAACAAGACTTATATACAACAAGTGCTTTGGAGCACATTGTCACTCTTTTTTGGGCTGACAGTTTAGACATGGGACCGTGCAAGACCTCGTATTTCTGGAATCCTACTTGAAATCATTGGCACTCAGTTGCAGCTTGGCAATCATGTCTTGAGCTTCCGAATTAGTCAAAAGGTCTTCCCAGGCACATGTCTGGTAGTACAGGACAGCGTGGCCACCTGGCGGGCCTCGTGGCTCGCTCTTTAGCGTGGCCTCCTTGCTCTTGGCGCTTTTCTTGTCCTTAAGTTTGGGCGCCTGTTCTTCCACTTCCTTCTTGTCAACCTCTTGCAAGATGCCAACTTTCAAGAGGTCTTTGACTGCTGCCAAGACGTACTTTGCTGGTTTTTCCTCTTTCTCCTTCTGAAAGCGGTACTTCAGAACAGAGCGAATGTGCGCAGTGGAGGTTGGACCAGCACATCGAGGATTGGACAGAATGAACTCGCTGCAATTTCATCTTGGCATCCAAATCTGCAAGTCCTGGGGTCTTGACATCTGGCACGGCTTTGGGGCCTACCAAGGCTTGGACTTGCTTGGAGCGATAGAAGGCAAACCACAAGCACATTTGGCGACGCCAGATATGCAAGGCATGTCACAAATCGAAGACGGTCATCTCAACGGCAAACTCATCTATGATCCTATCAAGGGCCAACGCGCAGCGGGCCTCAGAATACTGCCTGCAACGCATGGCTGCATTAGCGTACCGAGCCACATCTGTGTCAGCATAGCGTAGCTTCTGTTAGATTGGTTCTTCTACATTCTCGTGATTCTCGTGAAAGAAGTCGGAGATTCCCTGCAAAGCCTTCCTGAGCACGGGCAAGGCGAACTTGTCAAAATAGTGGTCTTTGTCCTGGTTGCTTGCCACGCGCCCCATCCAACCAAAGAAGTCAATCAGGAACTCTTTGCTGGACTGGCTCTGCTGATCAGGGTCACTTGTCACTGGCCTTGTTTGCCACGTCGCATGGATTCTCTTGGAAAACATGCTTGCAGTCGGCTGGAGCACATACTCACAAAGCGACACCAGTCCATACACTTGGGTGTAATGAGTCAGCGCCGTGGCACCATCTCCAGTGACTGTCTTGTCATCTTCGCAGTTCAGCCAAGTGCACATCTTTTCTTTGTTGCCGTAATGCAGACCTGAGTGTCGGGTCTCCCTCCCGGATGTCACGGCATATTGTTGTGGCAATCTCATCCGAAATGATGCCAGCTCGGGCATATTCTTTGATGGAAGCACGAATACCCTTGATGGTGGCATCCGTGCATGTGGCGCCACCTGCCTTGATGACAGCAGGGACATCTGCATGGGAAAGAAGCTTTTTGCTGGTAAAATCCTTCAAAGAACTCTTGCGCATGCTGGGGTCACCTGCGCAAACAATCTAGACTACGCAGCCACGTCGGTGCTCCTCATCAGGCTGCAATCGAAGCCGCGTGCCTGCATGGATGCTCCATCCAACCAATGTTGCTGAGGATAGGCGCCATGAATGTCTCAGGCTCCCAACCTTCCTTGCGGGCAATGGTTTTCAAGCTGACTTCGAAAGGCACGGGCAGCACTTCTCGAGTTCTGAAGGCAAAGTCTGATGCCACAGCGTGGTGGTCCCTGGGGTCTTTCAAGGCTGCATTCAGAACGGTTTGATAAGAAGCCTCTGGGCTTCCAAGCCCTTGATATGTGCTCTTGGTGTGAAGCAACGAAAGGCTTTGTGCTTCATCCCTGCAAGCCAAGTACTCCGACATGGCGTCGTGCATAGGATCCTTCACCGTGGTAGATGCCTTGCTGGTCCGACTCAGGTCGTAGATGTCAATCCCAAAGCTTGGAATGGACAAGCGGGCTGCTTCACTTCCACCCTGTGTGAAGGGAGGGCTTTCTGGGCTTGGGGACCTTTGGGTGGGCGGCACTGGGCTGCGTTGTCCTCTGGTCTTTCTTTTTACCCCCTCAGCCACAGCCTCTGCTTCCATTGCTGCCTCAATCTCCATCTCTTGCAAAGCGGCATCATCAGCCTCTTCCTGGGAATCTTCATTCTGAAGACAGAATGGGCAGTCATGCATAGGGCAGCCCTGCTTTAATCGGTATTGCTGCAAGCAATCCGCGTGGCACACGTGCGAGCAAGAGTCTCGGCTCGGGGAGCACAAGTGTTTTTCCGCATCGTCTGCGAAACCATCTCCACAAACTTCACACGTGGCCATGTCTAGGAAGCTAACTCCTACAACTTGAACTTGATGGCGCGGCTTGGGTACCGGAGAGCACTTGTCAATGCGTGGTATCATGGTCATATTTGTCGGATTTGCCTTTGCAGTCCCAAGCGTGATATCGACTCCATGCAACCAAACTGGCTCTCATGCTGCGCTGCGTGGACAGCCGGAACAATGTGAAAATGTTCACATGCCCTCCACATCTCTCAGTTTCAACACTTCTGCAGCGCGCAGCGAATTTTTTAACCTCGCGACATTATCAAAAACTGCTTGGCCTAGTGTACAAAAGGACTGCTTTCTGGAAGTTTCTTGCGATTGAGAGCACAATATCGTCCATGCCATTGAGACCCACAGGTCGCAGTGGACGAAGCCAGCGCGGCGCTAATCAGGTACGGATAATTTGTGGTCTGCGGCCTGCAGCGTCTGCAAACAAGATTCTTGCAACGCTTGAACCCGAGCCTCAGTCCAATGAAATCTTGGTTTTGAAAACAACTCCCAAGCCCATAGCGGAATGTCTGGCGGCAAATTTTCAGGCGGACGTTCTTGATCAACTTGACTGTACAGGTGCCAGTAGACAAGCAAGAGACGAACATTTTGCTCATCCAGCGCCCGCGGCAATGCAAGGTCAACTTCAACACCCGCAATGGGGCTCTAATGCACCTGAACGCCAGCGTCTATGTACATACGTCTGGTGGAGCATGCTGCGGGGAGATGACATCCTCCTCGTCAGAGGAAACTATAACGAGCCCATCATCTCCGTGTAAATCAGGCTTGTAGAGCAAGCGAATCCGCTGCACATCTGCCCGGCCGCTGCCATCTCCAGACCGCCTTGGAGGGTCAAATTCCAGAGCATCCAGCTGCAACCAGGTGTCAGCACATTCAAAGCATACATTCTCTGTGAAGCCAAAGGCTGCAGCTAAGGTCACACCCTCCTGCCAAGGGAGCCACACACCAAACGGAGCCATGGATCGCACACCACAATAAAAATTGCCCAGCCAAATTCCATACCCAGCATCACCGTGGGAAGGCATCTTGCGGCGTCAGCAGAAAGGGCGCTGCGTTGCCATTAACATAGGGCTAGAGGCTTTAAGAGGGTGACTCTGATGCTGCTGTGTGTGTGTGATTGTGTTGCATTAATAGATTCAATGACTCAATGATATACTGTCCTGACATTGCCCGGCTCCGAGAACACAGGTAGACAGAACTAATTCAGTCGACCCGAGTTTTCAACCAAAACAAAGGCAACAGAGGCACATATAGGCGAATAGCTGGCAACAGTCAGATCATGCAGTGCAGCAGTGGACATCCGGTATGGGGAACCGACGAGCAGATCATAGCAGATCAATATTTCTCTGCCGTGCTTCACAAACTTGTCCGATCTGTCCAAATCTGTCCAAGCAAGAACAAAGCAAGAAAGAAGCGATTTCTTATCACCTGTGCTGCAGCAATACGGTCCTGTAGATCTTCAACCACCGACTTCAATAGAGGATGATGGACCTCTTCAAGCTCAAGGAAAAGACCTGGCTCAGAGAGCACAGGTGGAACATCTTCTGCCACCCTTGGTTTCAAGGACAACCGCTGCAGGATGTCTTTGTGATCAGCAATGAGGCATGGGGCATCTGGACTCGCTGCACTTACCTTGCGCTGTAGCGCCAACTGGTCATGCAGCGGATCTCCGCATACGATGGTTGGAGACACGCCTCCACCTCTTGCTCCTTGGGGTACTTGTTTTTGTAAAATGCATCAAGCAGCAATCGCTGCTTTCTGAAACTGTCCGTGGCGTGAGCTACTGGGGCTGCCTCAGCTAAGGACAGGCCTGATGCCAGCCTGTCCTGTTTCAGGTTGGTTACCACAGCATCCAGATCAGGTTGCAAGTCGACCCAGTCTTCTGTTTCAGCTGCTGTTACAGGCTGAAACAAGGCCCCGTCTACCGTGACCCAAGCTAGGAGCACCGTATATGGGTGTGTTTTCTGACCTGCTTCATCATACATTGTAATCGTTTTTGCTACATCCTGGTTTCCATCTCCTCTGATCACTGAACCACTGTACACATTGATGAGCCGCTGCATCTCGCGTGAAGCTGCCTTGGTGTAATCTTCCAATGCTGCCATGAGAATGGAGCGGATGGATACAGATTTGGGCACTGCACTGCAAAATTCTTTCATGCGCACAGCTACATTGAGGGAAAGAGCATTGCCACAGATTTGCTCCACCAAAGCCCGCCTCGTTGCCCTAGAGTTGAGGCGGTCGTAGAACAGCTGCACCAAATGGAGCAGGAATCGCCGTGTCAGCAAAACAGGGGCTTGCTTCTTCACGTAGTGCACCAGCAGGGCAGGTCAGGATAGGCTGCAGCAACATCATGTGTCTCCACGGTGCAGTTGTCGAAGATGCGCAAGTGCGCGCACGTATGGCAGCGATGGCGGCGACCATCCACTTGCACTGGCAATGGCAGGTCCAGAATCCAAAAGGAACGGCTCTCATCTGCGCGTGGGGCCGCGTGATGGGTAATACCTGAAGCAGCTCGTTCGGCCAGGTGCGCCTGCAAACGTGGCACAACGGATCGCACCGAGTGATCAAATGTGCATGAAGTGGCCAAACCTAGCTCTGCATTGCCAGCCTGCCAGAGAGCTGCCAAAGCTGCATTCTCGCGCAAAGCTCTGCCTTGATCTCCTTGTGTTTCCCCCGGTTGCTTCTGGAACAGCAAGCCTAGGCATGCAAGGCTACATAAAAACAATCTGTTGCGGGTCTCTCTTTAAAGGATGGCAACATGTTACAAAAAATCATCGAGGCCAAGCCACTCGCTCCACGGCGATCATTCGCACAGTTGGCAACCTGGAAATGTAAGCCGACATCTTTGAGCTCACTCCATCTGCATGTGCGGGTCTCTGTGTATTTGGCTTTGAGGACGGTTCGTCCTTGAAAAGTTGCCTGCTTCAATGGAACCACATCAGCCAAAGTAATTTTTCTGCTTGTCCATACACTCAGAATGAACACCGGCTGATCGTCCCGGAAAGCAAAGAGACCTCCTCTGGGCTGCAACTGTGTGACTTTGGCAGCACAGATCTTCAGGAAATGCACTACCATCAGTGTTGTCAGCAGCTCCAACGTCCTTCCTGCTGCCAGCCGTTGGGCAAGACTGCAACGGTCAGGTCCCCTCTGCGGGCTTGTGCTGGCCTGCAAGGCTTCTGATGCTGGTGCTTTTGCCAACTTCGGCTTTTGTGAATCACCTTCCCTAGGCACACCATCCCAACCACGCAACTTTTGGACAAAGAAGCTTCCTCTGGCGCATCCGACCATGTCTGGCGCAGGGCGGCCGAACATTCGGGGGGCAAGCTGTTGATTGACTAACGGCCAACGTGAAAATAGTACCAGTCAGATGCCATCCGCCTCTTCCGAGATTCTATACGTTTGGAACCTCGCAGCATAGCTAAGGCAATCTGCGGCCCCTGAATGGTGAAGGCTCGCCGAGTCGCTTGCGCTTCGTCGGCCACGGCTTCAAAGCAGAGCTACAAGGTTGTAAATGACAATGATGATCTTGTTCACAGCATGAACACGTACATCTACGTACATATCAGCTCAATGTCACGATGTCTACGTCAATCGCCCGGCTCGGAGAGCACAGGTTGACAATACGTGCCTAAATTTGAGCCCAACGGATGAAGATAGGCGCAGACAAGCAAATGCTACACCACACTGTAGTTAAAAAGCATGAGGTTCTCTGAGCATGCAGGGCAGCTGCAGCAGACAGTGCATCTGAGGAATTGAGAGGATGTCCCGACTATTTCGACCACTAGATTACCATTGCGCCCAGCTTCCCATCGCAAATTTTTACACCATAGCAGGCTGTGCCGCAGACCTGTTTGTCTATACCATATGTCCAAGTTTGTGAAGATGTCTAATTTTGCCACAGCTGCAGTAGCAACATTAATGGCCACTGCAACTAGAAAGTGGCAAACGCAGATTGCACTGCGGAGCTGTCCCCGCCTCCGTCCTGCGCTCCCCATGTAACAATGGATCCATTGTAGCGCACTGCTGCAAACGCTTTGGCAGACCCATGTAACTTGACATCCGTCAGCATTGGCAAAGAACCCTTTCAAAGAGGGTGTGACTTGCCGGACTTTCTCGTATCACAGAACTATCGCCTCGCAAGGTGGCCTTTCCCCAGGTGACAAGCGACCCTTCCTCCGTGACAGCTGCAAATGCATAAGGCCCTGAACATTCACAATGCCTTGAAGTCGGGGACCATCGAGCTGTCTCCTCCATTACTATAGGGTCTCCCCAAGCAACCACGGACCCATCCAACACAATGGCAGCGAATGCAGTATGCGTGCTGTGAATCTGCGTCACTCCCTTCAGTTTGGCCCTATCTCCGCCACACGACGGATCACCCCAGGTGACGACAGACCCATCATGACGAAGGGCGGCAAATGTAATCATAGTTGGAAGGCAGCAGGCCAAGTAGACACTGCGACCCAAGAAATTCAAGAACCTTAGTTGCTGCGATATCTTCGATCCAGCACACGCTCTCGGACACAGCCCAAGTGGGTCAAGATCGCAGCATCAACCTGTTCATTCCGGCCTGTTGGCCAACCTAGCACTCTCTGCAAAAGATCATGCGGGGGCGACGTTCGGGTCGCAGCAAAGGCTGGGCAGTCCCAGGCCAAGTGATCCCATGTTGGCACATTGCCAGACGCACACCACTTGCAAGGAGCTGGTGCGGTGTTGTGGTCTCGAATCCTATCTAAACGGGCATCTGAAACAACGGCACCAATCAAGCAAGCACGTGAGTGAGTGTTGGAAGACTGGTATGTTTGGCGCGTGAGTTTGGCCCTGGCCTCTTGATAAACACTTCCTTGTACAGCAGTGGCATCACGACGGCCACTTGACAAGAACTGTTGAAACTGTTGTCTGCGCCACGCTTCACGCAAAGCATGGTGTTCTCTCTGTTTGGTGTTTTCATCAATGGGTTGTGTCCAATCAAGCCGGAATTGAATGTCCGGGTGAATCCATGTCCATGCGGCCTCTTCATGCCAATTCAAACTTTGGAGCCAGCTACGGACCGTGCCGAGCCATGTACCTCTGGTAGCAGCATTGGGCCAACGCCGTGGGTTTTCACGCACAATAGGAGCCAAGTGAATATAAGCTCCAAAACCTGCAGCAAAATTTAAGTTCAGCCTATGACCTGAGAGCATGTAAAACAAATTGGGGGAGCCAGCAATATGGCTGCCACCAGTCGTTTTTCGAATGCAAGTGGACAAAGGTTTGGCAGAGAGGGGTTTGAGCCAAGCCCCCCATGCAGCTTTTGTAATTGCCAAAGAACTGACCAAGAAAGCTTTAAGACTGGCTGTAACAGGCAGAAGTCCAATTCTTTCGACCCTCAAGCGGGCATCTTGCAGCCTCGCATCTTGAGAAGGCTTGTGCGCAGCTCCTCACCGTGCCGTAAAATCAACCCCTAGAACTCTAGCACCTTGCACAATGTGAGTTTCGTCGAAACCCGCGGCAATCAATCTGGGCTTAAAGGCAGCTTGCCGAGCCACGATTTGAATTTTTTCTTCGTTCTCTTTCAAACCCACCTTCGGTGAGAGCTGTTTCCAGGTGTCCCACAACTGGGCCGCTAGCTCGGGCGTTTTAGCCACCATGTTTCGGTCATCCAAAAAGGTGACCAAAGTGTGTGGTTCAGGCCTTGCTTGCAACACCCGGCCTGTGAGGCCAGTGAGGACCGCAAGAAGAGTCAAAGGGCTGATGGCGTCTCCCTGAGGGATCGAAGTGTCGACCTGCACTGGCTGCGGCAGGCAATCTCTTCTGAAACACAACCACCTTTCCTGGCTCCAAACTGAGGTAAGAGCAAAGAGGATTTCCTTGGGGCAACCTAGATACTCAAGGCATTTAATTCCAATTCGGGGATCAACGGTGTCGAAACATTTAGAAAAATCTAAAGAAAGGAGGACCCCGCCCTGTCTCTTTTCAAAGTCTTGAAGCAGCCGATCAACGGCATGAGCAACACTTTTCCCCTGGATGCCGCCACAGGCTGAGGAGTGGACCCAGCTCGTGACCCAAGCTCGCGTCTGCGGTCTGCGCGTCCACGCAGAGGCAATGGCGCGCCAGATGACGCTCTGAATCGCAATTGGCCGCAAATCTTTGGCTGGCAACGCGTGATCCGTGTCACGCAACTTAGCGTTTGGTTTTTGGAGCAAAATTTGCCGAATACTTTTCCAAACCGTGGGAACCTCACTTCTCGAGAACCATCTGTTCAACAACTCAACCAGGATGACCCAAGCTTCTTTAGGCCAGGCTGCAATTTCGTCACCTGACCACCCATCGCATCCGGCGGCTGTGCCACGCAGCCTAGAGGCTTGGCTGAAGAGTTCCTCAGCAGTGAGAGGGGTCCAAGCTAGGGGTGAAGGTTGGGGAACACCAAGTTTCCAGAAATCAACTGCTTCTTCAGGGTCGGGCCGGTCCCGTTCCCAAATTTTTTGCCAAAAAGAAAGAACAGCCTTTAAGGATTCATGATCAGAAGAGGTTGCTTTTCCTTGTTTATAACCATCATCGTAAACAGAAGTGACAGGCAATGTGTTGCATTTCTTGACCCACCGACCTGCGTCTTTGCAACTGGACCTCATACGCTCGCGCCAAGCTTGGAGCTGCTCTGTTTGAGTGCTTTGGACATGGCTACGCAATTCTTGCTGTGCCCATTCCCTGGCTTCACCTAAGCTTTGCAAGCCTTCTCTGACAACAAAAGGATGAGAGAAGATACGACGGATCAGGATGGCCGGTGGCTGGCGGCCACGGCTTTGCTGGTTTTGGGCTTCAGCAATACGGCCCAAAAGCTTGCGCAGCCGGAGTTCTTTGAAAGTCGCTTGCTGGGCGATGCGAAAGGTACGAGCATTCGCTGCTTCAACTTGAAACTCTGAACCTTTGTTTCTACTCCGGCTTGGCCTTGGAACAGTAGCCCCGCAGGTTTCCAGGGCAGAGAGGTGTGCTCTCTCCGCAATGTGACAAAAATCACTCCATTCTTGGTTGGTATTAGAAACTGGAGGGACCGTGACTTCCGACCACGGAGTTTTTAAAGCATTTTTCCATTCTTGCAAAGAAACATTTGGCGGCGCCGTCCATTTCCTCGTTTGAACTGCCTTAAAGGACCAAACATGGCTTTGGCTATATTGCAGAGAAAAACAAACGGGCTTATGGTCGGAAAACCAAACATCTTCAAATCGCACCTTGTCAATTGTTAGCAAGTGCGAAGCCCAAATCCAATCAATACACCGGGTACCAGACCACCGCGTGGGCTGTGGGACACCATTCTGATTGCAAACCGCACAAGTGCCGCCAAATCCGCTTATGTGGTTCCACCTTTCCCCAAAACAAGGTTCCTCGTTAAAGTCACCCACAATAACCAAAGGGGTGTGTTCACCAGTTGCTCCAACCCATTCATCCAAAGTGGAAGCAATGTCGCATGCCGCTGAGTTAGGCGCTAAATAGGCACCTATGAGGATGGCGTGGTCGAGCTGGAGCATGACCGCTTGACCTTCGGCACGGGTGTGAGTTCTGAGGAGGTGTGCAGATTTATCAAACCTTACAAAAATTCCTACCCCACCGTGGGTCGGAGGGCAAGCAAACCAAGATCTATAACCATTTCGGAGCATAAAGTCAGCCAAGTCAGCTTGCTTAGCCGTGTTCATGCAAACTTCTTGTACCACCACCACAGGCGGGCGATGTTTAGTTGCCCATCGGGCCGCCGCCCAGCAGTTGGAGGCCCCACCAACATTAATAGACATGAACTGCATCTGCTGGCTGCGTCCTGATGGCCCTGGATGCGGGTGCACGTCACCATCCTGGACAACATCTTTGAACCAAGAGCATTTCTGGGCAGGTGGGACCCCGTTGCGCCCCCCTTTCGAAATCAAGTTCTTTTCCATGAGCTCCAATTCCTTGTGCGTGACTTTCCAAGTGGGCACAAGAAACTCAATGAGCTTTGGGTTTTGGCACCTGTGTCTCGCCCTGGGCAGCTGCAGTCACGCTTCTCACATCATAGAGCTGCTGCCGTACCATTGCAGTGTCAGCAACCATCTTCGGCAAGCCCCAGGTAACAACAGATCCGTATGATGTCACCGCGGCAAAAGCGCGGCCGCTGGCAACGATCTGCACCACTTTGCGCAGGCGCTTGCACACACCAGAGCTGTCGGAGCCGTAGGCAGGATGCCCCCATGTCACTACACGGTCATTGTGACACCACAGAGCAAAGGCTTTCCAGGTTGAAGCGAGACAAGGGAAACGCGCGACACATGTAACGCAGTGTGCGCTTGCAGCCGAAGGAATCATACCATCGACCCGCAACACCGCACCTCGCGCGTCCAGGATGACCAAGAACTGTTGATCGAAGCATCGCTGCAAAATCTCTTTGAGTTCCTGAACCTTGGCTGATACTGCTAGCGTGACAGTCTGCTGTTTCCCACTGGGCAGTACCGCAGTTATGTCTTGCGTTTCCATGGCGGCCAATGCAGCGAATGTATTTGTTTAAGTCAATTTCCCGGCACAGGTGGACAACAGTAGCTCAGGCGATCAAACTTGAGCGCAACGGGAGCGACAGTTGCAAATAGGCACAGTCAACATGGCACTGGCAATTTTGATGCAAACAAGGAAACCATGATGCAGCACAGCTGCTGCAAGGACTGCGAACCAGGAAAATCGAGAAAAACAATTGAAAATAATGAGAAGGTGTTTGACGCAAACAAGGACACCATGGTGCAGTACAGCTGCAGCGCGGTCTGCGAACCTGGAAAACTGGGAAAAAATCGAAAATCAGGTGTGGTTTTGAAGTAATGGCAGCATGCAGCATGACACAGACCACAACCAAGCCAGCCGGCTTTTTCTGCGCTTTTCGAACGAAGCTGAATCGTTTCCTGGCCCTTGAGACAGCTGATCTGAAATCATCGGGGAGCAGCTAAAGCCCCCAGCATTAATCAAAGGTATATTCCCAAGCCATGCATGGCCGTGGAAGCAAGTGCTGGCAAAGTTCCACAGTAGCCCAGCGACTACCAGAAGTTGGCAACTTCACAACAGCTTGACAAGATGCGCGCTGGTCCGGCGATGGATGCGTGCTCTCAGGAATGAGCAAGTTTCACTGACCCGACTCTGTGAGATTCTCTTGAGCCGAAAAGTGCGCAGCGTCTAAAGCTGACATGACTCAAAACGAAATCTTTCGGAAACATCTGAAACAAGCAACAAGATTCGAAATCAAGGTTCTAAAGTTCACGTTATCTCTGAATGCCAATCCTGCCCGCAAAGACACAATCACTCCACCAAATTCAACCCCGGCCTCGGGCATGAGCGTGAAGATAAACTGCAAAAAAAAGACTCCAAATAGGGCAGTCGTGGTAACGGTACAGATGATGAATTTCTGTCGCCGGGAGATGAGTTCCTGACATCTCGCTGTTGACTTCAAGATGTCCCAATCACAAACAGAATCTGCAATCTACAGCTCAAGACATTATATACACCAGCACACTTTGCGTCGCTACTTACTGGCTTGGTTCGAACCACTGTACCAAATCTCTATATTTCCATACGGCCCACTGCCTAACCAAGTACGGGTTATAACATACATCCTTGTGATTGTACTTTTGTATGCTCGAGATACCATCGACAGCCCGGCTCAGAGAGCACAGGTAAGCCAAGGGCCGCTAATCTTGACAGTGGCAAGTGGCACCACCAGATAGAGCCAATGTTTGCAAGTTCAGTCACATTGGGAAACATGCATCTGGAAACACACAGACCCGCAAGAATGCCAGATAGGATGTCAGAATGTATGCCACATAGACTCCCATAAAAAATGCCAGATAGAATGTCAGGCAATATGTCAGATGAAATCTCAGACAGAATGCCAGATAGAATATCAGATAGAATGCCAGAAAGAATGCCCGATAGAATCTCAATATATATATATATGTCAACCAGAATGCCAGTTGACCGGGGCCACTCGAGGAAAGTAATTTTGACTATTATCGTTTATCAGGTGGGAGCTCCAATTTGCGCAAAATGGGGCCTGCCAGTGTATATCGCGTGCCCGCTTGCCCCGCTTGCCCCCTTGCCCCGCTTGCCCCGCTTGCCCCGCTTGCCCCGCTTGCCCCGCTTGCCCCGCTTGCCCCGCTTGCCCCGCTTGCCCCGCTTGCCCCCGTCAAGTGGGGCGGAGTGGGGCGAGTCGGGCGAGTGGGGCGAGTCGGGCGAGTAGGGCGAGTGGGGCGAGTAGGGCGAGTGGGGTCGAGTAGGGCGAGTGGGGCGAGTGGCCAAAGTCAATTAATTTCCCTACCAAGGCAAGTGGGGCGAGTGGGGCGAGTGGCGGATTTCAATTAATTTGCTAGCCCAGGGCAAGTAGGGCGAGTGGGGCGAGTGGGGCGAGTGGCGGATTTCAATTAGTGTTCCTCGTGGGCGCCCGCAATGTAATGTTGGTTAATGTTGGTTAATGTTGGTTATATCCCATGTTGCTGAATTCCAGAATTTCCAGAATTCCAAAGAACCGTTCTGAGTTTCGTTCTTTCCATTCCCAGTATAGAACTACAAAGGAATTCTCAATCGGCAGGGCCACAGCCAGGGAGCCATTGCTCACCAACCTTCTGGATCCATCAGTGATGGCGGGAGACACCAATTGGCCTTTCTCCTCGTGAGAGATGAGCCAATGTCTGCTGGAAAAGGCTGGGATAAAACACATTTGCCACATCCTAAATTGAGGATCTCACCCAAAAAGTCTCCAAGAGAATCGGATTTCCGGATTGTGCTGTTCACCCTTGAATCGTGGCAACAGTAAGGAAGGTTCTCCAAGCAATTATGGATGTGGGATGATGTGGGTAAACCTGGATCACTAGAAGGGATCTACACAGTCGTGTGTTTTTTTTTCCTAGACGCAGATTCGAAACATGTTAGGCTTCTTTCTATTTCCTGGAGAAAACATAACCCTGTGGTGTTTGCTGCAATCACCCACTTTGGGGAAGTAACCATCTATTGAAAACCAAAAAAACATGAACCGCAAGGACCTTTTTGAAAAGGCTAGCAGCGGCTCGTACTTCTTGGGCTGGGCCACATCAATTACTTCCAAAGCGTGTCCTGGTCATCTCGTTCTTTCCGAGCGCTCTCCAGTCGAGCTTCTCTTTGCTTTACAAACTCCACGTTACCTCGACCCAGGGTCAAACATCAGGTAGGCTGCGGGTCCAACACAAACACAACACATGGGGATTTCATCAAGACTGGGAATAAGAGCTGGCACCAGTACCCATAGGATCCATGTATGGTATATATATATATATATGGTAACATTTACCATGAATATACCCCAAATGTTAGCATATATACCATACATGGATACTATGGGGTATAATATAAGCAGACAATGCAAATCTAGCATTTTCAAAAGGATTCAACTAGAGGAATCGTCTACAAAACAGGAATTGTCCAACTGAGTGGTTTGTTTTCTGCTAAGGCTAGTCATTCAAACCATCCCATCCACAATGGCAGTATTCCTATGATGTGAAAACCAGGGTGTCAGGGTTAACTGGCAAATACCTTGGTTTTGGGGTGTTTCAATGTCCTGGTTTCTCCACGAATGTGACAACCACCTTTGATTGATGACAAGTAAACTTCTGGCTTGTGATCAGCTCGAAATGTTGAATGCTTCAAAATGTGTAATGCCCACCTGGTTGGTGAAATGGATTAGTTGGGGGCTTACCCCACAACAAATGGATGTTCGCTACTATACCCAGTAGCAACTTGCTACTATCATGATACCCCTCCTCCGGGGTTAACAATGACAAACAACTCAAACCCTTGAATGTTGATGAAGGTTGTAGGTCTTGGACACGCAGGAAAACTAGAAGCACAGGTCACAGACGGTTTAAAGAAATAGGACAGAGTTACCCGGTGGCATTCGATCATGGCAGTGAATATGTATCAGAATATCCCCAGATTCAACAGGCATATTTTATGCGGTGGGTTTCTCATGTGTAAATACCCCCTTTTCTCTGGTTGCAAGGATGTCAACCCACTCTCTGAACACATCAAATCAAGTCGATAGATTCATTCTAAACCTTAGACACATAAAGTATCATAAATTACATAAAGTCATGTGGCAAAGCCATTTCAAACATGTTTCAACGTTTAAACGTCCACAAAATCCACGTTTTAACTCGCATTCCTCATCCAAGCAGCGCTCATAGGTGGCCAGTTTCGGCCCTGTGGATGGCACTGACCTGATAAAAATCAACATGGCAGCCCCGATGTCACCAGGTTTCAGTAATAAGTAATGGTCATGGTATATCCCATAGGATCCATGTATGGTATATATGCTAACATTTACCATCAATATACCCCAAATGTTAGCATATATACCATACATGGATCCTATGGGTATATATATATAATTATATAATTATATATGATATTTAGTACCATGGTCACTCATATCATATAATATATATATATATATGTCATGGTGTATACATATATGTGTGATTGTTATATATATGACATGCGTCGATGATTTATGATATTTAGATATATTTAGTAGCTCCACAATTCGCTATGTAAAATTATCAAACACCTTGATCCCCCCAAATCAGAAAGAACGTTTGTAATTGGGCACTATACAGCAATAAACCGCACATGCGTAGTAGGGGTTCGAGTAGTTTGAATAGGGACGGTAACCTACCCATGGGGTGGCAACCGCATGTCTTTACGGCTTTAAACGCAATTCTTCGTATTGTGCTTATTCTTAATTTAATGCCCCCAGTTCCAAACAATATGGTCCGGTTATTATGAACAAAGTTGAACCAACTAGGAAACACAATACTACTATTAGTATACCACTACATATATACAATTAAAAGTGTATATATATATATACATATACATATATATATATATATACAAGCCAATCCTAGGGTATTTCAAGCATTGATTCATAGTGCTCTAATATATTTTCACATACACATAATGTTAATCTTCCGTGATGTTGCACTTATTGCGGTTCATATTCAGCGTTCAGAAGGACACATCATCATGGTAAATACATTCCCCTTAAACCCCTTAACATACAATTCCCCCATTTACGATGATTCTTGGAATGCATGATGATATGGGGGAATCTACATCATAGATTCCCTTAGAATACAATTTACTGATTGTCGAAAAACGTTGTTTTTGGAATCTAATGAATCTACAGTGAACAATTCCCCATCACTTGGCACATTTTCCGCCGCATTTTTCCGGGACATCGGATGTGGAAAACCCATCACGACGCCAAGGCGCCGTTTGGCGGGTCGGGGAGGTGGACCAAATAAGGTATAGGTGCCGCCCAGGACGTGGGTTTCCGGCCTAAAACACAGGCAGGACTTTAATTAATATGGACAGAAAATTATGGTGATTGAGATGATTTTTTTCTATCCATACATTGCATGCCCGATACTAAATGTTGATTACTGATAGAAAATAATCATTGAGATGAAATTTTGAGATTGTTTACAATTGCATGCCCGATGCGGATGATAAATATGATAGGGTTAGAGATGGTTAGAGTAGCCACCTGGCTCACACTTCACGTTGAAAACAAACGTTCGAGTTCATCCCACATCCGCAGCAACAGTGGCCAGGTTCACCAGGCTGCCCCGAACTGAGCAGTGTTCAAAACTCTCTGGCATTCCATTGAATCCTGGTTGGTTCATAGGATTCCCATATGGCATAATTATGATTATGATATATATGACATATATATATATATATATCATATATATATATCATATATATATATATATATCATATATATATATCATATATATATATGATATATAATATATATATATAATATCATATATATATATATATCATATATATATATCATATATATATATATATCATATATATAATATATATATAGATATAATATATCATATATATATATATAATATAGTATATATCATATATATATATCATTATATATCATATATATATATAATATATATATATATATATATTTATATCATATTGTGATCATCACTATATTGAAATCCTATTTGGGTAGTGTAATCTTCCAACCTCCGATAGTTGATCACCAAATTTGGGCTCTTTCACGAACGCAGCCACTGCCCTGTGCCGTTGGCGCCTCCGGATGGACCAGTCCGAGTCTTTCGGGTCTTTCGGCTCTTTCCGTCCGGGTGAAGGAGCGGCAAAGGCCACGGCACCTGTTCTCAGGGCTCCAAACACACCAGGTATGTTTGGGAAGGTAAATTGGGTACCCTCTGGTAATTTAACATAGCTATGGAAAATGGTGATTTATAGTGGTTTTTCCCATTGAAAATGGTGATTTTCCATAGTTATGTTAGTTTACCAGAGGGTAAATATAGAGATAAAATATGCTAAACTGACCCATTTACCACCCGAACGTGGCTATCATTTTCTATGGCTTGGAGCAACCCGAACGTGTTTTGGTGCTACTGTACATGTTGATCCCACAATATGGTCATGTTCAACGATTTTTTTTTGGTCAACAAAAGATGTCAAGCTTTTGACATCCTGTATTTCAGTATGTCATGTTTGTTGCTTGAATCTGGCCTTTTTGCACTTAACAATACTTAACACATATGGTTTTTGTACGGCTTTGACTAGCTTTGAGTCTTGAAGAATATCCACGACTCAACAGTGCCATGTTGTCTCGAAATGTAGTCCTGTATGTAGTCCTGATCAGGTGGGATCGATGGTTGGGGACCCACCAGCTTAGCTGATGCTGATGCTGCTCCTGGTGCTATCATCCCATTTTTTTGGTTGTCGTGACTTGTCAGAAAGAAATTCATCACAAGAAATAAGATGATCAGGGGGACCAGCATTGGTTGGGAACAGACTTATTGGTGACATCATTACGCGTTACAGATCTCGCGTATGTATACAGAGTGAGAGAGACATCTACGTTGTAGGCGTGGCTTTTTGAGTACTGTAGCCATACAAGAATATCACATGTATGATATACTGTCCAAATAATACATATATATATATGTATATATATACATAATTACATATATGTATATATTATGATTATCTAATTATATAATTATATATATATATATATTATCAATTATGATATTATGATATCATGATATCATATGTATATCATATGTATTCATATGTATATCATATGTATGTACATGCAGGAAAACCAAGACTGATCTCCTCTTACTAGGTCTGGTTTACAAGAACCGCAGATTGCTCATTATTGGATTCGTCTTCTAGACACCAGATTTTGCTGCCTGGCGTAGATGGCTCCACTGCAGCTTTGCTGTCGGGCCTATGGAGGTAGCCATGATAGTCCACGACGTGGGAGCTCTCTGGAGACATGGCAGGAATCTCCACAATTGTCCGGGTACCCTCTGGTAAACATACAAAAAACTATGGAAAATCACCAATTTTAATGGGAAAACTCACTATAAATGGCCATTTTCAATAGCTATGTTAAATTACCAGAGGGTAACGTCCATGTCTTGATGACGTTGCATGTAAATGGATTCCGGGGAAAGCCAGATAGTTTCCGGTCCATTTTCCCAAAAAAACCAGATGGGTTCACGACGCGCGGCCTCTGGCGGCTGCTGGAGACATCGTTCAAGGGCAAGGAGTTGTATAACAAGGAATCCACCTGGTCCGAAAAAATGCAGCTCCTTGTTATATGAGCCATGGTCAATACTCATTATATGGTTGATGGTCATCCCATCCATAATAAGGATCCTTATAATGGTTATTATAAATCCCTATGGACCATTGGATGACTAGCCCCTACTAATGGTTATTAACCATGAGTATTGACCATAATTAGCTCATATAACTTGGTCCAGAAATGGGGTACACCGGTCCCCAAAGTGGTGAGTTGCACAGAGAAAATGATGCCAAGAACCAAGCCATTGGATCCGTATCTCTGCTTGATGATTTGCCGTATTTACCGGTTACTAAAGGACCATGATTTGTACCATGAATTCCCAGGCATTACCAGGTACCATCAATTACTTGTGTTTATCGTGTTTATTGTTGTTATTGTTGTCGTTGTTGTTCTTGATAATGATGTTGTTTCTCTATGACTCGTGTTGTCATCCGCCAAATTCCATGTATTGCAAGCTCATGCATCTTGACCTATGTCTATTCTCTATACGCGGGAAGTTTGCTCCTTAAGTAGATTACCCTCTTGATACTGAGTATTTAATGATTAATGATTATATAATGGGGATGAAATGGCGATATAATGGAATGTTAATGTACTATTACTGGAATAGTGATTATACTCTCTGTGATTTGATTAGATAGCTATGGACAATCGCCAATCCTACTTGTTAAATAATCTATAAATGGGCCATTTAAATCATTTAACCATAGCTATGTTCAATTACCAAAGGGTCTTTTCGTGTTTAAAGTGTACATGTCCTCTTGTCAGCCAGATTTCATCGCGAGAGGTACACACACGTCTTCTTTCGATTTGCACAAAAAATGCAAACGTCCCAATAGTTAGTTGCAATTTCACTGGAAACACATCTGATATCATCTGATATCATCTGATCAAAGTCAAAGTCACACGGATTCATCACGCCAATCTGGGATCCCCAAAATAAAAACCATGGTTGTTTCAATAGTACCCTCTGGTAATGACTAACATATAGCTATTGAAAATGACCATAGAAATAGTGGTTTTTCCCATAAACAATGGTGATTTTCCATAGCTATGTTAATTTACCAGAGGGTAAGCCATGATTTCACCATGACGACTGGATGACGACTGGGAACCCCGGATGGCTTGGTCTCCATAACCTCCATGTCCCACCTCTGCAGACAGCGACGACATAAAATCTCTGGAGACCAAGCCGGCCGCGGCAGCGCCCGGACGCTTCGAATGTGTGTCGAAATGCTCATGGGAGGTGTCCTCCCACGGGGAAACCAAACAAAAAGTCGACCATTTGGGGGGACACCATGGGAAACCTCGGTGATTTTTTAAATCATGTTCTGTTGGTTTCCTCCATTTTGATTTGTTTCCTGGGTTGTTTACCATAAATATCCATAAATAATGTTTCATAAGATACCAGCGTAAATGGGGTTGACGTGTTGATTAGCAGTCGAGTACATTGCTACACAAGCACATGGGTATGGACCAGTAGCTGGCATGTCTTATATGCAGTGCCTTAGTCCTTTTGGCAATCCAACCATGGGAATTCAGAGAGCCCTGAATACTAGATGATTACTACGCCATGATTACTGGTTTTTGGTGGTTAATCAGCCCGAAAAAGTGGCCGAAGCAAGGTAGGGCAAAGAAAAACTAGCCCCCAACAAACTCCAAACAAATTGGGGGAAGCGCTTACCTTAGCAAAGGCTGAATGCTCATGATCCAACATATCCAGTGTGACCATCATTGAGAAAACAATGGGATGGACGATGGATACCTATGCTAAATTCCAAAGGGTATCCAATTCACTGTTGACTGGCACAGAACCAAGATAACCAAGTAATGTATATGTAATTTATATGTAATTTATATGTAATTTATATTAATTTATATGTAATTTATATATTTGCACCAAAAGTCCATCGCGCTGTATTCGCTCCGCTATGGCAGTTTGTCTATTGGACCTTGGACCTAAGCCACCCTTGGAGGTCCCTGGGAAATTGCAGCGTTAACTCGATTGATTTTCATGATTCCATTGATATACAAGCGAAAGGTCTAGTGGGAGATGTAAATGCATCCATTTAACCCCTTACAAAAAAAAAAACATTTGTTTTTTTTAAACACATCTTAAATTACTTGAGTGTTGTTTCTTCCCCAACATCAACTGAAAAAACAATGGATCCGCTGTCGTGTCTGTCCTGCAAGAGAGCCTCCGCCAACAGCAACTGCTCCTCGTGGGAGTAGATGTTCAGGTCCTTGGAGCGTGCGCCACTGCGCCAAGTCGTTAAATGAAGGAAGTTTCTACCAACAAATTGGGCATTCCATCAAGATCTCAAGATTGATATAGCGTGATGATATTAATGATGATCTCAAGATTCAGTGATGTAAAATGGGACTTGTAGCAACAAAAATCAGGATTTGGAGCAGCCACAAGGGATGCACGGGGCACATTTTATGACCGAAAAAACATCCACAAATGCCCCAAGACCCATTTCGATGGCCGATGGCCATGTCCCAATCAAATGACCATTGGATGCCATTGGAATATTGGGGAATGGCTTGGGGATCAATAAATCAATGATCCAAACGCTCGCCCTTGGTCTACCGAGTCTACCACAAACGCATTGCCGTTTAGAAAACGTTGGAACAAAAAATTGTCCACAAACGGGGGATCATCGAAGGTGCAGTGCCCTCAGCATGGCATGGAGATGTTACCCTCTGGGATCATCAACCATGGCAATTGACAATTCCCTACAAATGGCTGGGACAAATTATCTATAAATG
Organism: Cladocopium goreaui; assembly: GCA_947184155.2. Classification (NCBI taxonomy): domain Eukaryota; class Dinophyceae; order Suessiales; family Symbiodiniaceae; genus Cladocopium; species Cladocopium goreaui. Next base: position 199,896 of record CAMXCT020002190.1, read on the forward strand.
GGGGATGTTCAATTGCCCCGGATTACCGGAGGGCATTTCCATGTTTGTGTCCCAAACATCTTGTTAGGTCCATGCCCTCCATCCCTGCCGCAATGCTGGTATGCTTCCTCAGGGGGCGTCTCAGCCACCATAGTGGCGAGTCCACAGCTCAGATGATGTTTTGATAGGACCAATACAGGCCATAAGCCATAGACCTTTAGCTCAGAGTAGTTTCTACTATTATATGTATATGTATATATATATATAAATAGTGTGGTAAACTCCTATTCAATGGGTGCGATCTATCTAGGAGGAGAGCTGGAGACATCGTAGCGGCTTGTCCGTTTGCTCAGCGTCAAAACTTTCCGGTCCCGAGACTAGGTTTATATCTTGGGAACTCACAATATCCATGTGGCATCATGATGCATCATGATCATCATGTGGCTGATTTCGATTGAAAACCGGCGCGGCTTGGAGAAGATTACTCTAATTCTCTTGGACACAATGTTCAGAAACATCTGAAATTAAGTGACATTCGGATCGGCCTTGCTGAGGCAACGCTTGAGCCAACGCATAGTATCATACATATATATATATATATCTGGCATTTATATGGCGAAATACGGCACATATAATATTGAAAACAACTGAGTTACTTGGGTTCATCTTCACACATGGAGCGAAAAACTCAAGTTTTGCAAAGCTGTCCCCAGCAAAATGGAGCAACCTGTCATGGCAAATCTCCAAGAATCAAAATCAACCCACGATATCATCCGATTTATCCGATAGCTGCTGGTTTCAAGAGTCCCCTAAAATCATCATCCCAATTGAAAATGGGTTGAAAGCTACTATAAAAAAAAAACATCATTGAAACCACCCAGATCATCATTTAGTTGTATCAAGTTGTATCAAGTTGTATCCCCTGTTATATAGAAAAAACAGAAGGAAATGATGGCCCAATGTTACTTGGTTAAAGCCACAATTTATTCAATTTACCCAGATATCTCTCAATAATATCCCAATTCCATTCTATCCCCCTGGAAGCAGCATGTTTGTTGGTGGTTTCACTATGCCCTGGCTGTTGATGGCCAAACCAACCATCCCTACGGCTGTGCTCCGTCCCATTCCGTCCGGCCCCACCTGCAACAACGAGGAGACGGCTGACAGTCGCAGCTCTGATGGCACGCGTTCCTGTCTTTTCAGCAGAAAATCCATGGGAAACCACAGTTTTCCCATCCAAATATAGGATGTTCCTTAGTTTCCTTTCCTTTTTGCACCACCAAAAGTATCCAAAAGTATGTGTGTGTATATAATATATATATATATATGGCTGAGCTCCCCTGTGAATTTCCCTTCAATTCGGGGATGGTCTCCGAAACATTCCGATGCGTGGTCAATATCTTCTCAAATTACGTTTTGGGGATTTTTTTGTGTTGATCGACGCATATAGATACCCACATAATGGCCAAATTATTCGCACCTGCCCCATATCCTGCTACACATGGGATTCCCCGCTAGGAAAGTCAAACCATGGTGTTCTTCGGGATTAGATCTGCTTGGATCTGTTGGTTTTTGGATGCTTTGGACATGGGTACTAGTCAAAACTAGGTACCAGGTACCTTGAAAATGAGAAGGTTGGTCCTTTGGGTTTGAAGTTTGACCATACTGTACCTTTTGTATCTCCACCTAGACCTTTTATGACCTTTTAACATGTCCAATGGCCGAAGTCTCTCAAAAAATAATTGCGTGTATTGGATCAGTACTTCCCAAGGTCTATGTGAGAATACACCCAATGGTATCCCACTAACAGTTTTTCCTTTATTATCAACATATGGGTTTGTCTGAAAATAGGGTATATTCCCAATTATAGCCATTTAATAGGGATAATGATCATTAACCATTGGGTTTAGGGGTACACTATTTTCAGACACACCCATATACCAACCATATAGATATCTCAATCTCGCAAAAAAAACATGTTTTGCTGCCATGTTTTGCTGCGATCTGTCCTCTGGGTTGGAGGTGAAAGCACCTGTTTCGCGCGGCATTCTTCCAGGAGAGCCGTGGGTTTTTTAAACAGCCCCTTTCTATGGTCCCAAATGCCTGTTACAAAAAGAAGGACTTCTCAGTGGTTTCCCGATTTTTACCTGCAAGTACCAATTAAGTACCAATTTAATCCAAGTTTCAGTCATTTTTGAGTTCCCATAGTTCCCAGCTTTAAGAAGCAGCCAAATGGATGCAAAATGATGGCCCAGGATCCCTTCTCAGCCAGGGACATGCAATGGCTCGTGCTGCCAGGGTCAACGGAGATTCCTAGCCGTGTTCTGCCGTTCTTGGTGACCATCTCAGAGATGCTACGACAGTTGGTATTTACCCTCTGGTAAACTAACATAGCTATGGAAAATCACAATTTTTAATGGGTAAATCCACTATAAATGGCAATTTTCAATAGCTATGTTAGTTTACCAGAGGGTAACCCGCAATACTGACTTGGATCACTGAACAATAGTGGGTTTTTACAAAGCTGCCATTTGATTAAAAGTGTTGCCATCAGGAATTAGATGTAATTAGTAATTTTCTTTCGATCACCAGTGAGAACACAAAGAAACATGGGTGATCACCCCAGGAATTGTAACTGGCTGGGAATATGGTGCTCCCCAGGAATCCGGAAGTGATCGTCCAAGTATGAACCACTGTCAAAACGGATGTGCAAATTAGGCAAATGTGGTATACCGGTACAGTATACGCAATAGTAAACCAAACCATGAACATCCATTGAGCAACCATTGGGGGTTCCTACATCCCAAAGAGGTGTATATAATAATTACCATATACCCAACAATAAACAATCAATAAAGCGCAATTGTGGATGGTTCATTGGTATCATCCCAAATCTAGATCTAGAATGACGTAGCTCTATAGCTCTATCATGTCCGCAGAGACCGTCTGCTACGCGGCACCCCATGGCACCCCCAAGCTGTTGAGGCTACGCGGATCGGCGCCCTTCCGTAGAAGCAATGTGACCATCTCAGAGCCTCGTCGACTCGTCGAGGGTCTTTGTTGATTTGGAAAAGCCCATGGGTTTCCCTAGGAACATGATCTAGAAATGAAGGATGGCACCATGGATTTTCCACATATTTTTGTATGTTTACAGGAAGGCACATCTTTTTGGGGGATATTTTTGGATGTTTTTTAATCTGGTTGGGGTTGATCTCCCACTATAATTCCATATAGAATCCAAATATCATCCCCATATAATATTAAACAACCCCGAATCCCTAAATGGTCCCAAACATGTGTCTTTATAATTTATACCCTACTAAACCATGTTTTATGGGAGGGTATTTTTTTAGGGGGATGGAATTACACCTCTGGAGGCCTTCCATTAGCAGGTTTGTTTACTAGGTTTGTTAGTAGCTGTTTGCCCGGAGCTCGGCAGAAATTACCCTGTCAATATCTCCTGTTCTGTCCAAAAGCTCAGACTCCGTAGCCTCGCCTCGTCCACAAACATCTGAAGCAGAACCAAGAAGGTCAGCACATTGGTGAAGGAAAGTTTGCCTATCAGGCAGTGCCATCCAAAACTGGTTTGGTCATAGGATAGTCACTGGGCATGATTTCTTCCACTTTGTACATACAATATACAGAGGAAAACATGAGACTATGGCTTGATATATCTTGATATCAACTGGGAACTGCTACCGGTGGCCAACGTACCGTGCTTTGGACGCATTATTTTCAATGGATGGTCGTCCCAAAATGGAGCACCCGCCAAATCCCTCCATCAAAAGCAATCCAAGGACACGGCCCGTCTTCATCATCTGCCAGGATCAAGTCACGTTGTGCAGGCTCCTCATGTGGAGATTCATTTGGCTTTACCGCAATCATCTGGTGAATAGATATTATACATACTGTATATAATGTAACTATATGCATCATATATATATATATATACACACATACAAACACAATTAGCTATATATATATATAATATTCTATATAATGTTGTATCCTGATTAGTCTAGGTTCGCTATTGTGGAAAAAAAACAACATATTGTCCCCCAGCAATGTTTGGAAGGTTCACCATTGTGGCAAGAAGTCTTGGCAAACCATTTTTTTCGTCAAAAAACATGTTTGTGCAAAAAAAACATGACCATTTTTTCTGGAAAAAAGTCTTGCTTGTCTCCCTGTCCCAAAAGAATCAGACCGCTTATTAAACCCTTATTAAAGAACAGTTTTTCCACAAATTTCCAAGGTACTGGGCCATGAAAGGGTCCAGTTCACTTTAGTAGGTTTGTTCTCCGGGTTCACATTTGCAGCAAACTTTTCCAGAGCTGATCCTGGAGCCAAGAGAAGACAGAACAACCTTTTACAAAAACAATTGAAAAGTTCAAAGTCCAAGCCTTTCCCAAAAGAATCAGACCGCTTATTAAACCCTTATTAAAGAACAGCTTTTCTGCAAATTTCAAAGGCACTGGGCCATGAGAGGGCCCAATTCACTTTAGTAGGTTGTTCTCAGGGTTCACATTTGCAGCAAACTTTTCCAGATCTCATCCTGGAGCCACCTTGTACAAAAGCAACCGTTTCTTTATGTTTACAGTATCTTTCTTTTTCTTTGTCTCTTTCTCTTTCTCTTGTCCTTTCTCTTTCTCTTTTCCTTCATCGTTCTCTTTTCCTGCCTCTGTATATTTCATTTTTTCTTTATCTTTATCTTCCTCTTCCCCTTCCTCTTCCTCTCTCTCTCTGTTCCTATTCCTCTTCCAGTTTCTCTTCCTGTTTCTCTTCGTCTTCCTCTTCCTCTCTCTCTCTCTCTTTCTCTTCCCCTTTCTTTTGTTCCTCCTCTTTCTCTTTCTCTGATTGCACATTTAATAAACAACTTAAGGTGGAAAAGGTAACGCAATCAACATGCTGAACCCCACTCAGTACAAGTACCACACGTACCACAAGTAATACAAGTACTACCAATATTACAAGTACTACAAATATCACAAGTTCATCGGCAATAATAAAGTTTGAATCAAATTTCAATTGTCGCCAATTGAAATCCTTACTTAAACGCGGGATCGTATTTTTTTCTGGGGAGAAGTATTTTGATACCAAACTTTAAAGAGAGTATAGCTATTGTTTGAGGGGAGGGTACACACAAATCAGGACGAAACATTAATTATATGTATATAGTATATGTTAAGTACTACTTCGGCTGTGAGACATGATAAAGAAGCTTCAGAAACAAAGTCGATGTCACATGTCATGCCTAAAGGGATCAACAACAGCTGCCGCACCCAATATAGGGAGGCCGTGCCCCCGTGAAGTGCCACTGTGTTCCCCCCAAGGATCAGTGATTTCAGCGCTCGCACGGTGAAAATATAGATAATCCAGAAGGTTGAACATTGGGGTTTGTGATTTAGATAGATTACTTGATTAAACAAACTCGTCCGAAGTCTTACTGATTGATTGAACTGATTCGCTGTGTGCCCAGGGCGGCCCAGCATTTTTGGTTACTCCGATTTTGGGTCCTGGATCTCCCAGTGATTCTCCCAGGAGATCCGGATGATCCCAAAGAAGATGTGGAATGCTCCAGAGGATTGGATGTTGACCTCGAATCCCCCATGTGTTTTTTATTGATTCTCCATCTTTTTCCAAATAACTATATAAAATATACAGTATATATCAGTATATGTATATTCAGTAATTATATGTATATCTATATATATATATGTCTATGTATATACACATATGTATCACAATGTATCACATTAAATCGCCATATGTTCGCATATGGTTGGTGTTATCTCCTATGAATTTGTTGGTTCAAGAACGCACCAATGTGGAGAACGGGGAACGCACCCGGACCCGCGGCATCCTTCAACAGCCGTTCGACTTCTTGGACGTTCAGCGCTGCAACCGCTGCCCGGAGGCCCTTGTTGAAGCACCGTGGATGTCAGAGACTGGAGGGAGAACTTATAAAATGTTTGAAACCACATCATCCATGGCCCATGGCTATAAACATGATGGTTCAAAACAATAGCGCTTTTCCCTGGGTTAGAGCTATAGATGGGATGCTTTAAGGATTTTTCTTGGCTTAGAGCTATGAAAAAGGGCAACGTTTTAGGTGTTTTTCTATCATGGCATGGTATAATGATATAGCCCCTAGGTGTTGGCCATTTTCGCTGACTCAGGAAAGAACCAGCCCAAAAGACTGGTATGGAAAAAGAAGAGAATCGTGAACGGAAAACAAAAACATTGGGGAATGGGAAAACATTTCAGACCCAAGCAACAAAAAACAAACACATCTTTGATCGTCCGCATCCATGGACCCCCCCCTGCTTCCAGGGGCGCCTCCATGACTACACGCCCATCACCATGATCCCGAGGACATGATGCACCAAAGAAATGGATCCTGGACATCTAGGATTTCTATATTTATATAGTTCTTTTATGTTCTTTTGCATTCCTAGATTTCTATATTGTGTCCATGCACTTGCAAAAAGGTTGCTCATATGACTCATATTTGCTCATTCTTCTTCATTCTTAGTTAAACAAATGACGAATCTAAATCGCTTTATTCAGTTTTGAGGGTCAACAATAGCCGCAGCCAAATGATGCACCCGGTTCTTTCATGCCAGCTCTTTGACCACCCTTGGGCCGGAACCATCCGGTCAGAAGTTGAGCTGATCAGGTCGAAATAGCAGCCAATCGGGCACGATACAGTTCTGAACAGCAAAGTGAAATCCCATAGTATCCATGTATGGTATATATGCTAACATTTGGGATATATTCATGGTAAATGTTACCATATATAGCATACATGGATCCTATGGGAATGTTGATGATCCATGTTGAAACAACAAAAGCCAATGCTGAGCTCGTAGCCATGCAGGCCCCCATTCGTCGCAGCTCGCTGCCTTTCTTGCGGAAGACTCTGCTTGTCATAGCGACCCCTGTTGGGCACATGGCACCCAGCCCCTGTTGGGCTCAGGCGTCCTGGTCGTCATCCTGGAAACTCATGGAAACTCGCACCGATAAAGGTGTAGGTCTATAGGTCAAAGTTGCATACGGCAAAAACTGCAACAAGATCAACCCTCTGGTAATTTAACAGTTTGCTATTGAAAATGGCAATTTATAGTGAGTTGTCCTATGAAAAATGGTGATTTTCCATAGTTATGTAAACGTTTACCAGAGGGTAACTCTGGAATGATTCACAGCAAAATCTGCTTCCCAAATCACCACCAGGTCCATGGAATCTCTCTGTCCTCAAGGGCAAGTTCAGGTGGGCGTTGGCAGTCCTGCAGGGAGGGCTTAAGGAAAAACCCAAGTGGTGCAAAACTGGGAGACTCAAACCTGTAACAGATATCAGTGATACCATAACTTACAATTTGGAGGTGTGTGAGATATCACAAATAGATATACGATTCATTGGATCATGATTAATCCAATAAGTTATAAGTCAATGGTCAATGGCAATCAAGATCATCCAAAGACATGCAGCAAGAACTATGATGCTGCCATCAACGTGGAAACATGTAGAAGAACTTGAATGTTGCCAAAAGCGTTGCTAAAATGCAAGGACAGTCTACACACTCCTGGTCCACCAACCAAAAGTAGGTTTGCACACAGAAGACAGAGGTCAAATTTTGAGACCAACAACCAACTATGTATATAATGTGTTTACATATATATATACATACACCTCACAGAAAAATCATCTTAAATGTGTCATGCCTACATATTCAAATACACAGAAACTCATGGAAAACAAAATTAGAATAACTTGTGAGAAAGAACCACCAACTCAAGTCATATAACTCATGGCAAGCAAAATCGTATAAACAAACATGTTCTTTGGGTCAAATCAACTGGTGACCCCAACGGCTGCATGGGTTCCTCAAGCAAAGCACGAGAGAGTTCCCATGGTTGCATCTGTTTGAAGACCTGCAGGCGGTCCACACAGTTTGGTTGTTTAACGTCAACATCAGTGCACCAGACCTCATTTTGACGCACAGTCTATGTCCAACGGATCCGGAGCTATTTGGGGAGACATTTTTTTTTCACATCAGCAGCAACCAGAAGCTTCAAGTAGCAAACATGGGTACTGTATGTGTCAAAGGGACAAGCTGCAAATGTTCATGTACAGAGTTGGATGATCCAGTCGCTTGTCCCCTTCCCAGCTCGAAGTGATGTGGGAAACCCAATCAGAAGCCATGTCACAGGTGGACCACTTGGCAGGCTGTTGGGTCCAATTGCACTTTCTGTGGCAAAGCCATGGGAAAATCGATGGCCAGAAGATTCGAACTCGGCCAATACCGAACCCAAAACAGACCATGGCACAAAAAAAAATCGGAACACCATGACTTGAAACAACTTGAAGTGATTTTCCCCCATGTCCAGCCTCCTCCCACTTGCCCTTGGAGTTTTCTGCTTTCGCCAGGCCCAACTTCAAAACAGGGTGCGACTCCTGCAGTTCTAGCCCATTCCATCCGCTGAGTCACTGGGCAAAAATTGGGGGTGGACTGGGATTGCTATGGTATGACCAGACCCATATCATATTGTATCATGTAATACATGTAACTCTGGTAATTTGATGTAATTTGTTAACGTAGCTATGGACAATCACCACTTTTAATAAGTAAAACAGAATAAATGATCTATAAATGGGGCATGTTCCTTGGCTGTATCAACTAACTAGAAGGTAATCCCATGTTGTAGGATGCCTTGCTGGATGTGTTTTTTTCCCTTTTCCGTCATAGACATCCTAACTTCCAGGACCATCCTGGAAGAGTAACCCAGGGCATTCTAGGGTCTAATCTTCAATCATCTAGAATAATATATATATATATATAATTATATAACACTGTAATGATAACAATTGTTTAGCAAAAATAATAGTCATGTGCCAGATGTGGGCTCAAAACTACATAAAGCATCCTAAGACTGGATTATGAGCGCACTTATATTTAGAAGCCTATCATTGTTGAGGACTTCTCCGACAAAATGGTTGCAGACTGAGTCTCTCCCAATGAATTCTTTTGATAGAGGGATCTTCTAAAGTTTTCTGTATATATTGGTTCCCTAGTAGGTCAACCCTGTGAGTGGAACTGCTGAATTGATCCAGGTGAGCCGTGAAAAATAGACAGAGAACATTCCCATCCCTGGCTGGAGCCGTGGTTTGTTAAAGGATACTGTAGCCTATAGGTCATGATAATCCCCAATGAGCCAGGAAATATCACCTATAACTATAACCCACTACAATAAACTACAATAATATGTACACAAATGTAATATAATAATAATAACACAATAAACAATTCAAAGGGATATCCTCCGGCAATGAAACATGGCAATGGAACGTACCTCTTAAACAATTGTTTCCAATTATAGGGCTCCCATTGGAAAAAAACCTATGAGGTACTTCCATATAGTACCTATATTAAATAACTGGAAAGTACCTATATATTTCAACAATTTTTCAACCTCCATTGCAGTTTGGCCTTTTCCAGCTTGCCGTGTGCAACAAACGGTTGCGATGACCAAAATCCGCCGGTCCTCACCGTCCATAAAAATCTCCATGGAGGCGGAGTGCGGAATGCATGCTCCACCTAGGCCACCCCAACCTTGGGCGCAGCAACTTTGGAACCCAAAGCGACATGACATTGCCAATCTTAGATACCCTGCAAAAAATGACAAATTCTTTGCTGGTTAGTGGATATTCCCATTAATACCAAAAGACTAAAGGATTACAGTATCCATGTAAGATTGACCTAGATGATGTCTCATCTTCGGAGTTTTCCACTTAAATTTGAACACTGAAAATACTAAATTATATAATCGAAATTATATTTATGATGAATATTTTATACATGCATCTTCATGTGTTCAAAATCCCGAATTTGGGCTCAGTCTACCCCCTGCTGTTGCGGGACACATACCTTCCTTATGTTCGGTTTATGCCCAAGCTGGGAAGATCCGAAAAAAAACCACTCAAAAACCTTCAATGTGCCAGTGAATCGACAAACAGATTATCACATAATATCACATGTCTCCAAAAAATATCCATGACTTTGTACCAGAAGGTCAGAAAGGTCAGAAAGCCATAGAAAACCTCCCATTTTTTCGGAACATTTGCTGTACCCCATGTTGCATCCCGAGAAAGCAGCGAACGCAAACTCATCAAAGACACACATGGCGTACTCGCTGTCTGCCACAAAGTTCAGTTGCACGGATCGTTCACCAATCTGCGAGGCCCAGTGTGGCTTCTGTCAGTTAAACTCGGCTAAACCAGGTGGACCAACAGATACGAAATCGCCACTGGTTTACCTAGTGGTATACGCGGTACTTGTTTGAAGCTCACAATGAAAGGTCCCATGTTTTCCAGGTAACTCACTTCCATCCCAAATACCACAAGGTATATCGATATAAATGAAAGCATAGTAACATCGAGTAGTGGGTATTTGAGCGAAGTCTCTGGTTGAAATTCGGGACAGAGTATGCAATATACAGTACATACATCCAACTCAACATCGGACAAACATGAATTTGTTGCACAAGTTCTCTCATGGGGAATTGACCATGGCCAGGTTTGTCCACAACCTGGATCTCCCAGCTGTGTTTTCTATCTCTTAAGCGTCCTGGGCTGAAGCTATGACTTAAAGCGTGCCCCCTTCATTCACAGTTCCCTTTTAATTCTACACCAGAACTACCTGCAACTAGGGGTAAGTACAGCTTGCTTGGGCTTGCGGCTTGTGATTTCAATTCTATATTCCCTCTTCTAAACAAACATGCCATTGGAAACTCCGTAGATGATAATTCTGGTTCCAAACTACCAGGTGAGATCTTCCCGGGCGTTGCGCAGTGACCCCTGCGCGGCGCTTTTTGTCTTTCTGAAGCGCACAGCGGAGCGCACAGCAGAGCGCGCAGCGGAGCGCACAGCGGTGGAAGTCTGGATCTGGCAGGTGGCCGCAAGATTGGACCTCAAAGATCAGGACGGGGATGGTAGTGTAAGGATCCTCCCTTTTTTAGGGCCAAAAAGGGGGAATCCATGGGGATCCTTTCTGAAATCCCGATTTGTTTTGATTTTTTTTTGATAGTGATTTACTTTTCTAGATATCATGGGTCGACTGCTGACAGACCCATGTTTGGAACAAAAATGCTGAACTGGTCAAAGAAGCAAACACTATGGCTGGATAGGTCCCCCAGCTCCACACCATCGCGTGGTCTCTGTTGAGAATTTCTCAGGGGATTTCTGATGTGCAGTTTCTTAAATCATCAAAAATATAAGAGAAACTGTACATCAGAAATCCCTATATTTCTTAAATCCTTTTCTGGATATCTGTTTGATAAGTCTTAGATAGTCTTAGTATATGTAGAATAAAGCCCTCTCCCATGGTATCCCCATCAGCCCTTCCAGCTCCAAGGGACTCCCCGTGCAGCACGTCGCAAGGCAAGACGTTCCACTCGGGACTCCCTGCCGGAAGCGGATGCCGCAGGACCCAGGCGATCACCTCTTTGTCCTTCATGCTCAGCTCGTGTTTCCTGCGCGAATTAGCTGGAAAAAAACCATGGTACTGGTCTATCTTTTGGGGGAGGTGGTGTATAACATATATATATATATGAGCCCGGTCCCCGGACCCCCCCCCCCCCCCCCAATGGTATCCCCCCCCCACTCCTAACCCCCCCCACCCCCCCAAAACCTAGTATTTGCATGTTATTTGCACATATACATACACATATACACATATATACTCCCCTTTCCACCCCTCCAACCTCGCATCTCTACGTTATTTGCAGCACTTGAGAGCCACGACCTCGTCAACGGACCTTGTCTACCTGTATATTTCTATCATAACCTTTTTTTCGAACCGCCTATAGTGCCTCGCACATGGTTTACAACATATTTGCTACCTATGGATTACGCAAAGCTTACCTATGCAAACCTAGACATATGTACAGTAGAAAAACAATAAATACATATATATATATATGCACATTCTAGATACTACAGATTGATATCTTGATATTGTATCTATCACATATTTCGTTTACATTGTACATACTGTACACGTGTATATATATATATGTATGTATATATATATGTATGTATATACATATATGCATATATATATATACATATACATATATATATATACATACATAAACTCTAGATATACAGCGCGTATTGCTGTCGATATTCAATATACCACATATACTATGTAAATTTTATTCAACGGACATATTTACCTATATTGTATATATTACATCTACTGTGGATACAGTACATGTGGCATATACTATCTATATTCTATCAAAAACCACATATACGATGTATATATATATATGTGTTCAATATATATATATATATGTCAAATATATATATATATATTATAAATATATATATATTGCATATATTCTATTTATATCTTACATATTATATATATATATGTTTATACATATATATACACTACACATACACTCTATATTACATATTCATATAGTATATCCATTCTAATTATCGATACATATGCATTATAATATGCACTATAAAGACTACATACACCATGGCTTGGCTGCTGAGAAAACCTCCCCTCCCCTGCCACAGGGGGGGGGGAACCATCTGGCTGGGTGGGGGGGGTGTGGGGGTCCCTGCTCATATATATATATATACTATATATATATATATACACATTTTTTTGGGGGGGGAATCCGCAAATAGGTTCGTTGGATGAATGGACCATCCACAGAAAATATACTTGGGGCAACGTCGTATGGTTTCCTGCAACGTTTTCCTCCAACAGAATGATTCTGGCGAGTGTTTGGTGTTTGCTGACAAATGTGGATATTTGTGTTTATCAACAAAAATTGATATTTTACACCCAGTGCTTTCGAGCCCGTATTTTCTAGGGAGAATGATGACAAATCGCCGATCAATGGGGTTTTAGCACCACTAAATGATGATACTCATGATACCATCATGTGATAGCTAACTTCTTGAGTGTATGGTTTTGTCCAAGAACATTTGGAACGAAGCTCTTTAAACACAGCATGCAGCATGATGAATCTGACGCTCTCAAGCCTTACCCAAAGATTCATGTCATTTTCATCCCCGATATATTAAGTAGTAGAGTCCCATATAATCATCAACCAACAGGGGTTGAACCCAGCAGCCGCCTGTGATCCGTGACCACCTGGGGCGCAATATCAGATAAAAAGGTTCCTCTCAAGTTCACAGATTTGGGTGATCAAAACCTGGGTGCTTTCCACTCCAAAGTAGTTGCTATAGTTGGATGTTCATCCACCCAGATGGTCGCAAAGATATATGTACAGTATATCGTAGTATCTCATTATACAGTTACATATGATTATATAAAATATAAATATGTATGTATATCACAACGTCTTTGCATTATGCACATGTACGTATGTATACATATATGAATATATGCATGTATAGTTATATGTATACATAGTAGACATATATATATATATATATGTGTGTATGGAATGTAATGTAACGTAACGTAACGTAATGTAGTGTACGTATGTATATAATTAATGTATGCATGTAATTAATGTATGTATGTAATTAATGTATGTATGTAATCAATGTATGTGTGTAATTAATGTATGTATAGTGACGGACATATACTTAGAACATCAATTTTCCAAAATTTCGGAACCTTTTCTTAGAACATCAAAACAACTACACTTAGAACATCAGAAATGTTCTAAGTACGCACTTAGAACATCAGAAAAAAAACAGATACTTAGAACATCTCCTTTGATTTTTTTGCATACTTAGAACATTAAACACACATATACTTAGAACATGTCCTGTTACTTTGGTAAATCTGCATATATACACACAAATACCTTGGTGAACACCATACTTAGAACACTTTCTCCCCTCACTGCTGCAGCATTCTATACCTTTTCTTCGGGAACAATATCCCAAGCAGTCTTCGCTGCAATGGGAAGGTCTCTAGTATATAATTTGTGGGTTTCCTACAGCGGGTAGTCAAAAAGCATAGGTTTCAATACTAAAATGAGCTAAAATGAATTATGTATAATTTTGAATGTTTTGGAGATGCCTCATTATTGGTTCCCCACTGGGATGTTCTAAGTATAGCTTGGAAATGTTCTAAGTATAGGTTTTGGGTATGTTCTAACGACTTAATACTTAGAACATCCCCGCTGTGACGATTTTCAGATTTTTTTTTCCAAATGGTGTTCTAAGTATTTGTCCGTCGCTATATGTAATGAACGTATGTATGTAATCAATGTATGTATGTAATTAATGTATGTATGTATGTATGCATGCATGTATGTAAACATGTATATGCCAACGGACTCGTTACCGTCGCACAAATCCACATCCGGTAGCCTGGGGTGGGGTGGGGTGGGGTGGGATAATAACGTCATTGGCATTTCCACATGATCTTGATGCTACGCTCTATGATCTTCATTGGCATTTCCGCAGGATCTTGATGCTACGCTCTATGATCTTCATTGGCATTTCCACATGAACCTGGTGCTACGCTCTATGATCTTCGATTGCAATTCCACATGATCTTGATGCTACACTCTTTGATCTTCAATTGCAATTCCACACATCCGCATGAGAGAGTCTGGGGTGGGGTGGGGTGGGGTGAGGTGGGATAATAGCGTCATTGGCATTTCCACATGATCTTCATGCTACGTTCTATGATCTTCATTGGCATTTCCACAGGATCTTGATGCTACGCTCTATGATCTTCATTGGCATTTCCACATGAACCTGATGCTACGCTCTATGATCTTCGATTGCAATTCCACATGATCTTGATGCTACGCTCTTTGATCTTCAATTGCAATTCCACATGATCTTGATGCTACGTTCTATGATCTTCAATTGGCATTTCCACATGATCTTGGTGCTACGCTCTATGATCTTCATTGGCATTTCCACATGATCTTGGTGCTACGCTCTATGATCCTCATTGGCATTTCCACATGAACCTGATGCTACTCTCTATGATCTTCAATTGCAATTCCACATGAACTTGATGCTACGCTCTATGATCTTCATTGGCATTTCCACATGATCTTGATGCTACGCTCTATGATCTTCATTGGCATTTCCACATGAACTTGATGCTACGCTCTATGATCTTCAATGTGAGAAAAAGTTGCGGTTGCCCTTTTTGAGGCTGAAGTGATGGAAGGTTTGTCACTCCCAAAGTAGACGGAACTTTTTTTTGATAGGTTTTGAATGCAAAAACTGGCTCCTCGCTGTGAGGACGTAGTATTTTTGATCATTTTCGCACGCCGGTAACGCTTCACGCGGTAACGCTTCCGCCGGGATGTATATGCTAGCGGACTGTTTGCCGGACCATGATTTGGGGTGGGCATGGGGTGGGGTGGGGTGGGGTAATAACGTACGTTGCACTTGCTTCGTCACTGACTTGCTACGCCACTTACTTGCTTCGTGACAACATGAGGATGGGGTGGGGTGGGGTAGTAACGTACGTTGCACTTGCTTCGTCATTGACTTGCTACGCCACTTACTTGCTTCGTGTCAACATGGGGATGTGGTGGGGTGGGGTTGCTAAGCATCCGCAGCCAACAGCAATGGCCTTGGGAACTTGGTTCAGAGTCTTTGCTTGTGAAAACAGGCCAAGTTCTCGCAAAGCTGTGAATGCTGACAAAGGAAAAAGATGCGCTGTCAATTCGACTCGTTTCAAGCACAGAAACACTGCAAGGGTTGCAACCTCAAGCAAAACGCAACATCTTTCATGAGACCATGTTCAATCAGAAAACTGAGCTGTTGTGCAGGTTTTTGGCAGAACCGTGCGACGGTAACGAGTCCGCCGGGATGTATATATTACAGTTGACGCTTCAGAATGGCATGTATGATGGTGATGGTGATGATGATGATGATGGTGATGATGATGATGATGATGATATTACATTACAGTTAAATTATACATATATATATTACCATAATAAACACACGAATATAATGATAATAGCAATAACAATAACAATACTACTAATAATAATATACTAATAAGAAGAAAAATATAAATCAATAAACTATAATATAATAATGATAAAACACATAATAACAAATATATATATATATATAATATTTATATAATATTTTTTGATATTCGATATGTATATTTCCTCCCCATCCCCGTTTCATATCGCTTGGGAACTGCGGTGAACCAGCCGTGCTCCGGGTACTTTTGAAGTTCTCGCCGGATTTCGTCCTCATGGCGACGAAGCTCGGAATGCCTCTGGGCCATGGGTTTACCCTTGGGTGATGCCAACATGGCAATGGAAAATCCATGAAAATCCATGAAAATCCAAGATTTTATAGATGATTGTCCTATGAAAACCTTCGTTGATAGATGAATTTTGCCATCATAACCTCCGTTCATAGGGAATTGTCCGATTAAAACCTCCGTCTTATAGATGATTTTTCCATGAAAACCTCCATATTGAGGGATTTCCCATTGTTCCATCTAATTTTGCGGCAAATCAAGTTGTTTGGTTGTTCTTCCTTGCCACATGTTGCCTCCGGCCACGCCTGAACCAAATGAAGTTTTTTGGGAAAACAAGTATTCAAAGGTATTCGAATATTCTACAAATAGTGCGCAAACATAGGATGGCTGATATAAGATGAACTCTTTCAGAGTCGCTCACAAACATCAACTGTGGCCGAGTTTGCCCACAATCGGGAACCAAAGAGCCACAATTTGGGTCAATCTCATTCATTCCATGTTTGAGCCATCTCCATGGACAAAACTGACTGGGTACAGGCAATCTGGGTCATGAAAACTCCCAGTGGCAAGGGATGGGAATCATCATCCATCATCTGTAAATGGAAAATGTTTCAATCTGCTAGTGAAATTGACTATGATGTGCACAAATTATTGAAATTGATGATTTTTTGCTGATTTTTTGATGACATTGATGATACTGATGATACTGATGATGACATACCCTCTGGTAAACGTTTACATAACTATGGAAAATCACCATTTATAGTGGATTTTCCCCTGGACAATGGTGGATCTTTCCATTTCGTTATGTAAACGTTTACCAGAGGGTAAGTGAAATCATCATTCATCACCATTAGTCACCATCATTAACCATCATGAACCATCATGTGAACCATCATTAACCATCATTAACCATAGGTTCTGCCTGTTGGAGGCGGCGTAGCAGCAGCTGTCGTCTTCATGGTACAGCTGCAGAACTCGTCGGTTCGCTTCCAAGGCACCCAGCAGAAACTGACCTCGCGCACGCCAAACACAACGGCTGCGACCAGGGGATTTTTATGGCAAAATGCTAGGCTTACGGTACTTTTATAGGCAAAATCATGCAAAATCCAATAAGTGAATATGATTAACTATGATGTGATCATGAATAATATGACTGATTGTTTGATAACGATATGATAATTCATTATGAATATAAATATAATTGTTTGCTCAACTATGCGATGACATTAGTAAACCCAATCAGTTGGTTTATTTAAAACCATATATAGTCAGTGGTTGTGTAAGTCAACATTTCAATACAATAAACAATGTCAACAATAAATATATATATATATTTATAGAAATGTGAAATATGCAGTTGCAATATGTTGCAATGATAAATCAAAAAAATCCAATACTCAATCCGATTGCTGCAGTTAGATCAAAACAATCACTGAGAAATCTTACTAGAATCCAACCTCCCCCTACGGAAAAAAAAACAAAAACGTAACTTGGAAGATCTTGGAAGGCTATTCCCCTGGTGGAATAGTTTAAAAATGAGCCCGATCTTTGGTATAGAACCCTTATTGTTTGAATTGGGTCCAGTGTTTCATGGACAAAGGGAATCCTTACCTCCATCTTTGTGTAGAGGAAAGATAATTGCTGGGATCAATACATGATAGAAAGGGTAAATGGTAAATGCATCTACGTCCGTTGCGATCCGGCTGCTGCCACCTGTCTGCAGTTTTGGTGACATACGGGCTTGACAGCATTGATTGACATTGACCAATGCAGCAAAGCTTCATCTGTAGTTGCAAATTTTGCAGTATGCTCGGCCAGCGTCCTTGCGCCAGCCGTAGCCAATATGCCTCACAGGACCGTGCTAGGAGGCAAGTATGATGCCATCTAAACAATTTGTATATATATATATATAAGATACCAGTTGGAAATTCCTCTCTAGTATTGGTACAGAAAAGTCTCTGATGTTTTGGTACCCGAATCTTAGAAGCACCAGAAAACAATAAATTTGTACTCCGTAGTATGTAATTTGGTTTTGTCTACCTACAGTACCGTGATGACAATTCGTCAGCCATTCCCCGTAGCATCACGTGATCAGGTGACCATGATGACTGGCCAGCATTCTTCCGGCTTTGAAGCCGGAAGATCTGGAAGGACTCTCTAGTGTTTCCAGATTTTTCTGCGCAATATGTATAAATGTTTGTTTCCACAAATGGGGGATCCCCAAATCATGTATTTTTTTCTAGGATTTTCCATCAGAAAACCATGCAGCTCATGGGGTACCTCCATGACCTTGGAAACCTCGAAATATAATCAATGGTTTGGTTAAACGGAAATTCTACAGGAAACCATCGATGTTCCCATGAAAGAACTGGGGTTTTCCTGTAAATTGGCCCGTAAACCAATCCATTGATTCAAGCCTTTGCCAATTTCATACGGAACAATAGATAACGACTCGTGTTTTTGTCGTCTCATTGCAGAGCTCAAACCCAAAATGGCCATGTAGGGAAACCCAAAAGCCGTGTTCAAAGCGGAAATGTCATTTCATTACTGGTGAAGAACGGGATTCCCAGAACAGATTATGGTATAATATGATAGTCCCCAATGAATTGGGTAGTACAACCCCTTACATATACAAACATATATGTACATAACATACAATCATCAAGGAACAATACCTTTGAACACTGCTCACATGGACCTCAAAACTTCGATGGTTGTGGCCTGGCTCCCTCGCGGAAGGGGTGCGGTGGCAAGTCGCAGAGCTGCTCGAAATCACCTTTCGACGGGCTATGAATCCATAGGGTTTTGCCAATGGGGATCCAACGAACATTAACAAATCATGGAGATTTGATAGGGATCGCATGGGATATATAATTCATGGAATATGTGCAACTATAGTAGCAATGTGATATACCCAGTTCCACTTCATTCTACCCGGTGTTTTTTCAGGATGGCCGCGGAACCGAACCGGGAACCGGCGAACCGGACAAACAAGAACCGAACCGTAATGGAACCGAACGGGCATGGCCGAAACCGAACCGGAAAGCGGTGGAACCGAACCGTGATGGAACCGAACCGTAATGGAACCGAACCGGCAATGCAGAAACCGAACCGGAAAGTGGTGGAACCGAACCGTCAAGGAACCGAACCGTAATGGAACAGACATGGCAGAAACCGAACCGGGAACCGGTGGAACCGAACCGTTAGAAGGTTCCGAGAAATAAAATCATACAAACCCTACAATGCACTGCAATATCTACAACTAGAAGAACCCAAAGAATCCTATAGAAATCTAAAACCCAATAAATTCCACTATAGAAATCTAAATTCCACTAAATTCCACAGAATATGTCTTTCATTTTCCTTGTGCCCCTGATCTGTTCCAGTCTGAAGATCTCAACACCCCAACAAGGGATTTCCATCACGTCCCTGCTGCTGTCCACTCTTCCCAATCTGGACCCTCCTGTTGATTCAACAAATTCTTGCATTGTTGATGGACTGACCCCTGAACATCTCAGCATTCCCAATGAAAACTTATAAGGTACATCCAATCATTAATGCAAGGTTTCTTTTGATTTCTATATGTTTTCCTGGTGGCCTGAGTCTCCCTTGCGCAACACTAAACAAACCTAAACAAATCAAAAAAAAGCTCGAAAAAAAAACGAGAAATACTAAAAACACGTAAAAAAAGACATATCTAAACATGCTCTGCCCAATTCAGGAGGGCCAAATTCACCCCATCCCCAGGCAATGATCAACAAATCAGTGTCTGCATGTCTCAACTTGGCCACTCTTCATGACAATAGTTGCATCCAAATCAGTGTCTGCATGTCTCAATTTGGCCACCCTTCATGACAAAACTCGCATCATTTCTGAAATTTTCGCGCAGTGAAAAAGATGTATCTAAAGTTCCCAGAAATAGGCCAAAGAAGGGATCAAATAGTGACCTATACAAGGGGTTCCAAAGATAAAAGCAACGCACATCATAGTTCCTTTGAATCTGTCTCATTTTTCCCCGTCAGCGCCGATCACGAAGCACATTCCAAATATATCCTGCGCCGAGAGCAAGAACAAAAAGGTTTCAGAGGTAGAAATTGTTGTATCCTGCTCCAATTACCGAGACTTGTTGTCTTTAAGCAGATAGAACGATTTTACTGCAATTATGGGATCCAATTTAAATGAGGCAGGCTTCAGGATTTCAAATGCCAGCTTGATTGGCGCCAAAAACTCCGGACAACTAAAGTGGTGACACGGACCTCTGTTTCCCCAAGCTCCCATAGTCATGTGCCATGTAACCTCAGTCAGGGAGGGGTCTCTGTGACTTTATGTCACATTGGCAGCTCAACTGGAAAAATCATGGGGGTGTATGGGCAAGTTGAGGGAAGCACGGGTATAGACTTTCAGCAATTTGCCCTGGAAATCCGAAGGCCTTTACCGCAATATGTCCATTGAGACCACCATGGAGTCACTGCTATCATTGTCCCCGCTTCTAGAGATATCATCTGTACTTAAAACAACTCCAGACTCCAGATGGGATGGATGGAGGTATGAGTCTCTACGCGGGATTGGCCTTCAGAGGCGTTTCAGACCTGTCTCAGACCCTTTTGGGTGGCCTAGCTACACAATGTGGATTTTACGCCCATGGATTCGTGAAATCCGGATCATGAAGCACATGGTTCATGATTCTCACGTCATGCATCTTTATTATTTCGATTTCCCTTCATGTTAGATTAGTTTTCCCAAGCAGAGAAGAGAATAAGATTGTTGCCTGGAAGTCTCTCCCTTACGAGCACTGATGGCCTGATAAAGCTTGAGGTAATGTGCGAAGAAGTGCTGCATACCACGCTTGGTCACCAGTGACAGATGCTTCCGAATCTCAACCAAGCACTCGTGCGCACAGTGTGCCTGCGCCACGTTCATTGACGTTGGTCTCCAATTTCTGCGAAACTTTTTCCACTGTGAACACAAACGGGCTGCTCCGGGCCCACACAAGCACAAGCGCTGAGATGTGTGACCAAACCGAGTCAAAGAGGATTGTATGTTCTTGGCACAAAGCACCCCAAATGTAGCCAAGAGAACTCCTGCGTGCTTCTCTCCGTCTCCTCCCTTGCCTATCTCTCGAGGTGCAAAGCTGCAGCGAGCAACTGTCTTGTCAAAGAAGAGAAGCTTGTGGCGTCCTCTGCAGTCATACGGGCAACCCGATTGAACTCCGAGGCAAAAAAGCTCTTCTGCATCAACTCACTGACGTGCTCCACATGGTCGAGGAAATCTTCTTCATAGCACTTCGGCTTGCCCTGAGGAAGACTCGCCAGAATTCGACGATTCAACTTCGGACTGCTGAAGCGGGCCATGACAATGATTGCCAATGTTCTAGCACCTGACTTCATATTGATGCGCTCTGCCACCTTGTCAGCAAGCAGCGTTGCGCGATCAGTCAGTTCCCAGTTGATCTTGGAGCCGCACAATAAGGACCGGATCTTGAAAGTCCGACTCATAGGCTGTTTACATCCGAACTTGTGCCACTTCAGTGTTTCTGTGTGCTCCAGCAACCCAATTTGCATAGTGACGCAGAAAGTCTTCGTAGGACCTACCACGTGAGCCCTCCTTCCACGCCTCTTCTGTCATCAAAGCCTTTTGATAGAATGCATCAAAGGGGCTGCGAATGAGCAATATGAAGAAGAGGGTGTTGGGAAATTGATCGAATCTGCACAGTTCACAATCCGGAACCTTCCTGGTGAAGGCCTTAACCCTTTTCCTCAGAACATCCTCAATGGCACCGTCCATGGCACCGTGTCTATATTGCGCGAGGGAGAATGATGAAAGTGTATGCAAGTTTTTGTGGAATGTATCAATGTATAGTAGTCGTTCTGTGTGAACTGTTTGATATGTGACAGTGCAGCCTGCGTCGTACGAGGCTGGTAATCGAGATCAAGGCAGTGCTGCTTCCAACATGACATATTCTCCGTGGACTGAATCATAGACACATATTATCAAATAATCATGCTGAATGCTTCTGCTCAGGGGTCACCAACTGTAGCTATGTACATGGTAGCTTCGGGGCTTCCAATAGCTGGATTGGAATACCTACCTTCCTTCCTTCATGAATACACACATCCATTACATTACATTACATTACATTACATTACATCACATCACATCACATTACATTACATTACTTTACATTACTGTACATGATATGACATCACATTGCATCACATCACATTCCATAAGATACCTCCACACATTCATACATTACATACATACGGACATACATGCATCACCTGTTTGGGTCCAAGGTGGAACTTCAAGTTTTTGGATGCTTTTGGAAGTTCCATCCTGATATCAATCTTGAAACAATATATGGAAATAAAATATGGGGTTGCCATTGCCTTTTGCCCGGATGTCAAAAAGCGGTGTTTTGAATCTGTGCCAAATGAGGGTCTGAAACTGGTCTGAAACCCCATCTGAGCCTCCGATTGCCGGGCACCAGGTTCTGCCCTGAAAAGCGACAATTCCTGCTGTTCAGCGGGCACCAACTGTAGGCATGTACGTGTTAGCTTCGGAGCTTCCAGTAGCTGGATTTTAGCTAAAAAACTCCGTTTATTAGATTCATGCTGAAATCCAGCTACTGAAAGCTCCGAACTTACCATGTACCTAACTTCCTAATTATCAAATAGTCATGCTGGTTGCTTCTGTTCAGGGTCACCAACTGTAGTTATGTACGTGGTAGCTGTCTGCATTTCCCGGTCTTCGTGCCATGCGGCATGGCCAAAAAGTTGTGTTGTATTGTATAGTATTGTGTCATTCTGTATTGTATTGCGTTGTATTGTATAGTATGTATTTGTATTGTTTTGCATTGCAAGTATTGTATTCTACGCACAGTACGTGATTGTTCCTTAACACTTAAATGGGACAGGTAGTTTTTCTTGCACGCCTCTTTGAACAGCCCAAGTTGCGGTGGCCGTTGCCCTATCCAAGGGTCAAACCTTCGACATGCCAAAAGACAGGAATTGATCCGCTAACTTCCTTTTTCTTGATGAGATTCTTTCAGGATCTACCTAAGCGAACTGAAAAGAATTCACCCAAACAACAGTCTGGTGAAGACTCTAATCGGTATGTCTGGTGATATTTTTTTTTGAATGATTTGCTTTCAAAAAAAATGCCATCAAAAAAGAATGCCCTGGAAATCCACGGATTCTTTCAGGAATTATCGAACCGAACATGCTTTGGGTTCGGTTCCGTGGTTCCGTGAAACCGAACCGACCCAGAGTGGAACCGAACCGTGAAACCGAACCGAACCGAACCGTGGCCATACTGTTTTTTTCCAGTTAAAGTTCAAGTTTTGGGCATACCGTCATACCATGCTATACATTTTTTTTTGAACAAACCCCTATATTTTCAAATCACGGGGGACCCCAAATTCATCCAGGGTGGGGAGTCTGCAAATGTCCCAAAAAGGGTGATACCCAAAATGGCAATTGGATCTACTGAAAAACAACCATGATAAACCCCAAATCATACACAAAATTTGGATACTTCCATAGGGAAGCCAGTGTCAAAAAAGGTGTACCCCAAGTTTAAGAACCACTTGTCCCAACAAACAATGATGGGGCTATCATAGGGATACATAATGGGAATATCATCAAGAAATCAGCATTGCCAAAAGCCGTTCTCTGGTGGTTTAATTACACATCCCAGAGTATCTTCAAGTAGCCTGTAGCCTAAATAGAAAACCTTTGAAACAACCCAAAACTATGTGCTCATGTTTTTTCAAACGTATCTTTGTAAATATACATATATATATAATTATATACACATGATATGATATGATATCTATGGATATGTTACGCCCTGTGACTCAGTCGTTTTTGGTGGTTCAAATTCTCTTACTGTAGTCAATGTTTGAAATGACACGGTTTGGATCTACAAAAAAACTCAACAAAGTCTCCTCCAAATCTGGCTGGAAAGAACTCAATTAAAGAAATCAAAATCAGTTTTTTTTCACATGAGAAATTTGTGCCAACAAAAGAAAGCGGTCACCAGCTTTGGCCAAGACTCCCATATCACGGCCAATGTCACCGCTGGAATGCTGATCAGCGGAGACACGCATGCTGTAGGGAAGAACACCTGTGATCGGTGTGGGCCAAGGCTATCTCCAGGAAATCAGTGTTTTGCCTTTGCCATAATGTGTCCGAACTACTTGAGGAAACCATATGGGAATCCTATGGAATCACCATTTGATGGATCAAACACGGCAGATGGGTTGGAAACTATCCTAGTTCTTTGGCGAGAGAAATGACCCCCCAGGGTTTTTGTTAAAGAAGTTTAACATCCACACGTCGTTGGTCCTAGAGTCCTATTTTTGTTGGTTAAGTCCCAACTTTGCTGGTCTTTCGACCGGTTAATGTTTAGCTATATACAATTGCATCCTTTCTCCTTTCTCCAAAAAAGAACATGTTTTTCAAGTAAATGCCAGTAGAGCAATAGTCAACCAGCCATATTTTCAGGGTTTATACCCACCCAAAATGGCAAGTCATTGGGGGATGCGCCACACGCCGACGGTTCCCAGCTCCTGCCTGCCACTTGAATCGACGTGCGGACCCGTTGATCCATGGCGGCCACGATACTAGCGGTCCATGCGCCACCCGACAAGCCCGCCAGATGGATGTCCTAACCACGGGGAACTAAGGCTTTACCAGCAAAAAAATAGGAGTCACTCCGGGAGTCAACCAACTAAAGGATATGGAAATATGGGGATTGGTATATTAGATTTAGGATATGTAGGATATGTAAATGGGTTTGTTACACAATATATATATATATACATATACTGGTTGGTGGTTTCAACCCCTCTGAAAAATATCAACGTCAGTTGGGGTTACTATTCCCAATATATGGAACAATAAAATTCATGTTCCAAACCACCAACCAGTATATATATAATTATATATATATACACAATATGCGTTATCTATGGCCGATATCGCAGTTGGATGGGTAAAAAGCCGATTTCTGGGTGATTTGTACCATGGAAGCCACTAATATGATCTGATAGGCAATATACCTTTGGTGGTGCCCCCAGTTGCAGTATAGGTTTGTTTATAAGATTTGTACCATGAACATCCATGAACCCTAGCTACTTCAGACTTAGCTAACTATACGGCACCACCTTGTAATTGCGATGATCTCCGAACTAGGATGATTGGACCCACATGGTGAGTAGTTTTGAGGCTTTGAAGGTCGGTGTGAGTTCACTGTGATCGAGTAAATCGTTGATAATAATACATTATACACATATGTATATATATATATAATATACCAAAAATGGATACAACTTCCGATATACAGTTATACACCACTTACAAATAGAGTAGTTAGAAGGGATGCAAGTCATATGTAAACCATTCACCAACCATTTCACACGTTTGAGACTATATTAGATTTATATCAGCTATGAGAATTATGTATATATATATATATATATATAATGTCAACCCTGGATTAATAAACCCCTAGGCTGTTTAATTGGGAGGGTACCATTTAAGTATTAGATTATGACTATTGCAAGAGTACCCCCCCTAATTAATAAACCATGGTTTATTAATCCAGGGTTGACATTATATATCATTGCAATTTCACCTGCTCATCTCCTCCAAAGCTGGTTCAACCAGCTGGAGCGAAAAAAACCGACGAATCGACAGCCAAATTCATAGTCCAGCTTCGCAAGAAATGTGTCCCCCGAATAAAGCCTATGCATACTCATAGATAGATGTAGATACACACAAACAATCCATCATAATCTATCATAATCTATAATAATCTTAAATAATCGATAATAAAATATAGTTTTATTTTACAAGAAGAACCATGACAATTCTGAGATTGGACATAGCAACAGCTTCCCCGTATTGAAATAGCTCCTGAAGGCCCAGGCTTAAGGCATAGTTCATGGTGAGAATCACCGGCTCGCAGAAATAGCCTGGGATCCGAGGTCGGAGATCAATCCCATCGCCCGGAGGTCAATATGAGATACCAATGGGACCATGGATCTAACATGGTCAAAATGATGTGGAAATTCCCTACGAAACCATGGGACCATGGTTTCGTCTGGGGGGGGAGGGATTAGGATCTTTCCATCATGGTGATCTTGGGCTTCGGACTTGAGAATGGCTCCACAATGACCCTCGCCCAATTATTGGGAACATGATGAATGGGGGTACCATATTTTCCGACAAACCCTTACGTTATATGACATGTCTAAAAGTATCTCTGTTTCTGTTGCTTCTCAGTTGCCTATCAACAAAAATGTTAGTTCTATTCACACCATAGAGGTCCCAAAAAAGAACGAAATACGTTGCCCTCTCTCCAACTAACACAGATCCTGTGAAACAGGGGTTGGAAGGGGAAATGGTATATGATGCATATCCCATTCTAGATCCATTGCAAACCCATGATAAACACAATAAACCATAATTAATCATCATATTTTCCAGTATTTTTTGTAGCCCCCTAGATCCATGTCTTAATTATTATCAGTTTAATTTTCAATTATAAACCAATAATATAGATCACTATATCAATCACACAGTTAATTTTCAAACTTCGTCCGCGGAGCGAATGGTGAAGTCTCCCAGGGCCTCTTGTTGCCTTCAAACCGCTGACTGCATGTGGACCGAGCTGCAGTCATGGTTGTATGGAATTCTATTGATATGTGTAAATATGTATATGTGTATATGTATATATATATATGTATATGTATATGTATATGTATATATATATATATATGTATATACATGTACATATATATATATATATTTACACACATATATACATATATAATATAGTATAGGTTAAGAAAATGTATCGCGAACCATGGTTTGATTGTTTTTGTTCAATGTCTGATTGATCAGCAGTGGATATTCAAGAGCAAATGCATCTGTGTAGGTTTGTACTTGTGCAGTTTGAGTCAGAACTGTCTTGTTGTTGCAGTTGGTGGTTTTATCTTCTGACCCTGAAAAATACCACTGTTTCAGGGCATCATACCATTCTTGAAGATGTAACATCAGTCATGTGTCTATTTGAATTGGCCAATATTTTTTTTAAAAAAAACATGGGTTTGTCCACACAACAAGGCTGCCTAAAAAGTACACATGTTTGTTCCTCATAAGTTTGCTTACTATGTAAACACATTATATAATATAATATAGTTATATGTATATGTGCTTTGTATGTATATATATATAAATTGTCACATGCCATGTTGAGACCCAGCTCCCCTCAAACAACCCCACTGCCGGGAGGCTGAAACCACCAATGATCCGTCCAATTGCTGCTTCGTTGAGGATCGAAATTCACACCCACCAAGGGCATGGACAGGATGAAGACCTAAGGCATGATGTATGAGGTCAGCTTTTCTTTATGTCTAGGCAATATTATTATCCATATAATATATATATGTATATCTTAATAAATATATATATGTTAATATGTATATATATATATTAATATATATATATATATATACATATACATATATATATATTAATATATGTAAATATTAATATATATATATATGCATATATACTGTGTGTATATACATAATATCATACATATATACTATATGTATTATTGTTTATCTATAAATATACACAGTGTTACACACACATATATATATATATATATAATAGTATGTAGGTGGAACTGGACTATAACTCCTGCACTGGCACCATCCCAGGTTCGGGTTCTGCTCCAACCCTGGTATCTAAGGAGCCGACATGATGGCCCAATGAGCGGAAGAAGCTGGTGACATTGTCAAGATCCCACCAAGTTGCGTGTCGTCTGAGTTTATGATCCTCTGCCGGGTGCGCAGTGCTTGGAAAGCGCATGATGATTGATTGATTTATCCCTACAAGTTTGGAATCGCACGTCATTGGGGGTAACATTTTTTGCGGAATAATCTTACTGCTTTGCACATCGTCCTTGGTGATTTTCGTGCAAACCCTTGTCTCAACCTTGGAACGCCCCACCGTTGAGGTCCCGGGAATGTGAAAACCAAGCCGGTCCTTGATGTGCTTGTAGCCCATGCAGCCGGGTGCACAAGCACCTTGCTGGAAACCTGGTGGGATCTTGCTGCCTGGTGGACCTTGGGCGCTTCACAGGAGGGTTGCTGGGGTTCTGTATCAACATTTAACCGAATTTAACCTCAAAATTGCTACTTCGAATGAGGAAAATAGATGGAAATACATAGTACAGATCTGTACAGCATGGATGGTTAGAAAATAGTTGAAACATGTTAAAACGACTTGGGAGGACAAGGTCCTATCCCACGGCACAAATGATATGTGTGCGAATAATACATTGCTGCTAGAAGCCCCAACCTCCTTTTGGTCATACTGCTCCTGATTTATGGGTCAAGGGTACAGGGCACTGCTCTCAGAAACAAAAACCCTGACTCTTGTCTCACTAAACAGAGTTAGAATCATGTTCAAGAATCTTAACATGCACCCATACATGTATAAAAGTATAAAACGTATTAACACATCAATCAAAATCCAAGACAAACCCATAAACGTAACGTAACAAACGTTTCAGAAACATATATAAATGTCACCTCCAAAAAGCACTCCGCATCACATTGGCGATCCCAGCTGCTTGGCTGGGCCGGAAACATCGGACAAATGCAATCGTGGTGGCCCTGATGCCACAGCACTGCACTTCTGGAGCCCTGGCCGCGTGGGACATGGAACACCTCGCCGCGCCGCTCAACATCTCAACATCCTCCCAGTCAGCCAGTCATGTGACACCGGAAACACCATGGTTTCATATCGGATAAGACCACGACTGGGAGCATAGAATGGGGGCGTATAATATATGAATAGGGCATGGGATTAGTATGTTGAATCCATTTGTTTGGATCCAAATCACTGTTCAGGAGTGGAAGAGGCAGAGACAACAGATTTTGTTGTGGACAAATCATGCAAGACTCCGCGTGAACATAGTAGCCCAAGCGGCTTCAGAATTCTTTTCTGGTCCACTTAGTGCTTTGCAGGGCCCAAGTACAGTTTGTCCTGCAAATGAGTTTGGGTCAATATCCTCAGGGATACTCTGAACCATTTCTACATATACATACATATACATATATATACATACACATATATATATATATATATTTATAGTTACCACCAAAAATCACTATTGTAGTGGTCACTTTTCCTATCTTTTTGGGGGTTGCTATAAGTTTAGGTCACCCAAATTTGACCCACAAATAGATTGACAGGGAAGCTCAGCACCAAGTGCCAAGATTTGCCAAGATGCTTTGCTCTTCAAGTCAAAAGACCTTGAGATGTCCTTGGAAGTTTTTACCTCAATGGCTGCAAGAAGGGACCGTTCCAATTATAAACTGGTTTAGAAACCCGTCCAACTAAAAGTGTATCCATCAGAGACTCTAGTTAGCCAAAGTATAAACCCACGAACCCACCGACCAGAAAGGTACATTGATATCATATGGTCAATGAATATAAGCAGTATATACAGTAATCTTGGACCATTAGAAAAAGTATTGAACAACTGAACAAACATAAGAAAGATGAAAACGTGTTATTTTAATTTATTTTATATAGCATGACTTTAAATCACATGGAACCCACATGAACCCACACTAACAAAGCAGCGCGTTGCTGTTTCCTATCACCAGTCAGGGGTGTCAAGCGACCACAATAGTGTCAATGCTGAATCCAGGACCACACATTTGACCAATCGATTTCCAATGGATGTAATCAGCCTGAAACCCTGGGAACCCAGCATACGAAAAGCTAAGTACGAAACATACGGTGGAATCTGTGGCAAGAATGATAAGCAAAATCAATCAAAAATCATACAATTGTTGCTGAGAAGAAGAAGCTCCATACAAATGTACAAACAAAGACGACAAATAATAGTTACATAATGTTCCATATTTGCACCCTGTGCTACTCGATTCATGGCCGACTTTGTTGCTCTCGTCGGACTTGCATGGATTCAAAATTCACAAAATTCACTTGCATGTCCCAGACACAGGTGTGTCGAAAACTGGTCATCATTCCAACCATCTGGGTACCCTCAAACTTGATGGTCAGTCATCGTCTTTTCCATTCAACTGGCTACTGTTATGGCTACCTTACTATTTCGGGAAAGAACAAACACATGTTGCTGCCGATAGCAACATCGATGGATCAATACTACCAATCCAACATGTCGGGTGATGCTTTACACCGGACAAAACAAAATAACAAATAGGGGGGATATTAAAACTAGAGGGGGAAGTACAAGGACCCATTAAGACATATTAAAACACCAGCCATAGGTATAATTATGACAATTAAACGCAACCATCATCTAACCATCAGGGTATATCTCCATCATGTCAACCATGGCCAATCTAAGATGTCCCCAACCACGAAGCTGTCTTTCTGAAAAAGGTTAGTCATGTCAAGTCATTTCAAGTTTTACTTTGAAACCAGCAATCTGGGCACAAAAAACAACAATTCATAAAACCACAAAACAATGCCCATGTTGGGATAGTTACCACTATAAAAACCATCATTCCAGGCTTCGGTCGTAGTGAGGTTGTTACCCTCTGGTAAACTAACATAACTATGGAAAATCACCATTTTTAATGGGTAAATCCACTATAAATGGACATTTTCAATAGCTATTTTGACATAACCAGAGGGTACCACTATGAACCATCATTCCAGGCTTCGGTCGTAGTGAGGTTGTTAGAATTGACCCAGCTAAAAAATCCCTTCGGCCGAGGTTCCCAGGTCAACTCGTACAAATCCTCCTGGATCTTTTGCTGCTGGTCAGGTTGACTGCGACTGGGCAAAGTCCTCCCAGACCCCCAGGAGACTGGCCATCAAATACCACTGGGGAAATGATGATAATGATGATAATTGATGATCCATAGTAAATGATAACTGGGTAAATGGATGATGATTTTCAGAGAACCATTTTTGTTTGAAGAATATGAACATACATGAACCATGATCTGGTTGCTGGTTGCTATCCACCTGAAGTGTATTACATAGTGGGAATCATCATCCCCAAATATGGTGAACCAAAAATGAAACAGCCAACCAGTGATATACTGATTCACACATGTGTACTGTATATAAATATATATATATATATTTGTAAAATATACATATCTTTTTGCAAAATGGTGGGAAATATATAATGTTCCTTCATTTCTTCGGACCCTGATTTTCAGCAGGACTGGAGATGTCAGCAATGCGTGATCAGAAGGATGTAACCAAAACCTAGGGACCTATTGGGACGGAATTATGGTTGTTTATACTTTTTTGGGCAATCATGGAAAACCCATCAAACCCTCCATTTACAGGGTGGTTGTCCAATCAAACCTGCAAAACAAACAATCTTTGGATGTTGGGGTGGAGTCACTGCACCTGAATCTTGACGTTTTGAAGAAATGGTATGCTAAAATGGTGAATTTGGTGCTGCTAAACAAGTCACTCAAATGACCTTTCAAAGTCAGTTTGTCTATATACCGTAAAGTAATTATGTATATATCATATATCATATATATCTAATCAATTCTAATGATATATGATCATATGCGCTATACATTTACATACATTCATTCATAATATATTATAATATTTATATTATATTATATTATATTATATATTCATGGGTCCGCCTTGTGAATGCAACAATCCCAACGTGGTGCTCCTGTGCCCGAAGACAGCGTTGATCCTGACGGGATGGTGGGATGACCCAATGGTTGAAAAACTCATCATGGGATAATCAAAAATACATAATGAAACATGTATCATTATTTATTTATCATTATTTATCATATGAACTGGGAATTTCATACATATTTAACTTGAGAGGGGGAACACGAAAGGTAGGTAAGCAAGAAAGGAACCGAAGAAAAAATGAAGGGGAGAGGGGAGGGAAAAATACATAAAGTGGAGTCTGGTAAAAGCGACGCGGCCATTTTCTTTCCAAAAATATGAAGGGGAGTCTGGTAAAAGCGACTGAAAGGCTTCGGCGATGTGGTTGGGGTTGGTGGTGGTTGTGGTGTTGGTTGGTGGTGCTGGTGGTGTTGGTGTTGTTGGTGTTGTTGGTATTGGTGTTGTTGGTGTTGTTGGTGGTGGTAGTGTTTCTGGTGTTGTTAGTGTTGTTAGTGTTGTTGGTGTGGTTGGGTTTGTTGGTGGTGTTGGTGTTGTTGGTCGTGTTGTTGGTGTTGGTATTGTTCGTGTTCGTGTTGTTGTTGTTGTTGTTGCTGTTGTTGTTGCTGTTGTTGCTGTTGTTGCTGCTGCTGCTGTTGATGTGTTGTTGTGTGTTGTTGTTGTTGTTGTGTGTTGTTGTGTGTTGTTGTGTGTTGTTGTGTGTTGTGTGTGTTGTGGTGTTGTTGTGTGTTGTTGTGTGTTGTTGTGTGTTGTTGTGTGTGTTGTGGTGTGTTGTTGTGTGTTGTTGTGTGTTGTTTGTGTTGTTGTTGTGTGTTGTTGTGTGTTGTTGTGTGTTGTTGTTGTTGTTGTTGTTGCGTTGTTGCGTTGTTGTGTGTTGCGTGTGTTGTGTGTGTGTTGTTGTGTGTTGTGGTGTGTTGTTGTTGTGTGTGTGTGTGTTGTTGTGTGTGGTGTGTGTGTGTGTTGTTGTGTGTTGTTGTGTGTTGTTGTGTGTGTTGTGTGTGTTGTGTGTGTTGTGTGTGTGTGTTGTGTGTTTTGTGTGTTGTGTGTTGTGCGTTGTGCGTTGTGCGTTGTGCGTTGTGCATTGTGCATTGTGCGTTGTGCGTTGTGCATTGTGCGTTGTGTGTTGTTGTTGTTGTTGTTGTTGTTGTTGTCGTCGTTGTTGTTGTTGTTGCTGTTGCTGTTGGTGTTGTTGTTGGTGTTGGTGTTACCCCTGCAGCGTTTTTGCTCGGTTCCGTAGTGGCCGAAAATCGTCAAATCGGTGGTGTTTTCGCGTGTTTTTGCAACTCTCGGAGCAAAAAACACCGTAAATACCGATGTTTTTGGCGGGTCGGAAGCCCAAAACCACGGTATTTACGATGTTTTTTGCCTCTGGTAGTAAAAAGCACGGTATTTACAGTGTTTTTTGGCCAGCACCTAGCAAAAACACTGGTATTTACGGAGGTTTCACCATGTAGCAAAATGTGGTTTCTTGATCCGAAAAGAACAAAAATACTGTAAATTACAGTATTTTGAGTCTGCTCTTAGGGTGCGTGGGAGGTGTGGAGGAGGGGGGGGGGTACTAAAATGACTAGCAATCTCCTGAAGAATCAGGTAACGGGGCTGGCCGCCCTCCCCTTTACTTCGTAAAGTAAAACTCAAGGTAGCCCCTCTGGAGCTACCTTTCGTGATATATCTAATATAATAAACATATAAACAGATAAAAAAAATATACATATATACATATATACACAGATACATATATACATATATACATATATACATATATACATATACATATATATATATACATACACATAATCATATATATATACATTAATGAACTACAAAGTTCATATTAATCATTATTAATATATACATATATATACATATAATTTGCGGTAATATCCCAAGCAAGGATGGCTTTAGATTTCAAAATCAACAGATTAAATATTACACAAGGGTGTCCTTTGGGGATGTTTAGGGGCACATCCGAGTGGAGTTCGCGACACGTTTCATGACCTGGTGCCAAGGGACAAGTCTTCTCTGGCTTTCTTCCCGCCTGGCATTGAGCCGCAATGGCTATGAGTCAAAACCATAAAATAAATAGTTGGTTTAGTTTAGGAGAATAATAATCTGTTTTATGAATGATTATTTCCAAAAACATGGTAATTTCATAGGTTTTGAATGGTTTTGACCCATCACCAGATTATTTTTTCAGTGGACATTGGGGTGTCAAAATTCTCGCAAAGATGAGGCAAAACGCAATTTCCACGTCTGAATGGGGCTCGTTTTTGTCCTCATCAACTCCTGTCATCTGCAAACTGCTGCCAGCATGGGTGCAGTTGCAACTACATTTTTTATCTGCAATAGCAATCCCTGTGGTTGGTTATTCTGCTGACTTTGCTGGTTCAAATTCAACGATCCCAATGAGTTCGGGCTAAGTTCCCTATGTTGTTGTCATTTATTTTTGCGTTTTCCTTTTGGTTGGTTCACAGATACCTAATTAATAAGTGATATTCCCAGATATAAATGTCCATTTCCAGGGGGGTCCTCCCCTCCTCGTGGCAAAGGATCCAGCTGATCTAGTTCCACGACATCTGGATGCGTCGAATGACAGCTGTGCCCCTGGCTGAGGCTGACAGTCTGGAAAGCATGATTTTACCAGTAGTACCGCGCAAGGCGGTGGCGGAAGTTTCAAAGATAGGAAACTTTAGGAGAGGTGAACTGTTGTGATGCATGGATGGCAGAGCGAATCCACTGATAGACCGAAAGGTGGATGGGGTTATGTTTTTTTTGGAGTGGTTGCAATGGTCACCTCACCCACAACTCCTGGATGTAGCGTCCGGCACTGTAGTGCAGTGTCGTTGTAGTTGTAGTCTAGCGTAGCTGTAGTGGAGTGTAGCTGTAGTTGCATCTGTAGTACTCGTACTACTAGTAGTAAGAGCAGCAGCAGCCGCAGTAGTAGTAGTAGTAGTAGTGGTAGTGGTAGTGGTAGTGGTAGTGGTAGTGGTAGTGGTAGTGGTAGTAGTAGTGGTATTGGTAGTCGTGGTAGTAGTGGTAGTAGTGGTGGTAGTGGTAGTGCTAGTAGTGGTGGTGGTGGTGGTAGCAGTAGTAGTAGTAGTAGCATGAGTAGCACGAGTAGCAGGAGTAGCAGGAGGAGGAGTAGTAGTAGTAGTAGTAGGAGTAGGAGTAGGAGTAGGAGTAGGAGATGTAGTAGTTGTAGTAGTTGTAGTTGTAGTTGTTGTTGTTGTTGCTGTTGTTGTTGTTGTTGCTGTTGTTGTTGTTGTTGTTGTTGCTGTTGTGTAGTGTGGTGCGGTTGAACGTCCACAAGTGGTCCGAACATGTGGTGTCTTTGATATTTTGTCTTCGCACAGCGGCGCACACTTTGTTGATATCGCAACCTCCAAAAGTGGTCCGAACATGTGGTGTTTTTCACTTCAACATGTGCTTCGCGCCACAACTCCGTGATTTTCTTTCTTCTGACTCTTTCTGTTCTTTGATATTCTTTCTTCTTCCTTTCTCTTCTCTGCCTCTTCCCACCTCTGCTTTTCCATCTGTCCATATTGTCGGAAGTTTGACTTCTAAACTTCCTCCGATTTTGTGTTACCACTATAGTAATCCCTAAACACAAATAAAAGTACAGTTCATCACCATTTGAGTGGGTGGTTGATCTTCTGTCTCTTTTGGGATTACTATATATATGTACATGGATATATATATATACATGGATATGGTGTCCTTTTCCAAATCCTCCGATCATCCAATCAATCCAGTTCTTGTGACTTGATGCTCTTCGGGCTGCCGGTCTTTTCCGGACAACCCCAGATCATCCACCTATGGTATATGGTGTATCGTCCTACATCTGCCCCTCAAAATCAACCGGTGACGGGCAGACATATAGTACAAACATAGTTTATCAAGAATTTAATGTAGTATGCATATTATTATGTATACTAGTATACAGTACTTTGAAAGAATGTATTAAGTACGGAACTGAAGCCTGACCTTGACACCGTGCAGGATGCGCACATTCTCGGCATACATACCTCAGGGCTAGTTAGTGGGGGGTCAGCTCTTCCCTGACAGTAAAGGTCAATGGGGCAATATTAGGGATCAACTCAGCGGGGGATAGAAACAACAATACATAGGTAGAAATATGTAGAACTATGTCTAGATATATTACGGTATTGCAATTGAAATCCGCAACAAGGACTGACAGTTTTGTATTCATCGGCCTCAAAATCCATCAACAGTTGGTTTGGTCCGGTGCGGTTTCCTTTTGAAGGTGTCGAGAACTGCTCATGAAAATGCACATGATACTTATCCATACTTATCCATTCACTAGTTATCCCATTATTGTTGGTGAAAATCACACATTCATACACCATTTCTTGAAGTCCCTATGAACTTTTGAGCTTCCCGGCACTGGATGCCCCGGTGGTTGTTGCGCGCCGCCACGTTCTCGAAGGTCACATCCGTCACGGGGCTGTCGGGCAGTCCGCTGATGTTGCCGACCACAAATGAACCCTCCGAGAGCAGGTCCCTCACAGCAGCGGATGTCCCTCCCTAACCACCTTCCCCCCAGTGGGTATGGGTATATATATATATATATGTATATATATATATATATGTATATATATATATATATATGTATATATATATGTATATATATATATATATGTATATATATATATGTATATATATATATATACTTATTTATATAATATGCCAGAAACAGCCCGGCACATGCCAGGGCGGAAGTTTCGCAAAAATGAACTGGCTATAAGAAATCAATGGCTTATAGGGAAGTTTTGCGATGCAAAAACCATGAACTGTTGAAGTTGTGAGATGCATGAGTCAATGGTCAATGAGTCAATGGTTGAAGTTGTGGCTGCGCAAGAATCAATGAGTCAATGGTTCACCGAGTAAGTGAGTCAATGAGTCAATGAACCAATGAATCGGTGAATCAATGATTCAATGAATAATTGAATCACTGAATCAAACCACCAAGAAACACCAAGGAAGGCTGAATCAGTGAATTTTGCCAACCTCTCGCTACAGTCTGCTGCACATTTTTGCCGACTTCATCTTCCAAGGTGCTCCAAGCATTATTTTTGACGTGTTTTTTTGTGAAACCGAGCTCCCGCTACAGTCTGGTACACATTTTGCCGAACTGATCTTCCAAAAGTGCTCGGAACGCCTCCGTTGTTTGACATATTGAAATGCAAATGGAGCTCCTGGAGCTCGCTATATACATTCCTGTGCACATTTTGTCGACAACTTTCCCAAATCGAGGCCCGCACCCGCAAAAACAGAGCCCGAATTGTTACTCTTCTCTACTGCTCCCACACGCGAACTGCTCTTGCTAACGATTTGATGGACATGATGACAAAACTGCCCCAGGACTCGTCATTAACTCGGAAGTGTTTGAACTAAACTTCCTTTGATAAAGATATATGTATATGGAGGTTTCCTAAACTGGGGGGGTACCCGTCAATATATGGAGGTTTCCTAAAGTGGAGGTCATTACCCTCAAATCATCCAGAATTAGACCATGTCAGTATTGAAACTCATTAGTTAGTCTGGAGATCAATTTCTGGAAACCTTCAAATACATATGATACATATGTATTCATATATGTATCATGTATCCATATGTATGGAACTATGGTGTAGTTCATTTTTGATGTACTTCATCTTGACGAGGAGTTAGTATGATCAAACTATAATAGGATTTCGTGACAGATGATGCCTGGCAAGCAGTGGCCATTGGAATGAGAAATGAAATCTGGAGACAGTGACTTGACATCGCATGAAAAACAACAGGGGACATACGCGGTATTCAGGGCAGTGGCTATTACAACAGAATTCGGATGATCATACGCCAGCAATTTAGGGTAAGCATTCGGATACTGGGACATGTCGAAATTTTAAGGATCTGTAAAGTGGGGCATTTACCAGTAATATCTACAGGATGATGGGGGATACCCCAATGCCATCATGTACCAGTCATTTGGGAACCATGCCCATGCAGTTTGGGCACCAAATGTTGGTACTGTCCGCGAACATCTTCTGTGACCCAAGATGGCTAATTTCAGATACTCAGCATACAACTTTGTGTTTTGGCCCATGACTTTCCCCTATTTGTGGCTAAGAATCCAACTATTGAATCCCTTACCCAGCTACTCCGCCATGCCAAGGCCTGAAGGTGAAATTTCGAAAGCGTGGAGGTTGACTCGCACCCCGGCCCTGCGATCGTGAAACTTACCAACCAGCATGTCTAGGGAGGGATAAAAAAGACATAACATAGACATAAACATTACATTGTGGAGAGGGATTAACATCACATAACATTAAAAACCACATTGTGCAGAGACGATCATTAAATTGGGGAAATCTGGTGACACTGGTGAACCAGGTTTGAGTAGCGTCAAAAAGCTGGTTGCGAGCAGGTGCTACTGATTTATTCATAGCTATACCAAAAATAGATTGTGGGGATCCCTTGTTCAGTAGGTTAGAACCCTAATAAACCAACGGCTTTTTTATGCTGCTCAATTGAAACTACCAAGCAGCTGTTTTGTGTTTGTAGGATATGTGTAATCTTTATGGTGCCATCCACCAGCGGACACGGGATGACGCCGTCCTCCGGTCCATTCCACTTGCCATACTGCATTGAAATCCTGGGCGAAGTCTGGCTCGGTTTCAAGCTTCGAAGCCAGATTTATGTTTTCTCTTTTCGAATCATATTTTCCACCCAGCTGAGTTGGGGAGGAGCGATCAACATGAACCGAAAGAACATTGGGAATATTCGTCCTATCCATGTGCAAGTGCCTGGTTTTAACCAAACCAAGAAATTTCTTCGGATAAATTATGTTGGCCTAAATACAAATCCAGTTGGAATACCCCGGCCAAACCAGTTTCAACAGATATGTGTCGTATAAATTCTGGTACATGTTTAACCCCAAAAATTGGTTCTTTAGTACTCACGTATGAAACCATCCACTATTCTGGGGGAGCAATACTTACAATGTTATCCTTAATGTCAAAATCGACACAAATCCCTTGAAACTTGGCCCTTTGGCCCTTTGGCCCTTTGAACTGGGGATCCCATCTCAGCAAATAATCCTTGTTAGGTGGTAGCCCAAGATCTATTCTATGCAATGTTTCGTGTTAAAAAATTCCACTGTGATCCATTGGAGTTTGATCATGATGAAAGTCAAAGCTGGCCAGCTTATCATCTGGAGAATATCGAGAAATTGAGTGCCCTGGGGCCCAGGATCTTTGAAGGTGAGGACCACTTGAAGGTTGGATGTTAAACAGTATTGTTGCTTGTGTAGAAAACATTCTATCCCATTTCACACCATCCTATGCCATCATATCCCATGATATTCCCATCACGATATTATATGGAAATATATGGAAATATCCCATGAAGTTCCATGATGCCACATATGTGTTATTTTCAATCTCAGAGTTCGTCATCATTTATAGGGAAGCATCATTCCCTAGATTTTCTAAAATACTAGGATGCATCTTCTATAAAGTTCCAAATTATATCCAAATATATAGATATATAGATATATAGATATATATATGTATATGTAATTAATCCATTATAATCCATAATTTCCCATGATATTCCCATATTCCCAGAACATTCTCATATTTTTTATGTTTTCCCATGGTATCCCTGAAAAAAATCACCCCTCGTCGGCCCCAAAGCTGGGTGTCTCGATGAAGACTTTCGTCTGCCTCGTGGACCTGCAACGCATACTATATGCGGTGTATCTTTATAGTTATATGTATATACATACAATTATACATCTGTATATACATATATATATATATATACCCTGAGGATCGAAGTAGACAAGAGCAGTATCGGCAAAGTAGGTCCCACAAGGCTATACTTTTCCCATAATCGGACTTTTGTCGGATTTTCTTGGGTTATCTTGGATGTCTAGGCAACAGTAGTGGTAAGTAGACACAATATGTCACAACTTGTCCGGATCTGCTTTTGGCCGACAAACTCATGACGCCCTGTTGCAAATAGTATTATTTTTAACTAAACATGTTGACTTAGCCGAAAATGGCCGTGACAGCCTGTGACAGCCCCTTTGCAACCACATATTCATGGATAGCCTAAGAACACATTAAAACACCGGGCTTTGAGAATCTTGGTGTTGCCCTGAGTCTGACTCCAGAATTTATCGGAAAAAACACATTCGGTTAAGTAAATCTGATGCACTTCACACCTTTTAACCCTAAAGTAGTAAAAAAACAGCTAATTTCTGAGAAGTGAAATTATGGCACCATCTTTTGATCCTCACGGACATATATAGTATAGCAACCCCCGAAAAATAGAAAAGTAAGATCCTACTAAAATCCTGCTAAGTTACTTGTTCTATCTTTTTAGCTTTACTACATGTTTTTTTGGTGTAGTAAGACCAGAAAGTGGTCGAACCGTTGTTGGATGCCTGAAAGACAAAGTGGTGTCTTTGTTCAAGATGTAAATTCAAATGAAATCTATGCGGCGCACACCACTGAAATATCAAACTATCGAGGTGGTCTGTCTATATAATTAAGATTAATTAAGCGTATTCCAAAGGTTTATCCTGGTTTTTAAACGTGTTTTATCACTGCTTCCTGGTTTTTACATGTGTGTGTTCATCATCTTTGTGGGGCCCCTCCCAGTGGGCCTAAAGACTGCCGAGATGTTGCGGAACATGAGATTTTCCATGATGCCACCACGCTCCCTGCGGGCGAGGTCGGGGGATGTCTCCACCTACAACAGGGGTGATCCTGAAAATCATAGTAACATGGTAAAATACCCAACTGTAGTTATACTTGAAATCAAGATTACCCCTTCTATATCTTCTATCCCAACTTCAATATTGAAATTAGTGTAAAATGATTGTATCCTCGCCGCTATTTCTCGTGATTTCTTGGAACACTTTTCCCCAGTATAGCTTCGCCGTGGGAAGTTATCTTTCACCAGTCGGTTTAGCCATCAACTTCACTTAACTTCCCAGACCGCCAATTCTTGTAGGTTACATTCCTCTGATTAGCTACTGCACCTTAAAACCCAAGTTTGGTACACGGTGGTGCACCATAGTTTTCTAAGTTGGTTTATAATTCCGATTACTCATGGTAGATATGGAGCTGTGCCAAAACGAGGGTACACCCAAATCATCCATTTTAATAGGATCTGCCATTATAAACCATCCAGCTATGGGAGGGCTTCCCCCTGTTCGGAAACCTCCATATCTGTAGTTCATGGGCACCACCTTGTCCCCAGGCGCCTGGAGCTCTTGATGAAAATGCCGTGCCAGCGGTTCTCGTTGCGCTTGTCTCCAAAACGAACATTCTCGACCAGCACGTCATGAATGCCACCTGGGTGATGGAGACTTTGAAGGAAATCAGAGAGGATTTCTTGAAACTAAGCTCAAAGAATGGTGAAAGTTGGAAATTGATGGAAATTGGTGATGTATATTATATATATATATTGTATATAGTAATACTATAAGTGGTTGAAGATGTTGCAAAGACTGACGGGAATTATGGAAGATGCGGGTTTCCACTGGTCCTCCGGAATGAAGAGATCGAACCCCAAAACCATGGATTCCTGGGTGCCCTGGGTGCCCTGGGTGCCCCGGCCACTCATCTCACTGCCCAGGGACAAGCACTTGGAACGGATCTCCAGATCATGCAAATGGATTTGGAAGCCTCGTGGCCCCCCTAAGTTGATACTCGAATGTTGGGCCATTGAAATTGGGGACATGATGGTTAAACACATTGGATCAGAACTGGGGCTCCAAATTCGATTTCATCCAATGTCAAACAATAGACAAATAGATTCAACACAGCAACGGGTTTGTTGGGTTTGGGATCCTGGGGGATGTTCCAAATTATTGAGATTCTCTTCATACTTCTCCTTTTGGTTTCCAAAACATGTGCCCAAACCAATTGGGAAACACTGGGTCGCTGGGTGCCGCGGGTGGTGTAAGAACATGTTGCACCCATTCGCCCTTTGCAGGGTGTGAATCCAAACATGTATTGGGCTCTATTCAGTAACAATACAGACCCACCATTTTCCATAACTACATCCTCCCTCCCATTGATCATTTATTTATTTTATATATATATATATACCTAGACCCTCCAAGTACCCATAAATGGTGTTGACCCCGTAATTTGAGCACCATGCCCATTTTTGGGGGCTTCTTTGGACGCTCTAGGGTCCTGAGATGCTCTGAGCTTGGCCCATGGCAGTGGTTGGCAGATTTGGCCTGAAAATCTGCCAAGGGAACACCTCAAAATCCCATGGTTCAACACATTGATTGGTGTTCTACCCCATTTAAACATTGACATGCTATAAATTGGTCGTATACACACAACAATTTTCTCTCGCTTTCCCCTGTGAGATATACTATGTGAAAGTTTGAAAGTGACATCCCCAACAGTTAACTACATGGGTTTGTCATGGTTTGTCCAAAAAAGGGAATCCAAACTTCTCCCGGTATATCACATTCACGATCCCCAAATCTAAGTTCTCTTCGTTTACTTATATATGTTTGTTGGTTAACTCTCGACTTTGTTGCCTAAATTAAATCCCATACATGTTGGTGAACTCCCGATGTTTGATGCTCTCCCATGTTTTCCGGTAGCCAATTCCTGAGGTTCCAGCTAGGCATCCCAAAGTTTATCCCCGCTTGGTTCAGTCCGCTCTTGATGGCAATGGCATCATCGCCCGTGGAAATCACCTCGCCGCAGCTGCAGGGAAAAGCGCGGTTCATCAGCCATGAGTTGACGCTTGCCGAAAAGTCATGGGGGACCACAGATTATCCAAGATGCTGGTATTTTTTAGAGGAAACCAATGGTGATAAGGGTGCCCGGGTACCCATTTTTTTTTAAAAGAATTTGCTGCATGTCTTCGGGGAGACCATGTGTGCCCAATTTGATGGTTGATCATCATCTTCTCCATGAAAATTGCCACAAGTTGGGGTAGAAAAAACCCAACTTTGTTTCACAACGCCACGTAGTGCAGCAGGCATCAGCAGGAAACCCGGCTGAACTGCGACCGATTTGAGATGAACTAAGCTTCCCGCACAGTGGCGCACCACAGCGTTGTTGACGGAGTCCTGCACATCAACACGTCAAGCAAAAGAAATTGATGCTAATATCAATCAATAGAGACAAAAATATGAACAAATGAAGGAAACACTGGTGTTTCGCTTCACTTTCGGTGGTTTCCTGCAAATGGTGCAATGTGTAGTAGGCATGTCGCGTACAAGAAAAGCCCCTGAGATGTTCTTTGATGCACCCCTTTCTCAAACACCCTCCATGCCTCAATGCTTCTATGAACAAAACAGACCACATAAAGGAAATTCGTCCATCAACTGATAAATGTCGCCGTGCTGCCAAGTTGATACCATCCGTGTTCTTCGATGAATACGGAGCTTCAATTCGAACGTGTTCGACCTCGCTGAACCATGGCAACCATGGCTCAACGCCAAGAAGTCTGCGCTGTTTCAGCGCTTGAAGAAGTGCTGGTATCATCGAAGGAAGTTT
Organism: Cladocopium goreaui; assembly: GCA_947184155.2. Taxonomy (NCBI): domain Eukaryota; class Dinophyceae; order Suessiales; family Symbiodiniaceae; genus Cladocopium; species Cladocopium goreaui. The sequence goes on from CAMXCT020002190.1 coordinate 243,378, forward strand.
AGAAGTCAAGCTTCCGACAATATGGACAGATGAAAAGCAGAGATGGGAAGAGTCAGAGAAGAGAAGAGAAGAGAAGAGAAGAAGAAAGAGAAAGAGTCAGAAAAAAGAAGATCCAGGTGTGCGAAAAGGTAGGAAAGTCGCAAACCACAGTGTTTTTCCAATAATTTGAAGCTCCGGAGGGTCGAAAAGTAGGCTCGCTAAAGCGGCGGGTGCGGAGCCAGCTGGCCAGATGAGAGATGAAAAATTGCACGCCATTGTGGCGCGAAGCACATTTGCAAGTGAAAAATTGTGAAAAAGCTAAAAGCACCTCACCTCCGGAGCACTTTTTGAAGTTGAGATGTCGAAAAGTGCACGCCGTTTTGGCGCGAAGCACATTTGCAAGTGAAAAAGCTAAAAACACCTCACGTTCGGACCAGTTTTGGAAGTTGAGATGTTGAAAAAGTGCACACCGTTGTGGCTCGAAGCACATTTCCACGTCAAAATGTACAAAACACACCAGGTCCGGACCACTTTTGGAAATTATGCATTTTCCGTGGCAGGCGCAGTACAAGAGACATGTTCATCAGAGCTGTTAGGAGGTCCGGGCGCTGATTTCCTGAGCGAGGTTGCATTTTGGAGCATCAGATCTTCAGGTTTGCTGAGATGATTTTGCGTGACAAGTGCAGCACTTCGTATGACCTGGCATCCCTTTTTCGTGGCAGCCGCAATACTTTAGACAGGTGGACTGGAAAAATCGCAAAACGCATTGGCACGAGAATGTCAGCTCTGTACTCAACTTTCCATTTTTGAAGGAAGTCTTGCAGAATTCTTTCGTTTTTGATGTTGTCAACTTCGAAAATTGAGGAAGTCTCGCAGAATTGTTTCGTTTTTGATGCTGTCAAGTTCAAGAATTGAGGAAGTCTCGCAGAATTTCTGCGTTTTTGATGTTGTCAACTTTGACAAATTGAGGAAGTCTCGCAGAATGTCTCCGTTTTCAAGCTTGCAGATAGACAGAGAGATAGATAGATAGATAGATAGTTAGATAGCTAGATAGATAGATAGATAGACAAATACACAACTACAACTACAACTACAAGAACCACTACACTACACTATTACATACTACTCCTACTGCAACTACAAGTACAAATATACCACGTTACATTGTACAACACTAATTACACTACACTACACTAATTACACGACACTACACTAATTACACGACACTACACTAATTACACAACAACTACTACAACAGCAACTACTACAACAGCAGCTACTACAACAGCTACTGCTACTACTACTACTACTACTACTCCTGCTGCTGCTGCTACTACTACAACTGCTACTGCTACTACTACTACTACTGCTGCTACTACTACTACTGCTACTACTGCTACTACTACTACTACTCCTACTACTACTACTACTACTACTACTAACACTACTAAAACTACTAACACTACTAACACTACTAAAACTACTAACACTACCACAGCTACAACTCTAGTTACAGCTACACCACATGACACTACAATACGCTAATTTGACTGCAGTACATTACAGCTACAAATGCAAACACGACTACAGCTACACTACATTACACAACACTGCACTACACTAATTACATTACAGTACACTACAGCTGCAACTACGGCTACATTGCACTACACGACACTACACTACAACTACAACTACTCTACTTTTCACCAGTACACAACACTACACTACACTATGCACTACACTAAGTACACCACACCACAACTACAACTGCAACTGCAACTACACTACACTAATTACACTACATTACAACTGCAACTTACAACTACAACTCCACTACACTACAACTACACCTACAACTGCACTACACCACACTACATCCAGCAGTTGTGGGTGAGGTGACCACTGCAACCATTGCAGCCACTCCAAAAACACAACTCCAACCACCTTTCGGTCCATCAGTGGATTTGCTCTGCCATCCGTGATTCACAACAACCAACCTCTCCTATAGGTTTCCTATTTCTGAAACTTCCGCCACCACCTTGTGCGGTACTACAGGTAAAAATTAATGAAAGAAACAATACATATTAATGTATATGAATGTGGTAAACCCAATAATAAACCTGCCATTTAGGGATAGTGCCCATTTATGGTGATTTTGAGGATGGTATAAAAAAACTCGGTTAAACACAGTCCATCATACGCCATACTGATGATTTCTCCAAGATCAAATCATGGTTTATCGTCAATCTTCCGCATAAAAAAAGATATAGACATAGCAAGTTGATGCAATTTGGGGGATATCACCATTTTCAGACACACCCATATAGATCCGGAGAAATCGACACAATTCACCAACCTGAAAAAATCGGCCACTCTCTTCAGCTAGCCGACCCTACCCGACCCGAACAAAAATCGGCCATTGGAGGATAGTTACCCCAATCCAATTCCCATCATTCCAGATGATCCCCAAAAAATCCCCATTCCAATTCTGCAAGAAAAAAAAATCCAAAAAACAGTTCCCACAACAATTACGTTGACTCTGACGTTGAGTGACCAAGCCGCAAGAACGTTTCCGGAGGCGTAGAAGTGTGTGTTCCAAAAGGGTGGATTTTGCAGGACGATGCCACGAAGTACCAGCTGTGAGCTGTACATGAACTGGATCAGCGATGGCCTCGGCAGGCGCTCGCTGGAGAAACCGCCAGAAAAAAGAGATGAATATAAACTGTGATATATGTAAACATATATTAACATATAACTACATATAATCATATATAATTACGATATATATATATATTAGAGAGAGAGATACATATATGATCATATATGTAATACTGAATATAATATATATATATATGCATAGTATAATCATAATATGATGTCTATATTTACTATAGCTCACACATCACATACACATGGAATCACAAACCATATATACAATTGCGAGTATTTTGTTCATACCCTTTCCGTTGACGAAAACATAGACAACATGACAACCAACCCTTCGCCCTTTCGCCGGGTGACCGACCGAAAGGCAAGGATTTCTTGCGAAACTCCGCCCACCACCATTCTCCGCTTCCATCCACCACTCCATTGAGACGACCTTCGACAGAAACGGCATGTGATGGTTGTTAACCATGCAGCTGACAGGAGTTTCTGGGGCCCAGTTTTTGCGTTCTATCGGTTCCCTCGAGCCAATGCTAGTATAATCTAGTATATAAATGCCAGTAAAAAACATCAGAAATGCAGCTGAAAAAGAAATCTATCCAACAAGAGCAAGAATCTGGGGTCTGAACCCCTGGGGAATTCCTTCAAAAATCCCCATGGCCAAAACCACTTTGAGATCATTTTGATGGCATTGTAAGGGGTATCCCCCAAGATCCGCCAGGAAACCATCCTCAGCTTCACCTTCAATGATCACATCCGTCAAGTTAAACCCGGAAATCAACGCTGCTGGCCTGCCGTGGCACAGTTGATGGAGCTTGATGGCTATGCAGGGATAAGGCGATGGGATCAAAACATGTCAAAACCCGGATTTACTCTGGTTTTGAGTTTTTACATCAAAATAGCCAGGATTTATAGATGTTCATCCCCATTAAAAAGACAAACAGTATTTCTAGGTATTGATCCATAGCCATTTAAAGATGAAAGTAGTCTTCCGGCCTCCGCTCTATGCTAGTTGGGAGGATGGACTATGTTTACCCCATTCCACCACAACGGGCACGACACTGGCTTTCAGCGCGCCTTTGTCTGTGATCTTTGGCCCAGTCCCGGTTCAGCCCATAGCTGGGCAAAGGCGGAACTAATGGATACGCCGATAAATTCGTGACCTAAGGGGGAGAATATGGATCGGTCAAAAGGCTCAGGTCAAGGCCAAAAAGATACAGCAAAGCAAGGTAACTAATGGTAACTATGTTTTATAGTATTGTAATGTTCTATCTTTCTAGGGGATACTATAAGATACTATAATCTCAATCTACGATTGTTTCATTAAAAAAGCAGAAACTGGCTACATCTTCAGTTTTCTGTACCTCCAAATAGTCATCAATGAGTCTTGTTTAACCACGGCTTGACATCAGCCTGGTGTGGATTTGCTGCTGAAAAATGACACAAATTGAGATTCTCCCTCTACACAGTGCTTTTTTCTGGGGACCCAATGATCAAAAATGGAATGTGATTTGGGTCCCTATGGGTCCCTATCATCCAAATCATCTACCCTCTGGTAAACTAACATAACTATGGTAAAATCACCATGTTTTTCATGGGAAAATCCACTATTTCTATGGCCATTTTCAATAGCTTTTTGTTAGTTTACCAGAGGGTATGGTTTCCAGGGATATTGGCTGAGCCAAGATCCCATGATTTCCGGGGGATCGCCATGCCAAGCAACCCCCAAGAGCTTGCTACCTTTGAGCAAGCGAAGAGTCATCTTGCTGGTAAGATTGAAAGAACCCGTGAGGAAGGTGCCTGCAGGTATCCTCAGCTCAGAAAAAAAAACAATTATGAGTTGAACCAAAACCCACTGGAGGTCTTGAAAGGTGAACACAATGTTTAGGGTGTTATGTTCCAGTACGCAGGTTTTTGTTGATATTTCCAGTAACCCTGAGCACCGATGAATGGAATGGTTGTTGATGGTTGTTGGTTCCAGCCAACATGCAAAGTACTAAGAAAACTATTCCCACTCTCTTCACCTACAAAAACAACCTCTCTAATGTCTGGTTTAGCATCATGTATTCCTTCACTTTGGGCCTTATGTTGGGTTCTTATCAGCTACAGAGGAACACATCATTGGCTGAGTAACTCTGCTCACTTTTTAAGATGTGATCTCAATGACGTATCCCATGTTCTATCGGACAAATTCTCGGGCTTCTTGGGTGCAGTTCTATGGTCAAAATCGGGTACGCTCCTGCAATCAAACACGGCAATGGAAAATCAACCGTTTACATATAGATGTTTTTCCTATTAAACCTATTTAAACCCCACATATCGGGGATTTCCCATTGCCAGGTTTTATTGCCACGGGGTATCATAAAATTAAATAACTTCGAGCCAAGTGGAGCCAATCAATGACCAGAAACCTCTGGGTTCAGCACCGCACCCACATCCATAGTCCAAATTCCTCATCAATATATCTTTCTTTGTTTGGTTTAGTCAGTCTCACTGATTGAATCACCAGCTTCGTATAGCTTCGTGTTGGGCAATTACATGCTTGTGGTGCTCAGAAATTCAAAGCTAAGAATCCTCACTCTATCTTGCTTATGATTTAAATAGACACACATAAGTACTTCCCCATGTTTTGTTGGTTAAAATAAGTGCCATTTATAAAACTCATTCATCCTGCCAATACGATCCACCTTTTCGTTGGGGAACAAGGCATTTCCATGGGTCAAAATCCTCATCTGCATCCGCCAAATAAACGACCCTGTAAAGCAGCCTATATAGATTGGAACAAATTGTCTTCTCCCCAACTCAAGCAGGGTGGATTTTGCTGACAAGTTTTCAAACATTGTAATCATTATAATCAACCCACGTAAATAAATGAATATGATGTCATAGGGTTTCTTGGATTAAAATCTTGTTTTTCCGTTGGTTCCAACTTATCCAACTTCTAACTGGCCGTATGTTTTTTTTTTCAGCTGGATCCAACTTCTAGCTTGATCTACCAATTAGAAGATTGGATTGGTAAATCATGGAAGTTAAAAACATGTTTGGCAACAGATCCATCTTTTTAACTGGATCCATGTTTTTTCAATTTTTGTTTAAACATGTTTTTCTCATGGCAAACAAAGATCCATTGGTTCCATTCCCACCTTCTCCACCGAACTTCCGAAAAAGGCGGCCAGGTTTCTCCATAAGGAGCCGCTGCTTTGCGGTGCGTGAGGTGCCTCAAAAGCCACCAGTTGGCTTTTTTCGGGGAAGTTCGATAAGATTGGCATTTTCTGTGGCAAAACAAACAAAACAACCGCGGATTTCTATATACATTATATACTGAATACTATCTCAAATATGTGGTGATTGCAACATTTGCATTTATTAACAAACATGTGGTGATGTTTCGATGTTTGAGGGACAAAACGAAGGTACAGTCTCAGAATGAATGGTGATTGTTGTGGCAAACCGGACAAACATAGGGAAATCATTAACATGCTGATCTTATTAAACAACATTGGGGTTTCATAACATTTGGATTTTGTCCATGAAATTCCATGAAGAGTGATCTGAAACAAAGACAAAAAACAGTAACCAACATGGAGACTATTAGATACTATTAGGGGGTTCAGTAAAAAAACATGGGGAATGAACCAACAAGATCTGGAAAGGGGAACCATGATGTCTTGCAGTCTTGCGCCTGGCCGGTGAAGCGAAAGAGATCTTTGGTTCATGGAAGTTCCATTCGCCAAGAAACATGTAGAGACTTACACCATCTTACACCATCAAACTATGTGAAAGAACCAAAATGGTCATTTTCATATGCGAGCAGTGTACAACCCCCCTGTTGCTTGCTGATTAGTTCAGGAATATTTCAGGAATTATATATATAAACTCTACACATCTCCAATTGGGAAGTATCCGTCCGGAGTATCCCAATCATCAACCAAGGCCATGAAGGGGGAATCCCATGATTTCGCCAGGATCTGATAGGTATTCCTGTTGGGATCCCATGATTAAAAAAGTGTCAGTGTTTCATAGGAATCTCTACTTACTGGTGCGTTTTACGTAGGGAATGGATGGGAATGGGGGTTGCTGGGATTATATTGATAGTTGGCCAGTGGATCATTCCCGAAAATTCCCTACGTTTAGCACAAGTCAGTCCAATTGTTTTATACATGTCAACTCAGTTTATATGTATCACAACTTCCTTGACTTCATGTTATCTTAGGATATCTTAGGGGCATCACCATGTAGGAATCTCTGATAGGATTCTCTGGTATCATCATCCCCACTGGATCCACCAAGCGGCTACTGCTTCGTATCGCCTCACGAAAGGCCTTGGAATTGTCGCTTTGTCCATCGCCCAAAGCTCCAAAGGACCGCAGCTCGCAGCGATAGATCTCCGCCTGGCGCAACTGACCAACTGACCAACTGGTGATGTCTTCCATCCACAGCATGGAAAAATGCTGACCATTTATATATATATATATGTAAACATTAAACATGCAGGGAGAATCCGAGATTCTGGAAAAGAAGAGTCATGTTAAGGTGTCAGCTTTCAGTTGGGAAATTGACATCTTGCTCATATGGTGGCCAACAAATTGCCAGTGGTTTCGTTCATCCTACAAGGAAGTCCCCTATCAAGTGTAGATGAGGCAATAAAACTATATAAATACTGTACACATCACTGGGTTTGACCGACCTGATCTGCATTCAATCATTCAGATATCGGTCTTTCTGAGCATAAGGTGTGTGTGTGTATAAACCAGAAATGCCGTCGTTGGTCATCATGTTCCAAAATGACATTGACTTCTCTATGTTCGGACACACCCAAATATATCCAAATATAGTATTGTTGGTGTCTGTTGGTGTATATATATATATATATATATCCCCATTATATTCCCACTTTAAGTACCCATTAAGTCCATATAAGTAAATAAGATTATAACTATCATACAACATAATATATATATATAATTATATATATATATGGCTATTGGTCAAAACCCTGGCACCTAGTGAACCACAAAATAGCTGGTAAATGGATGTTCATCCCATTAGAATTGATAATAATAGGTTTTGACCCACCCCCATATATATATTATTCGAGTTTATTCGACAATTTTAGGGGCCCACCGTCTAACAATGGATGTCCACCGGCATCCTCTGGAGCGTCTGGCAAATCCATCGCGATGCGTTCGGGTTGATCCAGTGCCGGTTCGGCCTGCAGTGCTGGGAATTGCATCACTTACCCAGACCTGGATAGGTAAGTTGGCTTATAATTGGGCCAACTGTTGGATATACATATAATTACATATAATAAATTTTATTATTACATATAATGGATCTATCTATCTATACCTACATATATATATATATATATCTATCTATCTATCTATCTATCTCTATCTATATAATTATCTATCTATTTATCTATCTATTTATCTATCTATCTATCTATTCCTATCGAGCGATAAGATTAGGAATACTATCCTATAAGATCGATGAAGAGGATACGATCTATATATCAGATCCGAAGATATACTTAGCGTTTCCGGATAGCAGATATATACTAATATTCCTATATATATATATATATCTATCTATCCTATCTATCCTATCTATCCGATCTATCCTATCTATCCTATCTATCCTATCTATCCTATCTATCCTATCTATCCTATCTATTCTATCTATCCTATCTATCCTATCTATCCTATCTATCCTATCTATCCTATCTATCCTATCTATCCTATCTATCCTATCTATCCTATCTATCCTATCTATCCTATCTATCCTATCTATCCTATCTATCCTATCTATCTATCCTATCTATCCTATCTATCCTATCTATCCTATCTATCTATCTATATACACATACATACACAGTCTGATAGGATTGTAAGCCGATTTGAGACCGGGAGCCCTATGGTGTAATTCTAATTGGGGAATCCTATACCATGGTGAGGTGAGATCATGGGAGATTGCCCCAGTTGCGTCGCTGAGGTGCCAAGCATTTAGAATCATTTATAGCTACCATATGCTATCACTATCCAACATTATCCAACTATCCATTCATTTATATCCATTTATAGCTACCATTAACTATCCAACTATCATTTATATCCAACTACCATTCATCCAACTATCCAACTATCCAACTGAGTAGCATCAAGTACTATATCTGCATCACACATGGGAGCAATGGCCCTCAGCTGGGCATCCAAAAAAATGCCATTTGCACATGTGTTTCGCAATGACTGGAAGGCTCCAATAGATCCCTAATATATTCATTAATATTCCATCATGATCCATAAAGACATCTCCAACTTTCATCAACTTTCATCAACTCTCAACTTTCACCAAGCCTCATAGCTCCCCAAACCAGCCGCAATCCCAGCCTGATGCTGCTCCTCACTGAGATACATCTGGAAGATGAGAACCAGGAAGGCGCAGGCCAATAAGATGCTGAGGCGGCGCCTGACGTAGGTTTGGCCAACCTTTACAGAGCTGAGGAATCGCCAAGTGGCTTCATACAAGATGAAAAATGACATGCCAAATCACGTTATATCTGGGTATTTAAAGCGAATTAGCTTTAACTATTGTAGAACTCAGTGGGTATTCTAAATTACATTTAAATATGTGAAACCCCAAATTTTCCCCAATCAATGACTCGCTTTCATGTTTGACCTATCCTCAGATCGAAGAAATGATCGGCAGTTTTCGCCAATCTGTTTCCCAAAATGCATCCAACGATATCCAAGCATGTTTAAACCATCAATGGCCTTATTGCATGTTTGGTCATTTAGAGGTCCAAAACCGGTTTGTGTAAAAATTACCCAGTAAAGGATCCCTGTTGGGCCAAAGGTCCTATTGTTATCGATTGTTCATCATGAGTTTCCCATTTCAATGGCTATTTTGGAATGTCCGCAACTTCCAATCCCAGATGAATCATCGAGTTCCCGTCTCTAGCCGTGCCGCATGGTGCTCGAAAGCCCCCTCGGCCTGCGGTCTTTTCTTTTGGATCGTTGGGGGTCTCAAAGTCTTGACCAACGGAAGTGCCCAAAGCTGGGAATATCTCAATCATCCGTTGATACTTGCCCAAAACATGGCTAACCCAATATCAAATATGGATCAAAGTTTGACATGATTGATATTGACATCATCCGTTGGATACCTACTGGGATCTTGATGGTTTGTCTGACAGGATCGACTACAAAAACTGGAAAACTTGGGAAAAAAAAACATGGTCAAGCTTAGCTGAACCATGATTAACACTTCCCCATGGCAAAGATCGAACTATGAGCCAACTGAAGGTTCACCGACAAGTTTGTGCCCCATAGTTGGCTAAGTTGGCAAACATAACTCCAATCAAGAAGGGTTTAGGATGGTTTAGGGTAGAGATATCATCCATTAGTTCATGGGAGTTGCGAACCGACTTATAAATCACTGGGGAGCACCACCTTGCACATGCGGTCAGATGCGCCTCTGTGGCATGCACCCAGCGAAGACATGAGTCCCCAAGCTTTTCCCGGCGCCAGGGGCAGGTTTTTGGATGCCAGGATTTGTTTATTGGCCTGAGAAATCAACATACAGGCAAGCAAATGCCATATATCCCGTGCAACCCGGGAGACAACAAAAAAATGGTGTGATGTTGAATCTCGCTTGAGGGATAGCATGGCTTTTCCCAGCTACACAAAGACGTTGAATCTTTGAAAGCAAATCTGGTAATTTGTTTTAGATCAGCCAAGGGCGATGTCCGGGGATTGGGGATGCTACACTGCCCAATGCCGCGGAAGATGGCTCCGAGTTTCATGCTGTGACGCTGAAATAGCCAAGCTGCGAGGATGCATCCCAGGCTGGAAATCAGTTCTCAAGTCATGGTTTCCAGTGCATGCCTGTGGGGCGTTTCCCAACATTGGGGTACCTTCAAAAAAAAACACGCAACTTGGATTTCTTGGGGTCCCACCAATTGATGAACCCCCTATTGGTTGTGTAGTATGTATTATATATACAGTAATGTAGGTTACTGATTAGTGTGGGGAGCCCCCCCCCCCCAAACAAATTTGGGTTACAGAATAGTGTGGAAAAAACAAGGTACCGGGTACAGAATAGTGTAAAATCAAAAAAAATTGATAGATTTAAATTGATTTCAATTTACTTTCAATTGATTTCAATTTACTTTCAATTGATTTCAATTTTCTTTCAATTGATTTCAATTTACTTTCAATTGATTTCAATTTACTTTCAATTGATTTCAATTTTCTTTCAATTGATTTCAATTTTCTTTCAATTGATTTCAATTTATTTTCAATTGATTTCAATTTACTTTCAATGATTTCAATTTACTTTCAATTGATTCATTTACTTTCAATGATTTCAATTTACTTGCAATGATTTCAATTTACTTTCAAATTGATTTCAATTACTTTCAATATTGATTTCAATTTACTTTCAAATTGATTTCTGTTTTTTAATTGGGTTTTAATAAGGCATCATATATTTTGGGAAACTGGTCATGCTGAGAATTTCAAATGAAAGAAACTAAGAAAGAAATTAATTGAAAGGAAAACACTTTAGCTAGCAAAGGAAAAGGTAAAGGAAATGATTGGAAAAAAAAAACATGACCTCAGGAAAGCAGCTGGACACAATAGTGTACCCTCCAAACAAACCAAACTTTTTTGTACCTGGATGTAATTTTCTGTGGAAGGCATCTGGAAAATTTCAATGATGGAAAATAAAAAGTAAAAGGAAAAAGCTTTAAAAAAATGAAAAAAATGAAATGTTTGAACAACAAAAAAAGACAAGACACAATGGTGTATCCTGACCACAATGACACCAATGTGTATCCTGACACAATTTTACAAAATTTTTTTTTTTAAAAAAAAAAAAAAAAAAATCTATAATTAAAAATAAAAATAAATAATAATTTAAAATAAAATAAAAAATAATTAAATAATTAAATTAAAAATTATATAATTAAAAATAAAAATAAATAAATAATAAAATAAAAAATAATTAAATAATTAAATTAAAAATTATTATAATTAAAAATAGAAATAAATAATAATTTAAAATAAAATAAAAAATAATTAAATAATTAAATTAAAAATTATTATAATTAAAAATAAAAATAAAAAATATTTAAAAATTAAAAAATAAAATAAAAAACAATTAAAAACTAAAAAACAAAAAAAATGAAAAAAAAAACTTACACCAAAATCCTGTGGACACAATAGTGTACCCTCAAACATTTCCAGAGTTACAGAATAATTTTGAGGTCTGTGGACACAATAGTGTATCCCCACACTAATCAGTATCCAACATTATATATATATATATTATCATAGATTCCTCTACCTTCTGCAGTGCTTGTCCAACCAAGAAAACAAAGGCAGAACATCCCTGGCAGTTGCAGCAGGCACCATCAAAGTGAACAAGTCGTGCATAGACACCCTGTGGCTTTCACAGAGCTTGGTGAGTTTGTCCTGGTCGAAACATTCAGCCCAGAACCCATGATGCTTCTGTTTTGGTGTTCTTTGTTTAAGGGCCGCACTGACAGGTTCAATCCAGCAAAGCATGATGCAATCATCGATAATTACCATGTTCCAACAGGGCAACCATCTACAAACATTGGATGTTTGATGTTTGCCACTTCGATATGTTTGAAAATGGGGCACGCCAGGTACGCCATGGTTTTCCCCCAAAATCCCATAGTTCTGACGTCCTCCAAGTGGAAGAGGATAATGATACCTGGCCATGCCACGGCTGGAACTACGGCATTAATCATCGACGATTCTGGGAGGATAAGGATCACTTCGAAGCACAGCACGGATGGGTCCAACTTATATTTGAATGGACTATGGAATAGTCAATGGACTAATTTTTCCATAATAGTAAATGTAATACAAATGGAATAACCTCAAAACTTATGCCTGGACTATGGCTACTGACTTGAGATCAGAACGGCTACGACATTACTGGTACTATCAAGTCTCATCAAGTAGCCCTTCATGCCTATCCAAGTCGTATATTTAGATAATGACATATGGTATGTCAAAGAATTGGGAACCCCAAACTTGGGACGTTTTCCCGACTAAAATTGACAATTGAGAGGTGGATGATGGGTGTTCTGGCCATAACCAACAGTAACAACTGCCTTGTCAAATGTGAGCGATTATGGATCAGGATTTGTGGTTTCGTTTGGTTATCACTATCATGTCACAATCATATCATCATGATCATCATTGTCTTATCATCATCTCTCGTCATCTCTCATCATGTCTCATCATTTGTCTTATCATTTATCATCAGTTTTCACTGTGTCTCATGGCTATCATCATTCACCATTCATCAATATTTATCATCTACCCTCTGGTAAACTAACATAGCTATGGAAATTCACTATTTTCAATGGGTAAATCCACTATAAATCACCATTTTCAATAGCTATGTTAAATAACCCAAGGGTATTGTCCATCAATATCCATCAAAAGCACCTGTTCGGCGAGAAATCGGAGACCGACAAAAAACGTCGGCCCTTCGAGGCTCCCACGATTCAGCAGCGAGTGTTGAGTCGCTTCCACCTTTTTTTGGCCACGTTTGGAAAGCAGGGTTTTTTATACCAGGCCACCTATAAGGCTGGATGTAGGATCTACATGGTGGATGTTGCGTATCATGGGCTTCATCTGCTGAAAAAATGATGAGCTAAATGGGGATATCGAGGTGATGTATAAGATGTAAAGGAAATAACTGAATGAATAGATTGAGATAACCATGGTGTTGTGTAAAGAAAAATATACTCGTTATCCAAATTCTGGGAGACCGATACATGATAATGTTGGAAATATATGGACATGTCATTCTGGGATCTTCTGGGAGTGCTTAAATTATGTGTGAAGTAGTGCATGTACAGAATTATTGGGATGAACTTATGAAAATCCTTGGGAACTAAACTGATCCAGTCTTCATGACTTCCATGCCAATTGTAATGTCTTGCAATGTTGTGATATGTTGTGTATGTTGGACATGTGTTGAGGAGCTAAACTCAAGACCCCAAACTGATGGAAAATCCATGCGTCCATTCCGCACGATCATCTACCTAACTTTTTCAGTACAGCCCGGACAAATGGGTTTGTCACAAAATGGGAGATGGATCGCCAATCTATTCCCAGTACAAAATGGCTATAAAATGGTGGCAAAACATCCGATTTTGAGTTTTTTCTTTGTCGACCCATGACAAACCCAGATCTCAAAGAATGGAGTTTAAACCATGTTTAAACATGATTGTCCCCAAATGTCTGCAAAAAAATCATGCCCGTAATAATAACGACAAAAAGGGAGACCAACACCAGCAATAAGCACAGTGACCGTTGCTGGATTGTAGTGTGCCCAGAGCATTATTAGTTCGGCAGCAGTGCATGTTTGAGGTTCCAGCTGAAATTACAAGGGAGCTGGCTATCCCAGTCATGAAGTTTTGAGGGAGTTGTTTTACCAAGTTGCAGTCCTATAGTCTCATATCAATATCATTCAGTCATTACAGTATAGTTCATGCTAGTACTTGAATGCAGATGGCAATGCAGTTTGTCAATGGTGTGCCCATCCAGACTTGAAACCTTTGGTATCCTTAGGTAAAGCTTATAACTTATCACTGGTTGGTGGTTTGAACCCCTCTGAAAAATATTAGTCAGTTGGGGTTATTATTCCCAATATATGGAAAAATAAAAATTGTTCCAAACCACCAACCAGATCATGGATGATCATGGTACCTTTTTAAAACCCAGGACCGGTACCGGACGTTTCGGTTCCCTGGCTCTCTTTACGAGCGCTTGCGCTCTGGATGCCTTTCCAACCTGCAGGAACTTCACCAGGAACTGCTGCTGTGACTGGACTATGAGATGTTCATCTGCAACATGCTGGGTGTGTTTGATCTCGACCCATACCCTCTGGTAATTTAACATAGCTATTGAAAATGGTCCTTTATAGTGGATTTTCCCATTAAAAATGGTGATTTTCCATTGCTATGTTAGTTTACCAGAGGGTACATCAATATGTTTTTGCATACAATACTAAGCATTACGGAAAATCATATATGAATCCTACCAATGTGCACAAATGCCCTGACTTTTCAAAGATGACTGCCCCACTGGACTGATATTTTTTCGCCCCTCCCCCACAGAGCCTTGTTGTTTGGAGCCCCAGGAAGCAAGACCATGCATCTCTGCACCTAGAGACTTTCCATTGGGCAAAACCAATTGGTACGGGACAAAATTATAGATTATCGTTTTAGGGTTTGTCAACATAATTTACGCCCTTTGTTGAGACTTCCTAAAATGGGATGGTCAAAACTATGGTGTCTCGTCACATATCACAAAGGTCGGATGGTCGGATGGTTTCATGCAAATGGAATGATGACCAACAATCCACCATTGAAAAAGCGTGATGCCATGGCTGACTACAGACTCCTTAACAAACTAACTACTGTCATGCAAACAGGATAGATCTACTTATGTAATTATATGTCTAATATGTGTGTATATATATTATAGATTATAGATATAATTGATATATTGTTATATGTATACTAGTCATATATTCATATATTATATGTATACACATGATATATATATAATAAATATATATATATATATATTAATATATCAGACACATGCTATGGCCATTACAGGTGTTTCCCTATACAAGAAGGGCCAAACATCAAGCGATAGCCATTCGTCCTCACAGGTCCCTGGCTCGCTCGCTCCATTCAATACGATCCCGTGGCATGCCGTAGTTGCAATGATGAAAATCCTGCACATCGAGAACCATAGGAAAATGGTGGTTTAATGGGATTTAATGGGATATACCCTCTGGTTATTTAACATGGGCATGCGATTTCCATTTGAAATTTGATGGTGATTGCATGTGACTGCTGTTTTTTGAGGTGTTTCACTTAAGTGAAGACTTTGGACATGTTTTTTGGTTGGGAAAAACAGGCCTTTCATTTTGGGCTACTTCAATTCATGCATTGAAACCTAGGTGGGAGCCAGTGATTGGGGACCATGGACCGTTGGGCCTCATTTGTGTGTTCCAAAGCAACCATTTGATCTCCAGAAACTTGACCATCGATACTCAGGTCACCTAGGTGACCCATCCCGACTTCCAGTGGGCTGCCCAGTGTCTACAAACTTTCTACTTGTACCTGGCCATGCACGGCCATGCACTCCTAAAATCTCAGTGAAAGTTGCCTCTGCCCAACACAACTGGAGCCTGGAAGACTTTGTCCCAAGTACCACTGCTTTCCTTCCAGGGAATGATGTGAAGGATTTGCAATTCAAATATGTTCAGTTCAGTTCGCACAAAAAAACTCCTTTGGAGGTGATTGAAGGGCAAATCAGCTATAGAGGAAACAAGGAAAAACCACTCTTTTGCTTGAGTCGGATGGTGGAAATCTTGGTTTCCTGGAACTGTTGCCATAAATCAATGCAATGACATGGAGGCGTCAAGAGTTTCAAGTAGATCGAACTAGAATGACTATGGCTGTCAGCTACGGAGAACTCCAACCATTTATGTGTCATCACTGCGGACTCCCTCATTACTGTGACATACTAAAACTCTTGTGGGCGACGCGACATGCGGGGACAAATGGGTCAAAGACCACCGATGTCAGGCAATTCAAAGTGATGTTTCTGCCAGCCGAGGGAAACCGCGCTGGCGTTTTGTACTTTTCTGTCTTTACCATATTGTATGTGTATGTATGTATAAAATGTAATTATATAAAATGTATTGACATGTATAATCCTGTTGACCTGCACATGCAAGTAGGGATTTGCTACGACAGAGATCTGCTACACTATCATGGGGCAGGTGGATGTGGGGGTGGGGCAACAAGGTTCAAGTTGACTTGCATACGCAGTTGATGCTACGCTAGAGATTATCCAGAAACACATGACATTCCAAAATGCTTATGGCAAAACCAAATTCGAATTACAAAACAATGGAAATACTGAGGCATGCTGAGGCGAAAGAAAAACATCGGGCGAAAATCACCCAGCGGGATGTCTTTCGTCGACTGGAGCTCTTGTCTCGTGACAGCAATGAAGCAACTTTACAGAATTTTTGGGAATTGTGGTGCCAAGCGAAACACCTCTTCACTCTTGGGGAATCTAGTTTTGGGGGTTGCCTTAAGGATTTTGAGCCACGCGCCAAATATCTTCATATTCAGTGAACGTACTTTGAAGCTAACAACCCCTTGTTTTTTCACAGTCACATGAGAAAGACCCACTAGTGGCAGGCTATAACCCGCACATGGTGACCAAGGGAGCTGGTCTACCTGAAGCACTTGCACCTCAAATCATCCATTATCACAAGCACCTCTTGGATCTAGGATATCTGGGGTCCGTTCAAAAAAAAATGATTGAAATCGTGGAACCAACAACCTGACAACTCTTTAAAACTTTAAGCGTCATTCCATGTTCGATACCCCCAAGAACTAAGAATCATAGAAGACAGAGAGAAATTCACCTTCTTCCAATCCAAAAGACAACTATAATTACTAATGGGACCCGATTGACCACTAGGGAAGCAGCTCTCGCAAGCTGGTTTTGGCCACACCTTCACCAAACTGATCAGCAGCGCAGGATTGTAGAAGGCCGGCGCCTTCACGTTGCAGCCCTGAGCGGTGACCGACGACACCACTTTGAGGAGGTCCCGGCACAGGGAACCGGTTCCCTCCGCCCTGCCTCCGGCAGGTTTTTCCGTCGCACCTGGCCAAAATGATGGGCCTTGTTAAACCTTGTTAATGGATGTTAAGGTACCCCAAATGAAACATGTTGAGTCTACAAAAATTGACTTGGATAGGATAGGATCATTTGTGGCCAATCAATGCAACCAACCATCCTTGTTGATTACATCATCTCACATTACAGATTCCGAGCTGATTGAAGTCCCGTGTCTAGTTTATTTCCCAAGAAGTTGCTGCTTCTATATAATTGAAGGTTCACCTGTCTGAGTTTAAGATGCTACATGATTGCAGTACTATAATATATGGATTTGGCTGAAAACAGGGTACCCCCGAAATTGTTTATCACGATTCATCATCATTTTCGCTATTAAAATGGCCATGCATTGGGGGTATCCCATTTCCAGATAGGCCCGTATAGCTTTCATCACCAACCCTTGGTCCAAATGTCGCCTAGCTTGTAAAATATTAAAAAGGTATATTCCTCCACAACTCAAAATTTCCCAGATCATTGTGCCATAGTTTGCGCAAAAAAATGCTGTTGAAATTTCTGGCCAGCCCACACCCATAATTTTGCTGAAACAAAATCATTCACTATCATGATCATCATCTTGGGTGATTTGTAGATACCAGTCTCTAATTGCACCTAGTATCACCTAATGACTTCGTGGTCAGGTCCGCATCACTTCCCCAGCCATCCAACCTTTTTCAACCAAGGCGCCGAGCGGATCTGCCAACTGCTTTGTGCCGGACGCACCGGCTGCGCAAAGCGGCCGTTGCACAAGGTGAAACTCAGGAGAAAGCAGCGGTGCTTCCAAGGGCATGTCTCGAATATATGGAGATATTCACCATCAATGTTGCGGTGTTTTTTTTTTAGCACATCTCACCTAACAAAATAGAGAACTGACGAGCAGCAATGTGTTCAAATCAACAATAGGAATATTACTGACAGGGCTCGACAGAAACAAAGAAGAATATGGCAACATGTGAGGATTTACAGTGACCAGTAAAAATGAAGACTCCTGGTTCACTGCAAATAGTTGTGAGACTCAAAGAGCACAAAACAAGATTCCAGAGAAAATACATCGCAGTCTTCCAATTTTAGTTGTGATCATAAAATCCATCATGAAATCCTGGTGCCCGCAGATCCGAAAATCCCATTGAAAAAACCCAGGGGATTTTTCATCCATGACGACTGACAACTGGGGTACCCCGATGATATAGATATTTTAGGAAACCTCCATGTATGATGTATATACATTCATATACATGTATAAATATACATAATACATATACACATGATTACACATGTTTCACTTCAGGGCCCAATGTCTAGAAGTCCTTTCTGAGGCCGACACCTGTCTCCTCGCAGAAACACCCACACCCTCAGTGAACAACAGGTGGCGCACAGGCCAACTACCCTGACAGAATACACAATATAGCAACCACCAAAAAAGAAAGGAAAACAGAAACCCTACCAAATAGATCCAGATAATGGGAAAGTACTCTTATATTCTATATAAGTCTACCGGCCTCCTTTTTTTGCTGATGGAATTCCAAGATTCCTAGCCAGTCCTAGGTCCTAACAAACTGGATTTCGATCCTTGAACATTGTGAAACCATCCAATTCAGGGCACTCAGAACAATAATTGAACCCATTCATAGTGACATCACCATTTGTTCCCGTTCTTTCTTCATAAATTCCTCAAGTATCCTGAAGTATCATTGCTTTTACCTTGAAGAAACAACCAGAAAATCTATGAAAATCCGACATGCTGCTAAAGCAATGTCATAAACCAGCCATATGGATTGATGGTTTCTACCACCCATAAAAATGCTAAGTCGCTAAGTCAATGGGAATGGCTTGAAATATTAAAAACGTGTGTTTTTTAAATAAATCTATAAATGGAGTGAGGCTTGATTAGGCTTCTAATTGTGAAATTTATAAATATTACACCCTACAATAGAAATACCAGCATCTACATGTAATCTGGGCATTTTACAATTCACACAGCTGAAAAAAGGCGACTCGTTCGGGATCATTGGGATGCCCAACTCCGAAGGGGACACGTCCGCAGCAAAGACTTCCTCCAAGGGAACCCGCGCCTGGTGCTACCCAGTGCCCCTTTGGTGAAACCAGGCTTGGAAAATGTTGGAAACCAGGAATGTTCAATAATGTTTGTAAGCCCCCGTTGGTTCATGTTGGTTCAATAATGTTCAATACTAAATCATGGTCCATGACGACTGGATCACTGGGCTAATCCCCATCGAAAGGTGAAACCCTCATATAAGACACATTACACTAGTGATCTGCTCATGGAATTTCAATATCTCAAACTCGGAAAGGATTGATGGACGTGACATATCCTTGAAATGATGGGAAATTTCTAAGAAACGTCGGTCTGGCTCAAAAATTGACGGTAACATGCGGTAACCTATTAACTGAAAAAAAGGTGGAGTTTTTTTGAACATGAGGCTATTATACCCAACAATGGTGAGAATAACCTTGAGCCATAGCCACATAGCATGGAACTCTTGAATCATTTGGATGAGAGTTTTGCCATCTGATGGCTATGCAACGTTAAGGGGGAAAGCACGGGAAAATTGTTGTTACAGCTAGCAGAATTGAACATGGACGTGAGCAAGAAAAAAACATATGGTAGAACCATGCGATGTAAAACCTGAATGTGGAACTTCAACATGAGTCCGTTTTCTGGATGAGCAAATAAGAAAATTAACCTCATACCAGACTCCATCATATTCCATCCACTCAGGCAGATTTTACAAGTCCCTCGGATAAAACCCTAGCAACTTCACAAAGGGGCCAAACGTGCTCGCCAGTGATGTTTACGACCACCATTGAACAATAAACCCTAGTCAGTAGACTGATGTCTACCAACTTAGCTTACGATCTGGGGCACCACTTTGTCATTGATGGCGATTATTTATAATATATAATATATACATTAAAATATATGATAATATTTAATGTCACCATATGTTTGATGGATATATACTGTAAATATACCATGTTATACAAATGGTTTCCCATGATCTTCATGACAACAACCATCAATAATTGTAATATGTTCACCATTAAGAACCATTGCTATCATGGGAACTATATAACCCATACTAACCCCAAGCTTCTTGTATTTGGTTAACCATGGTTAACCCATCAACTCCGCGGTTTGGGGCACCGTGGCGCCATCGAGGGCCTCCTCATTGAGGTGAATCATCTTAGCGGATCGGTGGGTTGATGACAACCACGGTAGCTTACCATGTCGCGATTTGTGGTGATTTGATGACATTTAAATGGGAGAAACATGGTGACTAGATATTGGTTTTATGGTAATCTATGGTGAATTTATGGTGATTTTACCAACACACATTGTGAATTACATGTGATCTAATGACACTTGATAGGGTTTTAACAATGAACATGAGTAGTTAATAAGACAAACATGCGGATTTGGGTATAAAACCAACCACATGATCTGGGGATAGTAATGGGATATCTAAAGCATATCATGAGGATACAGCGGGATATATAACTTGTATAACCAACAACATGATATCTGAGCATGTCAGAAATACAACGGGTGAGTCCCCAATTCATGCCCATGAACTGAGGAAAATGATAAAGTGCTACTGGCTTTTTGGGTACCATGGGGGTGTGGTAACCAGATTTTCAAACAATTCCATATCATCTCTGGTTGGTAGTTGATTGGAATATGTGGAATATGTGGAATTATCATTGCTCAACCTTTGGTAAATGATTGTCCGTCATCCAAGACTGTATCGGCTGTGTGGCTTTGTTCGCCCCTGAAAACCTTGCAAATAGGCCTAAATAGTCGGAACTGTGGATCATCAACCAGCGTTGCTAGAAACACAAACATAAAACATGCGCAATAAACTGCAATACACACAGTGCTTCCCTTGTTAAAGAATTGTGATGAATGATTCAAAAGTCTGTCTACTATCCATCGAACTCAAGATTGAATATAAACTTCAAATCCAATGGACTACTGTATCTGTCTGGGTGGCTGACATAGATCCCTTCCATTCACGGTCTTTCTGAGGGTCAGAGAATCATGGAAATCAAGTGATGCCTCCCCAACGATACACTTTCCAACAATAAGGTTTGCGATTCCTCTTCCATAGGGTTGATGATGCTGGTTAGTAATTCCTAATATGCGTGTATATAATATATGACATGATATGATGTATATTGCATTGTAAGGCTATATTTATCAAGATTGTCTTTTTAAGAACAATAGAGGGGCCGGTTTGTTGTATCAACTATTGGTTGTTGAAGGTAGGGAACACTCTGTCAATCAACCAACCAGTAGGGTACTTGTTTCGGGAGGTCCTGAGATTTCCGATGGTTCAAGGCACAAGTTGGACCATGTTCTCAGATTCCATGATGTCAATTCCAGTGCAGATTTGCCTGGGCTGGACCCGATGTCAAAGCCCAAACTTTAATATTATTGGTAATAGGAAACACATGGATGTTTACGGATGTTTCTGGTTTATGGATGTTTATGGTTTTGGAAAAACCACATATATTGATGATTGATGATGATTGATTAACTCATGCGGTAAACCCTAGACCATATACAACCCCCAAGGTTATGAGAAATGGGCGGCTACGCGCCTATTGTCAGGTCGCTGTGAGTCGGCTATGAGTTAGCTCCCATGTTCAGTGGGAACTTGGATGAAATTGGTGTGTATGTATGTATGTATGTATGCATGCATGCATGCATGTATGTATGTGTATATATATATATATGTGTGTACGTCTATATCATATCAGCTATACGGTGCTATACGTATAACATGTTTGACTTTTCTGTGTCAATTCGATAGACATTTGGAGGGTAGACGCTCAGCTGGCATAATGCCTGGTCCCAAAACTACTGTTAGCTCGACTGGAAAGAACCGCTATGATGTGTGAGGAACTCGCGACATTGAGAACACGTAGTCTGAACTTTGAGCCAACAACCGTCTAATTAGTTAGTACTGTACCAGTATTTAATCTAAGCTAGGTATAAAATCTATAAACCATTTAAATTCGGATGGATTTATAAAATCTATGTGTCCGTCCAGATAGATAACACTGGGATGCTCCGGGAAGTCAATACTTCTGGTCATGTGAAGTAAATCCCATTTAACAACCACCCGCCAACAACTTATCTACCGTTCACCAACCATCCACCAACCACTTTTCACCGTTTTTTCAGCATTGAATTTAATCCCATCCCCTTAGTATAAATACCACCCAAAGACCATGTGAATGCACCATTTTTGAGAGTGAACCCCAGAAACCCTCATGTTTGAAAGGATGGGAAAGGATTAGCCTCGGGCCATGGCAATGATGACACCGGTGCTACCAACCACCCACCAACCACCCACCGAGTGCTTCAGACATCATGACGTCCCAGTGGCTCTGGCGTCATCGCAGTGCTGATTTCATGGTTCCAGTCCTGCACTGCCCCTGCCCCTCACACGATGAATTCCAGTAGATTCCCAGCAAGTTTTCTAAGGGGATATCAAATGATCTAGTCACAAAAATTGAGCAAGTTTTGTAAGGTATTCCCAGTCAACTATTCAAGTATCCATCTATTGAAGCCTATTCCCGGTATAAGAAAAGTCCAGTTTTCCAACTTCCAACAGCTTCTCCCGACTCCTCCGGCTCGCCGGGTTCGATGGTCTTCAGAGACTCGGAGTCGATCTTCAGTCCCTGGGTTTCAGCCCTTCCCAAGTTTTGTGTTGGTAATAAGCTATAAGTAAAACCAATGGTATGCTCTTCATTTATCTCTACGATTTATAGCTGTAATTCATCATACTTCGTAATTCATGATTCACTTGATTGGTGAAAATCTGATAGTTTTACAAAGTTTTACCATTCTACTGGTTGGTGATGGTTGATGAATGAGGATTCTCTTTTCCAATGAGTTTTGCATGGGATGTGGCGGGGGTGAATCTTCCCACAGCTGGACCCCAATGGCACGGACTGCTCGGAGCGATTTGGTTGCTGAGGAGCCAAAGCCTTGCATCATTTATTCATTTATATGGCAGTGTCAAAACCTTGTACCCCTGGTGAACCTCAAAATAGCTGGTAAATGGATGTTCATCACACTAAAAATGGTACTTATAGGTATTGATCCATAGCCATATGAAAAGCTATGGAATCTAAGATGTCAAACGGATAATGGGCTCCAGGTAGCAGCAACCATCATGTCTGGATTTTTCCCGAATGCGGAGCGAAGGGGCAGCGAAGGGTTCCCCTTTAACTGTGGGGGTCTGGGGGCCGGGGGTGTGTTCACTCGCTGTTTCGGCCTGGGACCGGGCGAGGGGCCTATGGCAGGGCCGCTGGGGAACGCTCCCGAAGGGGGGGAACAGAGGGCGGGAGGGGAGAGGGGGGCGGGGAGTTCGCGGATTTGTCTTGTTTTGCCACTTCAACGTGAACCCTCGTTGACGAGTGACTGTAATCCGTATGTAACTCAGGTAACCATCCCACTTATGAATGGATTCGGGCATGTTCTAACGCAAACCCATTGCAACCCCATGAGATTCCCATAATAGAAATATGCCATCCCATCCCATCCGGCACCTTCAATACATCTCTGGAGCCCTGGCTCAGAACTGGATCAAAACACAGCTGTTTTGAATTCTAGTTCTACTTTTTGCTGGATAATTGATTGTGACTATGTTCATGTTTAGATATTCATGATTGATTATGATACAATCACATCTCTCTATATATATAATATCATATATGTATATACAAATGAATATGATTATGTATATATATATATATATGCATGATATAATGATATAATGATATGTATATGTATGCATATATATATATATGTTATATATAAGATATATGATTCTGTTCCTAGCCACTGAAGCACCCAACATTTCGAGTTTCCCCTGGTTCCCTTCCTGCCATCGCCCCAAAAAGAACCTGGAGCTCGTGCCATGCGAAGAGCTGCTTTTTGTGGTAGTTCAACGGTCCTTTTCGGTGGAAACCGAGGAAGCCCCAGAACAGCTATGTCTATGGGAACATCAGGGGGTATTTTTGTGGATTTAGTGGAAACATGGAAAATCGGATATTAATTAACCAGCAATATGACAGTAACCTCCACAAAATACAAAAGACATGTGCCAATGTGATAGGACGATTTGACTGGACTCTATTGTTTTGGGATCCTATGGGATTGTTATACTCTCCAGCAAACATACAAACAAACATGGACAAAAAACCTGGGGAAACCTCTGGGAAACTCACATTCAACATCTACTGGGGGTTTTCGTTGTGCCCCCCACCATCATTGATCCTATGAGTTTTTTTTGCTGCAGCAGCATCCCCAAAATTGAAGAATGACGATGCGAAATGGAGGACAAACAAGCGTAACCCCCAAGAATCTGGAGGAACTCATCATCAAAATAGCAGCAGACTGTTCTATCTTTCTGGGAACTCCTACTGGAAATTCGAACATGGCCTTTAGCAAATCCATGACATAATTCGTTGCCAGCAACCATGGCACTTCAACCTACCAACAAATAAAGTTAAAGCATGCTAAAACCTGCGAGGAAGTACTGTAGATGTATGTATATGTGCATTTTTGCCCAAAATTGGGGTCTACTCCCCCCGGTTGTGGCTATTTTAGAAGGGACAAAAAGCTTACTAAATCAATGGAATGGAATGGGGTACCCGATCATCTTCCATGGCCGGCTGTTGCAAATTCGGAAACCACTCAGATGAAATTGCAAAGTTTGTAAACATGACGTTTGGTATCATGTCCACTCTTAGATATCCTGCATTTTCTGTTAGGTCACTAAATCACTATAATATAATAATATATATATATGTACTATATCTAAGGCATCTATGGCAAACGATGAAGTTACAAGAAAGTGAACTTCACCCAAGTTGAAATGAATCTCTTATCTCATCCAAAACGTCACCGATCGACAACATTTCGCCATTTCTGCGGTCCGTCAAACCATGGGGACGTCCATGGCCGGTGATTGGCTTTCGCCAAGTAGATAATAAGAAACCTGAAGCGGTGATTGGTTTCGGCTGAGTTTATCGATCTAAAACTCTGCTCTAAGCTGCATTCTGCGGCGTCTCCTCGTTCCACTAGATCTGAATTGGTTGACAGGTTTCCCGACTAAGGGTTATCATCATCTGAAATGAATTATTGAATATATTAATTAATTACCCTCTGGTAATTTAACATAGCTATTGAAAATCACAATTTTAAAGGGAAAATCCACTATAAATGGCCATTTTCCATAGCTATGTTAGTTTACCAGAGGGTATAAGTCCCTTAATTTTAACCCATCAACCAGGTTGTTTTTCATGGCTCAATGCGCCTTTCATTGGACTTCTCCTTCGGAGCTTCGACCTTCCACCAAGAGATGTCCCTGTGGATGTCATCATAAGTCTCCTGGTGTAGACCAAGCATATGCATCACTGGTTGGTGGTTTTAACCATCTTGAAAAATATGAACGTCAATGGGAAGGATTACCCCATATACTATGGAAAACAAAAAATGTTTGAAACCACCAACCAGATCATGAAGTATGCTGAATTGATTCTCATGTTATCTTGTTTCTAGCCTCACTGGGACCCTCACCTGCCATCCACCGAATTAACTACACACATTCGGAAAGCGGGTGACCCGTCACGTCGGTTTGATGCGCCCAGGGAAGCTGTCCTGACATAGTGCCGGAATCTGCGAACCTGCCAGTGGATGTGGCCAGCAGCGATATCTAAAAAAGGGGTGAGATACCTCAGGTTTCCAATCGCCATCGAATCCATCTATGCAGTTTTTTCTTGCTAGCTAGATAGATACTCTGGAATCAATCCCATGCCTGATTGGAGGTCATTCTTCATCTTGAGGTCGTTTGAAGAGATTACGATGCTCCAGACTTATGAACGCGAATCCGTGTAACAACCCCATTTTGGCTGGTGAAGCCAACCTTAAGCTGAAGTGTTGTGGTGAAACCTACATCTCAAATCATTGACAGTATGTATTTTGTCCTAGGTAAACTGCTCTTCCTAAGCCTGAAAATCAGTAATTTGGATTGCCTGCCTCCTAACCATCGTTGATCTGGGTAATCATATTTTGCTAACCTGAAGAAAAACGCCATTGGGAATGATTCCCTTATACATTCACCATCATTCCAGTGAGGACACGACGCGAGTTACTTAAAATTTACCCGAGAACGTATTAG
>CAMXCT020002190.1:275000-310000 GCA_947184155.2 Cladocopium goreaui
GATGGCAGATCCCAACATCCCAACTTGGTGGAGAAAGCCAAGAAATTCGGCCAGTCTGTTTTTAATGGGTTAATGGGTTTCAGGGATAGTGTCTGCTTATATTATGTTATATTATTATACTGTATGTATTATTAAATATACTGTATATTAGTAGACATGGGTATATAGACACGCGTCATATGCACTACATATGTATATATATATAATACATAACCTACACAATGTATATATATATATAATTAATATATGTGATATATCATGTATATATATAACTATTATATATCCTCAAAGTGTCCAAAGAAAACAGCAGTGAGACATGGCAACAACGCATCAAAGAAAATCCCCAGGGGTCCCTCTAGTCCACCGAACAGGGACGAATCCAGGGACGTCAGTTTGCAATGAAACATGGTGATTTACATGGCACATGTTTGGATGATTTACCCGTACATTAAACATGGTGATGTTCTATAGCTATCTTGAATTATCTGAGGGTAGGCAGTGTATGGCGATTACCCTCCGAACTTCAAGACAACTATCCTTTTTCAATCCTTTTCACTCAACACTGATTGCTCTTTACAAATACGAACGGATGCACGGATGCACGCATGCACAGCCACAAAGGTAGCTCACAAATTTACGACGAACTATGCCAAACAAACTCTTTGGGCACGTGTCTCTATCTACCTGGCAAATCATAATTGCAGCATTTCTCAAACCATAAACCAGTTTTGGAGTGGTTTCCGTGGCTTCCCCTACTTTTTTTAAAGATACAGTACCGTGAGGTTGTTATGAGGTCGGTATGATTTGCGCAGTCTCTACGCAAGTATGTGCAATCGACTATTCTCCACTTCACCCATGGGAATGAAATTCAGCCCCAACGTCAGTCGCAACGATTGACTTCGTTTCACGAAGGGCAAGGGAGGAAAAAAAACACATCCGCTGCAGAAACGCCGTTTCAAACAAAGACTGTGCTTCCAAACAGGGTTGTGAACTTTGTGAATGTTAGGTATTTTTAGCGTGTTTAAACTTGACATAACTTGACTCACCAGATCTCACTGGTTGGTAGACCATTGGCAAAAGATGACAAAAGTGCTTCCAGTAAGTTCCTGCAGCGAGCTCAAAAGGGTCAAATTCTCCAGTGCACTTTGGCTCCAAAGTTCGACAACTTTGACAACACTAGGGTGAAGCCACTGGGGTGCAACCAGAAGCTGGCATTCCCGCCCACACCTGGCGTCACAAAAACCCTTGAGATCTGGCCATGTTTTTTGTGAGTTGAATCCCCAGTTTGGTTGGCTGGTTTTGATCCCCATGGTGGTTGGCGAACTCACCAGGAAAATCTCCATGGAAATCCCCATAAATCGATCGTTAACTCCCCACACTTCCACCAGAAACCAGTCCGCCTCCCGGGCAGGGACCGTTTCTCCTTTCAGCACCTGGTGATGGATCAATGGGCTCACAACCTATATAGATCTAAAAGATCTTGAAACCCTATGATCATCAACATTTCAGGTATGTGGTTTCCACATGTTTCCACACATATGTCCAAATCGTCGGTTTGTCCGATATGTTCCTGCTTTGCTATATTCTTTACTTGAAGAATATAGTTGAAATGCCTTGCACCTTGGTGCCTGGATGTGTTGCCGAAGTGAAGTGAAGACTGTCATAGCCATAGACTCTCATGATGTTCCCAGAATTGGATGAAGGGATAATTTATTATATATATATATAAATTATATTATATTATATATATAGTATATACATCCAATTCAGGATACCTTATATTTATCCAGTTGACTTTATTGTATAGGCTGATATAGTATATACCTGGTATACCTCTATATCATGGTTTCCTGCAGATTCTCCTGTAAACCAATGTAGCCATCGTCAGGATTCCAGGTTGAATGGCGGGAGTGTAATCATCAATAAAGGTCCCTTCATGTCCCTTGTAGTTGCTATCCACAGAAAAAACATATTGATAAATACATCATATCTATGTAAATACACATATCCCCGTACTGCGAATGACCCGATTGTGGGTCCAGACAGCCCATCATTGCTTGTTTTGTCACTCGCCTAAATCTCTATAAAATAATATAAAATTATATGACATTATTTGATTCCCATCATTGCTGGTTGTATCACCATGAAATTTCTCCAACTTTTGTGAACCTTCTTGCCCCAATGGTATCTTGCAAACCGTTTTCCCCCAACTTCCGGCAGCCGAGGTAAAGCACCTGCGTATGTTCCATGAGCACGGCCTGATAGACACGTGGTTCATTGAAAATCGTTTCGGGTTGCCTTGGATGAAAAAACAATGATTAACAACGAACAATGGAGTATTCACGTAATATTAGCAAAACGCATTGATATTGGGATATCACTCTGAAAACACCTAGAGTATTCCAATTTCAATGCGCTTGATGTGACTGGACTTAAGTGCTGGCCTAGAAAAACAGGACTTAAGGCATCACAAATGCTTGGCCAAAAGCAATGTTTGGAATCCAGCCATTGATGAGGAGAGTTCACCACCGATCAGATCATTGAAGCTGGCCATGAATGTGGTAAACTCAATAATAGACCTATTATTTGGGCATGGTTTAAAACCTATACCACCCATTTATGGTAAATATAGTCTATCGGGCTGAAAGATCAAATGCTTGAAACTGGACATCAAAAGTCTCGGGTTAATGCAAGCTGAGAAGGAGTGAAGAAGCACATGGAAGTGCCATTTCATTCCCCCCAAAAATCACTCTGTTTGTATGTCATACCAGGGATTGTGGTTTCGCCCCATCATACCAGGTTGGGTGTAAAAAAAAACTATGAGAAACCACCCAATTCATCAGCTGATGCCTGTTGTTCAGTTTACCCCCAAATTGTTTGGTGAATCCCCATGTTGTCCAATGGGATCGTTAAATCAAAAAAAATCATCTACCTTCATTAATGTGGGCAACCCAATAATGAACCTGCCATTTCAAGATAGTTTATACATGTTTATACCTAATAGTAAAACAATCACCGGATTGATATTGATATGTTTGATAATCAGTAGTTAGCGAATAATCATCATTTGCTGGGTCTACCAAATTAGTTCCACATATGTTTGACAACCGTTTTACATATGTTGACCATATTAATTAGTACCAGTAGTACCATCTATCTTCATTACTCATCAAAATTGCCCCACCTCGTCTTCAATCACCGATCCAGGCATGGCGAAAGATCCTGCAAACATCAAAATGGTGGTGACATCTCTTTAAAAAAAGGATCTATCCTGATGAACAAATCCTGATAATCCTGATAATCTTGCTTGGTTATCTCTCAAAAAAAAAAACATCTACCCTGATGCACTGATGATCATTTCATGGATCTAAATCAGCTGCACACCTGGCAGAAGCGCCGCACCATCTCCAATCCTGGAAACTGGAACCCGGGGCAACCCAAGGGTTTTTTACTGTGACGTGATGGATGTTGTTTCAAATGTATGTGTATGTATATATATATTATTAGTTACACATATATATATATATATAAATATAATATGGATACATGTATGTATGTATGTATGTATGTATGTATGTATGTATGTATGTATGTATGTATGTATGTATGTATGTATGTATGTATGTATGTATGTATGTATATTTATTAGCATTTCCAATAAATTCTTATATGAATTATATTTAAACAAACTCAGTTTCTACACTAGAATAGTCCAACTAAGAAAAACATGAACATGCATCAAATGCTATCTACTCCAGGGCAACTGTATATATATATATATGTATATATATATATACACGCATAGTGACATAGTGGTATATATATATATGTGCATAGTAGGCCCAACAAAGATGAACAAATAGATTTACCACCATTGTTGTCTGGGGTTGCTATGTGTACCTATCTTTTGTACATACATACGTTACATTACATTACATTACATTACGTTGCTTTGCATTGCTTTGCATTGCATTGCATTGAATTGCATTACATTTCATTGCATTATACTACATGACATTACATTACAATACATTACATCACATTACATTACACTACGTGACATCACTCACATCACATCACATCACATCACGTCACGTCACGTCACGTCACATCACATCACATCACATCACGTCACGTCACGTCACGTCACGTCACATCACATCACATCACATCACATCCCACACATGCACATACACATTCACATACCATACCATACGATACAAGTACCATAACATACCGTACCATACCATACATACGATAACCCTGAAAACCATTGTTTAGCAGTATTTTCCAGCGGGCATGGCCATAAATTGGGTTATGTTACTGTGTGACGGAGTTGCTCGTTGACAGGTGTATTCATGTGTAATTCTTGAAGTCATGGGCAAGAATGAAGTCATTAAGCTACCATTGTGGTCATGGTCATCCCTTTTCGACAACCACTGAAGTTGCCCTCAAATATGTTTGCACTTCAGACTTGTCAGGTGTTAAACTCACTGAGAATCACTCTCAGTTTCAGCTTCGAAACTGTCAAGGCTTCCATGATTCCATCGTAAGACTTTTCTGGTGGCCATTTCTACCAATGATTCAGTTGATTCGATGTTTGAAGCCACCAAAGGATTTATCATGGGCTGTTCCCAACTGGCCTCCAAACGGACCACCAATGCCAGGAATGTCAAGAAATAATCGGACATAAATCACAAAACAAATTTTCTTTATTGCATTTGGGTCTGGATATTCTTGATGATTTTTAGATTTCCAATACCTGAAATCACATTGATTCCACACATATTAGATATGATATTCTGACATAATTTTAGACATCTTTGAAATAACGAATGATGATTCCCCACATATCCATAAAGAAATACATCCAAATTGAGATTTTGGTGATTTTAAATGATCATTAATACATCATTAAAAATGTGACCAAATACTAGATCTTTGATGATCACATTGATTCCCCCATCCGCCTGGTCGGAGCCAGCTTGATGACCATGTTCTCCACGGTGTGCCCAGTGGTATCACACCTGCATAGGCAAAATTGTCAAACAGATAGGTTTGTAATTTATCACTATTCTACCAGGATTATACTTTTCTATTTTACAAGTCTATGTCATTTTGGAGTTTGCTATAATGTACCCAGGGCTGTTCCCAAAACCTGAGACACAAGTAAAGTGAACTGGGTATATGGAATTGTAAAATGACATCCTTTCCACCCTTTACCCCCTTTGTGGCTATGAATCACTTATGATATGTTGGAGTAATCCTGATACCCTTTCGTATCTTTGGTGATAAAAAAATGTCATTGACACATCCCCCATTTGCAGAGACTGTCCGAAAAAAACATGATGGGGATCCAGCATTGCCCGTCTGGATTACCAGGCAGTATGTCCAAAAGTGGTCAATCAAAAAATTGGTTGGTTGAAAAACACTACACAAAACTGGACATACCCAACCTACAGTCACCCAACTGGATTCGTTACTTTCAGTTTATCATAGTTTATCAAAACTAACAAATTCACAAAACATCTGGTCAAGCAAACCATACCCTATGACCCAACGCCATCCTTTGCTCGCAGGAGTATGAATCAACATACAGAGCGCCGGCGGTTTTGCATTTTTTTCTACTCATTTGGTGCGTGAAAAACTGACAACTATATGGTGCTTAAATGTTATACCAGATAGTCCCCGGCACGCGCCGGGGCGAAAGTTTCGAGACTGGGAGATGTTTATTTGAAATCAATGGCCTATAGGGACGTTTTTGAGTTGCAGAAACCATGAACGGTCGAACTTGTGAGGTGCATCAACGAATGAGCAAATGGTCATTGAGATGCCAAGGAACTGACATGAAAGAATCCGTACAAAATTAAATGAATGAATCACTGAACCATGGGCCAATGAATCGATGATCCAGTGAAGCAATGAATCGATGATTCAACGAAACAATGAATCAATGAATCAATGCATGAATGCTTTAGTGAGTCGATAAAGCAATGAACGAATGAGTGGTTCGATGAACCAATGCATCAGTGAATCAATGAATCACTGGCTCAGTGAATCAACGAATCAAGGAATGCAATGCCAATAAACCAAAGAATCAATGAATCCATGAATCAATGAATGAAGGAATGGATGGATGAATGGAACGGATGGATGGGCGAGGTATTTTTTTTGCTGAGCTACTTCTTCACTGAGCGACCTCTTTGCTGAGGCACCTCTTCGCTCAGCTACTTCTTCTCTGAGCAGCCACTTATCTGGGCTACTTCTGCTCGGAGCTCTTGTGTAGCTTCTGCAACCCAAGTCTTCTCTTCGCGCAGCTGTTATACAATGCGTTTACTCCAGCTGCAATCCCGCATCGCACAGGAGTAGCGCTATGGTCAAGAATTGCCTTTCGCGCAGCTGTTACAATGCATTTAGCAACTTCCAGCTGCAATCCCGCTTGCTAGCAGCGTCCCTAGCATCACTCATGCTTTGCTGGTTTTGTCACAGCCGGTTGCCAACCCGCAAAATCCCGCATAGCAGGAGCGTATGACCAAACAATGGGGACGATTCCGCGGTACCCCGAGAATGTTTGTTTTAAAAAAAAATTAACGACCTTTATGTGAAACCGAGCTCTCGCTAAAGTCTCACACACATTTTGCCAACCTCATCTTCCAAAAGTGCTCCGAACGCCTCAGTTTTTAGGGATTTGAAGTGCAAACCGAGCTCTCGCCATTCCTGTGCACTTTTTGTCGACAACTTTCCCAGATCGAGCCGCGAGCCCGCGGAAACAGAGACCCTACCTCGGCGACCCCAAGAGCCACATTACCCGAAAAGCGCAGGGTTTCCAACCCGAGAGTGTTTTCACCCGTGAAGTCACATGCTTCCGAACTGTTACACTTCCCAACTGTTTGATGATGGGTGGTTGACATGTTGATGTGGTTGACATGATGATGGGGTTGACATGTTGATGTGCTTGACATGATGGAGGAATGCTAAACATGACTATCGTCCGTAACTCGGAAGTTTTCTGGCTGAACTTCCTTTGATTAGCTATGATTGGCCATCTCTGCAAATAGGGTCGGTATATGATTCCCCCTAAATCCACTAGTCAATAATCATGTTTCTTAAAATGGCATCATTTCATGGGATTTTATGGAGTTCTGTGGAATTTCATACGATCTTCATGTGATTTTCCTGGATTTGCTTAAGGATGTTCTTGCTCCGCCGCGCCCTTGAGGATCCAGACCCGGAGCCAATGGCCACATGGTCCCCCACAGTGAGAAGATCATACTCCACGATAAGGCCACTCAAGTAGCAGTCCTGAAAACACCACTGGGTGATTTCTGGGCCTACCGGCAAGGGGATCACTGATATGTAGATGTGCATCTGATATGTATATCTGATATGTATATCTGATATGTGTATCTGATATGTATATCTGATATGTATATAATCTATATATATTGCATACTTCTATAATATATAGATAATGTATATTGTGATATATTGTGTATGAATATTGAGAAATGTAGATCTATGATGTATCTATCTATCCATTCATCCATCCAAATGTAGTATCAACTATATAAAGTTGAAGTGATACATTTCAGGAGGTGTTTCCATTGCATAAACCAACATCTACGGTGAGGTCGGGCAGTGAAGTCGTTGTCTATCCGAATGACCCAGGTTTTGTGGCAGTTTTGGGTTGCTGTCAATTATAATACCCATTATCTGCTTGGCATAGAACCCACTAGTGAGTGACAAAGTTCATACCAATTTTTCTCAGCGAAATCGTGGATTACCAACCAGTACCCACAATCTAACCAACAAAGCCACCATTTAATACTATTCACCCATCGTTCTGCAGACAAAATGTCGGTGAAGTGATTGTACACTACGCACCAGTGATGGTGAGGTGAAGTTCCAGTTATAATTGGATACATAACTATAGCTATAGGAGGTTGTAGCACGTTATTATATCCCAACTTATGGGGGTTATCACCACTGTTACGCTCTGGGATCCTCTGGAAACTTAACATAGTAACATAGCTATGGTTTTTTTTCCGGAAAATCAAGATGTTAGCTCTCTTCAAAAACTGTAAATCATCTATATTACATGGGCCACTTTCCACTTAAACTGCTACCGGGTAGATCCCCTGAAATCCCATCACCTCCCGAAACGGAACGGTCCTTTCCGATCTTCGAGCCACATGCGCGAGCCACCCAGACCTCGAAGATGGTGCCATGGAGACATTCTTGCAGAGCGCTGATGCCTGGCGTCGCGACTCGACTGTGTCTTGAGGACGTGTGCTATTCTATATGTAATATTTAATACATTGTAAAATGCATGAATATTTGATGCATATGTATATCTAATTATATATTAATCTAAGTATTATCAATTAGTTATATAGAATCTGCAATCATTGGCATAGTGTGGTATTAAAATATGATCCTTTGCATCAACTTGTGGACCGATCCGTGCTTCTCAGATTGACCAGAAAGGCGGAAACTGAAGAGCCAGCACGCCTGATCCGCAAATCATGATGATCATCCAGCGTGTCTTAGATGTGCGGAGCCAAAAGCTTGGTATGGATCAAAATTATGGAATCATTTGTTCACAAGGGTGAATTGGACTTTTCTGAACTTCAGCTGATAGAAGCATGTAGAGACATATGAAGACATATGAAGACATATGAACAATGGAAACCTAAGAAAAGTTACTTTAGCTCCAGCGATTCCATTCGTGTGTCGCAACCCATTCCAAACATACAAGCAGTACATTCAGGATCATCACAGGTAGTAGAGTGGAAAACATAAAAAACACATGAAAGCACACAAACCAAAATTGTTAGAATCAAACACACCTAACAAAACACTCCCATCTGCTGCAAGTCGGCAAAACCACAAATAAGTGCAACAGCGCGACATGATAAGAACCAAAGAATTGATATTCTCCAGCCTGCCAAAAGCGTCAATAGCTCGTCAAAATCATGACCCTCAATCACCACCCTAGCATATACCACTTGCTACTGACAGCCATCCACATGACTCGAAAAAGGGTCATGTAGTTTCCTTTGAAGTATCAACCCATCTGAATCATCTGAAACCATGAATCTTGAACCGTTTCCAAAGGGACCGTCAGCTAGGTTCAGACTGCACGGTCCACACAAGGGCTCCTTGTATTTGCCAATGATGATCCATTTCAGCGCAATGTTTGAGAGGAGCCTCAAAGAATATCGATGCAATTTTTAGCAATCGCGGAACCTAAAGTGGAATCAAGTAATACCAGTACTGTAAGACCAATCGTGACTGAGATGAGACACGCCAGTGAAATTGGGCAGGTCGTTTGTGGAACATCGCTGCCTCTTTGACATCACAGCTTCCATCTGGTTTTCGTCCCAGAAAACAGAACTTCATCGAAGAGGAGGTTCCTTTGGAGAGAGATCTTCTACAACAAATGTTCTGCTGTCTTGTGCTCCTGCGCCAAATTATCACCAAGTAGCAGAACAAGTTCGATGAAATTGTAAACCTCGGAGCCATCCGTTGACCGAGGAGGGTTCAAGCACCGGACATCGGACTGCTGGCTCCTAAACTAAGGCTTCTACAAATGGAGTGACGATCAGCAAGGCCAAAACACCATCCTGAGACGATGCAGAATGTCACCTGTAAATTAATGATTTCGATGGGGGTACCGTGATCCCTATAGGCAATTTAGCGCTTTGGTCCCAGATGTTCCCACAAAACTGTAGCAATATAAGTAGCAATCAACCAGAATTTACCAATCCAGTTGACATGATGGATGAGTCATGATGAACGGCTTGAAACGGACCCCCCAAATAAAGGGATAAAGGCTCCAGGTTCTGACCCCAAACGATATCTCCATCCCATTTCCGCACAACTCATCTAGACCCTCTGGCTTAGTACTGGATCGAACGAAAATCTTCGGGTCCTATATGAGGAGGTATCTAGTATGACATTGGCTTTTTCTATCATCCGCATTCCAGAATGGTTAAACATTGTTTAAATAATGTTTAATTTCACTATATTTCACTGTTTTTTGCCACCAGATGATGTGTTTTTGGCCCAGATTCCGACTCAAAGTCCCAAACTGATGTCACGCCAAAGTAGGTCGCCACCCAGGCGGCCTCCGGGAGGGGATTCGCGCACCTCGCAAGGCGTCTCTTTGTTACATCGGCCAAACGAGGCGTATGTTTGTTGCTGTGCGAATGTACCCTCTGGTAAACTAACATAACTATGGAAAATCACCATTTTCAATGGGTAAATCCAGTATAAATGGCCATTTTCAATAGCTATGTTAAATTACCAGAGGGTAACATAGACGTTTTCGGACTTATTGTAAACAAGAGCAACAAGTATGGAGAACTGTAACATATAATATAACACACGCTAACATATTGTAAGCTACCAAAGCAAGCTTTCCCTCTCCGTGTCAAATTCACTGCGCCAGGAAACAGGATGACCAAAAGGATCATGAAATTGAACCTGCGCCGCTGGGAGTCTGTGCCTTTCGTTCAAAATACCTGGGAAATCCTGGGAGAGTTCCTGGTATCTCCATTTCTACTTGGCGTTGCGCTCATCGAAACAAGAAGTTCCTGGCCGGCCAAGTAATAGAATATTCTTACAGAGACTGAGGCTTAATATATATATATATACATAGTATAATATATATATATAATATATATATATAATATATATATATATATATACATCTGCCACGACTTCATCCAAAATGTTACCAACAATGACAAACCACCCCCAATCTGTGGTTTATGGCATTGGGAATACCCCTAGTTGGTCTAGCCATGTGTTTCTGCAAATCTCAAATTATCGAAAAATCCTGGGAATAAAAGTTCCCATATGTTTTTTGCCGATCAATTTTCTGGTATTAAAATCCATTGACATGATTGATGGATGAAAATGACAAGTAACACTGATTGCACTATTATTCCACCCCACCATGCCCAGTCCCTCTATTTGCTGTGCCTCCACCAGGTAAGTGGATTGTCCAGATCCTGCATCGTCTTATCCTCCAATTCCTCCGCAAAAC
Organism: Cladocopium goreaui; assembly: GCA_947184155.2. Lineage (NCBI taxonomy): Eukaryota > Dinophyceae > Suessiales > Symbiodiniaceae > Cladocopium > Cladocopium goreaui. The sequence goes on from CAMXCT020002190.1 coordinate 286,054, forward strand.
CGCCCGGGTGAACTGTCCATCTGACAAATATTAGTCAGGTCGATTCGGTCGATCATCCATGAAAACAAGACATATTCGAAACCAGCAACCCGATATGGTACTGGTAAAACTGGTTATGATGGAGAACATCCAAGCGTTTTCCTTGTGTCTCATGGTTTTCATGGGTGTCAATATGTGTCAATGGTGGGACAGACCGATGTCAATTTCGCCATGTGTTCCCAATTCAACGGATGGAACGTTGGAATTGGAAGTCGGATTTATCACGGGACCTACCAAAGAATCTGAAAGAGAGCCGAAAATTCACTGATTTCTTCAGTTTGTTCAGCCACTCCAGCCACTCAAAACCACTACCGACGCATCTGGCAAGAAACCCTCATGGCCGGAGACGCGAAGTAGTCTCGCAAGTGCATTGAGCGGCCTATCAGAACTCCAGAACTGCAGAAATGGAGACCAAATCGTTGAGTACAGTACTCTTAAACATGGGTTTTGTCTGAAATCCATGGCAACCTCCAAAATCCTCTAAATCCTTTCATCATTACTTACTATCACATACTATCATTATATATATATATATACATATGTATATATATATATACATATCCCATATGATTCTATCCCTATATATTCAAATGGCCACATGCTTGCAATCCCCAAAAATGACCGGCTCATCTGTGCCAAGGCCTCGTTGACTTCCAGAGTGAATGGCCAACGGAGGATAGTAACCTGACAGCGAGAAGGAACGAGGCCTAGGTACTCTTCATAGTCCATTTGGGTATGGGTCAAAGTTATCTCAAAAAAACAGGGGGACCACAGATCGATATGTTTATCTAAAAATTAACCATCCAATTGTTGGGGTACCCAATTTGACCCGTACCTATTGCAAGACATAATAAATTAAATGACATTTCTGTAATAGTTCCTAAAAACAGTCAGTGCTGGGTTTCAACCTCTGGGTCTGGGGCTGGTGCATCGCTTTTTGCCAAACACAAAAATCGGCGCAGCACCCTTGAACAATGGAATCTTGAAACTCTCAAACCCTTATCATTATCACATTGTATCCCATTTCATCCCATAATCAAAATCTAGCTAATTACATCCCCATTGTTTGCTCTAATCATGATAATCATTGTCAATATTAGATGAATCACATCCAATTAATCATGATTATAAAAGGCGTATATTAGTTAACTAGGTCAATTTTAATTGACTTAATTTGGTTCAATTAGTTACATCCTGTTACCATCCTACCCATAGATTAACCATAACCATTCCAGTGAGGCGGACGAGAGGCTCCCTGCAGGTGCCAGCGTGCAGGTTCCGAGCACTGCCTGGGAGACGACCACCAGGAACTCAATGGACGATGACTATGACTATGACTCACTAACTATAAATATGTGTTGATATATACACAATATATATATATAATCATATATATATATGTATATGTATAAAATATTTATATATATATAGATAGATATAGATGTAGATGTAGATGTGGATGTATTACATCATCAGTCATGAACCTTTTTAGAACTGTCACGGGGCCAGGCCAATGAACGATTTGGGAATACAGAAATGGGCTATGGCACTCACTCCAGCGCAGGTCCTCCCAATACGGAAATAAATATCCCGCAACAAAAAAAGGTGGATCCGCCTGCATAATGGGGTACCCCCGTAAATCGCCGCGTATACGTACATATACATGTATATGCCACCGGGCCGAAAACCGTGCTCGTAAAACAACACGTTTTTGCTAGCGTGTGTTCGGAGGTCATGAAGGGGTGGGGGGGGCATGTTAACATTCCTGGTGCTTCTTCCGCCACATGTTGCTGCGCTGCACAGATGTCTGGTAGTCTTGCAGCTTTGTATACATTGTCGAAATGGTCCGCAGTGCTGGAAGGACAATGGGTTGCTAGTGCATGTGTGTTCGGAGGTCATGAAGGGGTGGTGTGGGGGGGGGCATGTTAACATTCCTTGTACTTCTTCCGCCACATGTTGCTACGCTGCACAGATGTCTGGTAGTCTTGCATCTTTGTATACATTGTTGAAATGGTCCGCAGTGCTTGAAGGTGGACACATGGGTTGCTACTAGCAGACGCCCTAAGTTACCCCATTTACCCATTAGTTACCCCAACCGCAAGGCACACCGAGTTACCCCAGGGCAGACAGTAGTTACCCCAGGTGTCAAATCCCAAAGGCACAGCGGCTCAGATGCATCATGTTTTGAAGTCGTTGCAAACTTTGAATCATGTTATTAGGTTGCATTTAGCTATGCCCGGAATCAGAATATGGGAATGTGCGACCTGTCAACTTGGAGTCAAATCTCAATGGCACACCGCCAAAAGCAATTCCAGGTCAAAAGCTTAGCCAAGCATTGAAACAGCATCACCAGCTTGCGTTCTGGTATTTTCCAAAAAAACAAATTAAAGGGTGTCCATTCTGAAAAAAACTAAAATCCCAATGGCACACTTGCAGGAGAGTGGAAGACTTTCACGAAGTCGTTGCAGACTTTGAATCATGTTCCTAGTTGCATCTAGCTATGCCCGGAATCAGAATATGGGAAGGTGCGACCTGTCAACTTGGAGTCAAATCTCAATGGCACACCGCCAAAAGCAATTCCAGGTCAAAAGCTTAGCCAAGCATTGAAACAGCATCACCAGCTTGCGTTCTGGTATTTTCAAAAGAAACAAATTAAAGGGTGTCCATTCTCAAAAAAAATAAAATCCCAATGGCACACTTGCAGGAGAGTGGAAGACTTTCACGAAGTCGTTGCAAACTTTGAATCATGTTCCTAGCTTGCATTTAGCTATGCCCGGAATCAGAATATGGGAAGGTACGACCTGTCAACTTGGAGTCAAATCTCAATGGCACACCGCCAAAAGCAATTCCAGGTCAAAAGCTTAGCCAAGCATTGAAACAGCATCACCAGCTTGCCTTCTGGTATGCCCATAAGAAACAGAATAAAGGGTTTCCATTCTCATGAGGGCCAAAACCCCAATGGCACACTTGCAGGCGAGTGGATGACTTTCACAAAGTTTGAAATTAATCACATTGAAATCACACCCTGCCCTGCTGTAACGGAATCCGAGACATATGGAATATGGATGTAATACCAGAATCATGACTCTGGAAAGGTTTTTGGACGAGGTACCGGACGAGATACCGGACGAGGTACCGGAATTACATTTTGCCATCCCAGCCAGAACCCACCCCACGTATCCCCACGTCAGATCAAAAACTGTAAATAGTAAAAACGATGTGGATAGGTCCGAAAAATCCAAGCAATAAGGTCCGGAAGATGAGGTGGAGGAGGATAATGTTGCGGAAGATGAGGTGGAGGATGATGATGTGGAGGATGATGAGGTAGAGGATAACGATGTTAAGAAGGAGGAAGATAATGATGTTGAGGATGATCATGTTGAGGAGGAGGATGGAAAGGATGATAATTAATATTGCGGAAGAGGAGGTGGAGGAGGAGGATGTTGCAGAAAATGAGGTGGAGGATGACGATGTTGAGGATGATGATGTCAAGGGGGAGGACGAGGATGATGCTGAGAATGATGATGTGGAGGAGGAGGAAGATGATGATACTGAGGAGGAGGAGGAGGAGGAGGAAAAGGAGGAGGAGGAGTCGAGGACCGATCACAAGACCCCCGAGTGTGTACACACTATGTGGGAAATTCACGTTGCTCCAGGGATTGTTAGGGGGCAAATGGACATAACTTGATACAACTAATGTTTGCCATGTTAAGAATCCCTGCGTGCCTATGCGTTGTGCTGTAAAGATCATACCAAATAACAAATCATGTAGTAATTCATTCCAGTGGTTGTGTCACTTCTTCCGCATGGCACACCGAGATGAGACAACAAAGTGCTATCTGAGACAAGAAAGGGCTTACCCCATCATTGCGAGATCGCTTCTTGCGCGGGGGGTTCCATTGCCATTGAAACACCAATCAAAGCAATCTTGGGCCAAAGTGCCCAATCATTCGCGCATCTGCTGATCTTTGCAGATTGAATTGAGCTTGTCTAAACCTCATTTTGTAACAATATACCATTCCACCAAAAGCCAAAAGGCACCGCTAAACTCCATAAAAGTAACCCAGGGATTGTTAGGGAGGCAAATGGATATAACTAATGTTTGCAATGTTAAGAATCCTTGCGTGCCTATGCGTTGTGCTGTAAAGATCATACCAAATGACAACTCCATTCCAATAGTTGTGTCACATCTTTCGCATGGCACACCGAGATGAGACAACAAAGTGCTGCCTGAGACAACTTAGGGCTTTCCCTCAGTAGTGCGCGGAATGGAGAAAACCAGTTGCCACACTGCCACACTGGAACAATCGATGCCGCATGGATTGCTGTCAAAGACTTGATCCCCAACTCGTTGTGTTCAAAGAGCAAAGATCTTCTCCCTATGTGAAGTGCTGGCAGTGGAGATATGTGAATCTGCATACCCATCTCCAGCAAAAAACAATTTCAACGCTGAAGCGCCTGCTCTGAAAAGAAAGAAAGAACAAACATGTCAACTTGCTCCAATGAAATGAATCCAAAACCCACATGAAACAGGAATTTTGCCAAATTTTCGCGTGAGAATTTGGCACAATTTGGCTTGCAGAAATGTCTGCTTCGCTATGGCGAAAATGCGTTAAAAAAAAAACGTTGTTTTTACGAGCACGGTTCCCGGCGGTCCGCCGGGATGTATATTATATTTACATATATATATATATATATATATATATCTGTATATACATCATTTTATACAATTTTCACTATCATTATCATCAATTCATCATCATTATTACTGTCTTTATTTCATGATTAATTATCGTTATTTACTGTATTATTTGGTATTCTATTATACGTAATTATAAATCATGGGGAAAGTGATGATCATGGAATTGATGATAGCCCAGCTGCACGTTCTGCCACGGTGACACCCGGAAGCAGCGTACAGTGGTCCAACACATTGGCGGCGTGGCAGAGTCGGATGTCTGCGAAGCGTTGCTTTGGTCCTGGACACCGAACTTGCAATGTATGGATATGATGTACTGAGAAATGATAAACATGAGAGATGGCTCTGTATATATATATATAATAAAATTATATATTATTATATTATATTTTATTATATTATATATTATATTATATTATATTATATTAAATAATATATATATAATATGATATATTATATATTATATATTATATATTATATTATAAAAGATAATATATTGTAAGATATTATATTAAATATTATATTATATAAGATATTATAGTATATAAAATATTATATTATATAAAGTATTGTACTATATTATATTATATTATATTACATTATATTATTAAAGATATTGCATTATATAAGATGTTACAGTATATAAGATATTAAAGTATATAAGGTATTAAAGTATATAAGATATCAAATATTATACTATATATTATACTATATTATATACTATATTAAATATTAATATATATTTACATAATATATTAAATATTAACATATATTTACATAATATATTATATTATACTATATCAACTTAAATTATATCATATTATATTATATATATTATATCATATTATATTATATTATATTGAATTATTATATTAAATTATATATTATATATTATATTATATTATATTATATATTATATTATATTATATATTATATATTATATTATATTATATATTATATATTATATTATATTATATATTATATATTATATATTATATATTAAAAATTAAATATTATATATTCTATATTATATATTATATATGATATATTATATATAATATATTATACATTAAATATCATATATTACATATCCGCCGACCCCTGCCGACAGCAGGGGGAGCGCGTCAGAGGAGGAATTACCAGCAGCAAGGGCCAAGAAGTCATTACAAGCAGCAAGGGCAAGAAGCAAGAAAACATGAAAGAAGAAGCAAGAAGCAAGAAGCAATTACAGGCAACAAGCGGCAAGAAGCAAGAAACAAGAAGCCAGGAAGCAACAAGCGGCTGGAAGACAGGTCAGAGAAGTCATTACAAACAGCAAGGGCAAGAAGGAAGAAAACAAGAAAGAAGAAGCAAGAAGCAAGAAGCAATTACAGGCAACAAGCGGCAAGAAGCAAGAAACAAGAAGCCAGGAAGCAACAAGCGGCTGGAAGACAGGTCAGAGAAGCAAGAAACAACAAGCCAGGAAGCAACAAGCGGCTGGAAGACAGGTCAGAGAAGCAAGAAACAAGAAGCCAGGAAGCAACAAGCGGCTGGAAGACAGGTCAGAGAGCTAGTTTTCTTGTCGATTCAGAAAGCAACGTTAGGCAGGCAGCCGGAAGACAGGTCAGAGAAGCAAGAAACAAGAAGCCAGGAAGCAACAAGCGGCTGGAAGACAGGTCAGAGAGCTAGTTTTCTTGTCGATTCAGCAAGCAACGTTAGGCAGGCGGCTGGAAGACAGCTCAGAGAGCTAGTTTTCTTGTAGGTTGAGAAAGCAACGTTAGGCAGTGGGAGCCGTTGCCCGGAGGCTCGGTCCGTCCTTCAGGGCCCTGCTGTTTTGCTGTTTCTTATGCGCCGTTTGTGAGCCTTGACGGCTGGCAGAGAGCTAGTTTGGGAGCCGTTGCCCGGAGGCTCGGTCCGTCCTTCAGGGCCCTGCTGTTTTGCTGTGGCGAGGGCGCCGTTTGTGAGCCTTGACGGCTGGAAGAGAGCTAGTTTTCTTGTAGGTTCAGAAAGCAACGTTAGGCACTGGGAGCCGTTGCCCGGAGGCTCGGTCCGTCCTTCAGGGCCCTGCTGTTTTGCGGTGGCGGAGGCGCCGTTTGTGAGCCTTGACGGCTGGAAGAGAGCTAGTTTGGGAGCCGTTGCCCGGAGGCTCGGTCCGTCCTTCAGGGCCCTGCTGTTTTGCTGTGGCGAGGGCGCCGTTTGTGAGTCTTGACGGCTGGAAGAGAGCTAGTTTTCTTGTAGGTTCAGAAAGCAACGTTAGGAAGTGGGAGCCGTTGCCCGGAGGCTCGGTCCGTCCTTCAGGGCCCTGCTGTTTTGCTGTGGCGAGGGCGCCGTTTGTGAGCCTTGACGGCTGGAAGAGAGCGAGTTTGGGAGCCGTTGCCCGGAGGCTCGGTCCGTCCTTCAGGGCCCTGCTGTTTTGCTGTGGCGAGGGCGCCGTTTGTGAGCCTTGACGGCTGGAAGAGAGCTAGTTTTCTTGTAGGTTCTAGGTTCAGAAGGCAACGTTAGGCACTGGGAGCCGTTGCCCGGAGGCTTGGTCCGTGCTTCAGGGCCCTGCTGTTTTGCTGTGGCGAGGGCGCCGTTTGTGAGCCTTGACGGCTGGAAGAGAGCTGGTTTGGGAGCCGTTGCCCGGAGGCTCGGTCCGTCCTTCAGGGCCCTGCTGTTTTGCTGTGGCGAGGGCGCCGTTTGTGAGCCTTGACGGCTGGAAGAGAGCTAGTTTTCTTGTAGGTTCAGAAAGCAACGTTAGGCAGTGGGAGCCGTTGCCCGGAGGCTCGGTCCGTCCTTCAGGGCCCTGCTGTTTGGGCGTGGCGGAGGCGCCGTTTGTGAGCCTTGACGGCTGGAAGAGAGCTAGTTTGGGAGCCGTTGCCCGGAGGCTCGGTCCGTCCTTCAGGGCCCTGCTGTTTTGCTGTGGCGAGGGCGCCGTTTGTGAGCCTTGACGGCTGGAAGAGAGCTAGTTTTCTTGTAGGTTCAGAAAGCAACGTTAGGCAGTGGGAGCCGTTGCCCGGAGGCTCGGTCCGTCCTTCAGGGCCCTGCTGTTTGGGCGTGGCGGAGGCGCCGTTTGTGAGCCTTGACGGCTGGAAGAGAGCTAGTTTGGGAGCCGTTGCCCGGAGGCTCGGTCCGTCCTTCAGGGCCCTGCTGTTTTGCTGTGGCGAGGGCGCCGTTTGTGAGCCTTGACGGCTGGAAGAGAGCTAGGTTTCTTGTAGGTTCAGAAAGCAACGTTAGGCAGTGGGAGCCGTTGCCCGGAGGCTCGGTCCGTCCTTCAGGGCCCTGCTGTTTTGCTGTGGCGGAGGCGCCGTTTGTGAGCCTTGACGGCTGGAAGAGAGCTAGTTTTGGAGCCGTTGCCCGGAGGCTCGGTCCGTCCTTCAGGGCCCTGCTGTTTTGCTGTGGCGAGGGCGCCGTTTGTGAGCCTTGACGGCTGGAAGAGAGCTAGTTTTCTTGTAGGTTCAGAAAGCAACGTTAGGCACTGGGAGCCGTTGCCCGGAGGCTCGGTCCGTCCTTCAGGGCCCTGCTGTTTGGGCGTGGCGGAGGCGCCGTTTGTGAGCCTTGACGGCTGGAAGAGAGCTAGTTTGGGAGCCGTTGCCCGGAGGCTCGGTCCGTCCTTCAGGGCCCTGCTGTTTTGCTGTGGCGAGGGCGCAGTTTGTGAGCCTTGACGGCTGGAAGAGAGCTAGTTTTCTTGTAGGTTCAGAAAGCAACGTTAGGCAGTGGGAGCCGTTGCCCGGAGGCTCGGTCCGTCCTTCAGGGCCCTGCTGTTTTGCTGTGGCGGAGGCGCCGTTTGTGAGCCTTGGCGGCTGGAAGAGAGCTAGTTTTCTTGTAGGTTCAGAAAGCAACGTTAGGCAGTGGGAGCCGTTGCCCGGAGGCTCGGTCCGTCCTTCAGGGCCCTGCTGTTTGGGCGTGGCGGAGGCGCCGTTTGTGAGCCTTGACGGCTGGAAGAGAGCTAGTTGGGGAGCCGTTGCCCGGAGGCTCGGTCCGTCCTTCAGGGCCCTGCTGTTTTGCTGTGGCGAGGGCGCCGTTTGTGAGCCTTGACGGCTGGAAGAGAGCTAGTTTTCTTGTAGCTTCAGAAAGCAACGTTAGTAACGTTAAGCAGTGGGAGCCGTTGCCCGGAGGCTCGGTCCGTCCTTCAGGGCCCTGCTGTTTTGCTGTGGCGAGGGCGCCGTTTGTGAGCCTTGACGGCTGGAAGAGAGCTAGTTTTCTTGTAGGTTCAGAAAGCAACGTTAGGCAGTGGGCGCCGTTGCCCGGAGGCTCGGTCCGTCCTTCAGGGCCCTGCTGTTTTGCTCAATGGGAGATATGCCCAGGGGTCGGCGGCAGGGGGCGGAGCCCTTTAATTATATATTATATTATATATTATATATTTTACCTTATATATTATATATTATATTATAATTAAATTGTATTATATTATATTATATCATGCTAGATATTCGAGCATTTGTCTTCACGCACGCATCTTGATTCAATCTACAGTAGTCAAAAGGTGACTCCAGGATACTCCAGCTAGTCATGATGAGTCATGGCTTCAAACCAACTTTCATCTCAACTTGATAAAGGTAACCCATGGTAGCCCCAACATCCCCCAGGAAGGGCACAATCTCGGCACTCCTCGCTTCTTCTCCATCTTCTTGCTATACTCCAAGGGCACCCAGGGCGCGTGCATGTCGGTGCACAGCATGACTTCACTGCCAAAGACCACCTGAGTTCAGCTTCATCTGGTGGAACGAGTCAGTTTGCCTTGGTACCCGGCTGTTCAAACGAAAATAACATAAAAAAAAACCTGGTATAGTGTTTTTCTTGTGTCCATAGCCATCTTCCATATGGATCCAATATGGACATGGGTCAAAATCGTCAAGATTCAAAATTATCGGATTGATCTCAATTGTTTAGAGGTGGTGCAAATGCTTGACCCATCTGAAACCAGCTGAAAAATGCTACCCAGAGCCACATAGTCATCAATATCTACGCAGTCATTCTCGATGAAATGGAGCCTTAGGCATAACAACCGCCCTGCCATGCGCAAACTTCGGAAGTGTCAAAGGGATCATACATCACAGGGATGTATTTTTTGGGGGAATGATGTGGAGGTCTTGGGAGTAAGTCAGTGTTTTCATGTTTTTTCATGTTTTTTCTGTTCCATCGGTTGAAGGAAAACTGGCTGACACCCAGACAGCATGTCCCTGTGACCCGTCTGTGATGATCTCTGGGGTCGTTGCTGATCGATCTGCACACGTCTTCCAATTTTGGTGCCCAGCGCACGATAGATGTAGGACAGGAACTCTGTGTTTGTGAACATGGTACACAGCTCCTGCACCGCATCCATCCGGCGGGGTACGCATCTGTGCGGTGGATGGTTTTCATAGGAACCACGTGAGACATGAAGGCAAACTAGCTTTTGGATGCTTTTGGATCCTTTCGCACCACGAAGCAAGATCTAATCAGCCTACCAGATTGAAAATTTAGTCGCAGAACGCACCCGAAGAAACATGAGGTTGGGAGTTGGGAGGACAATGTTCCTCTTGACTATGTCCTTTGTTTGGGTATGGCAAATGGCTCATCTCCGCCAACCCCGCCCCATGTCCTCAAAGTCATGGGATTCCACTGCCCGGCCATGCACCCAGTGCTTCCACTCATTCCAGTGGCTCAGCTCATCATTTCTCTGTTTCCGGAAATCGCCTGCCAATTGACAGGGAGAAGAACTTCGCATGGTAGGAGTACCAACTTTGACCCGAAGAGTTGGTTTGGATTGGTGGGTGAAACTTCACAAAGCGTGCGGGCGGTCTCAGCATTGAGCTTCTGTGCCTGAATGACCAACAACGGCACCTTTTAAGAAAACCCTGCCCTCCCAAAAGCAGCCACTCTTCCTCAACCCTGTTTTGGCCTCCCCAGGGGTCCAGGCCTATGAGTAACCACTTTTGCAGAATCACGACGATCATCCGGAAGAACCACATGGGATGGGCATAGATCCATGCCAGCAAGACACTCCAAATGGCAAAGGCGGTCACTGGGTCATCATCATAGAGACCGTCGTAGGACCAAACCAGCACATAGTACGTGGCATAGTACCTACTAAAGATGAGGGCTTCAAGCAATACTTCAATATACTTCAATAAATTGGGATATGTTAAGAATAATCCACAATTTGGCTAAGCGGCTTGTCGAATCTGGAACCGAAAAAAAAACACATTGTTCATTTCTTGACCAATCCGAATGTGTTCAATGATTGCATGTTTAAGCGACCATGACTAACGAAGCGAACCGGGGTAACCATTGCTGTGACCCACTATCATTAAAAAATAATACATTTTCATGAAATCAATATTGGCAATGTATTAATATTCTCATACATATATCATATATCATTATCATCATGATCATCATTATATGATCATCATCAGAATATTGCCAGCAAACATGATCATGATCATTGATGTGGGTAAAACAATGTCATTTTTACCACCCATTTTTCTGGGAATGGTTTATACTATACCCTCTGGTTATTTAACATAGCCATGGAAAATCACCATTTTTAATAGGTAAACCATCTATAAATGGGCCATTTTCCATGGCTATGTTAAATAACCAGAGGGTATACTATACCATTAAAAATGGTGACTGGGGGATGGACATCTCCGTCGTTGCTCCAAGCGGCGGAAGGACCTCCGTCATCAACACCACTGGCAGACCGAAGACCACCCGCAGCAAATTCTGCCTCCGATGGAACTTCTCCTCGTGGACGAAAAACGACCATGGCATGGGAATCCCCGGGAATCCCCTTCTGCCGTTTCGGCAGAAGGGGACATATTAATGGGATATGATGGGGATGTTGATGGTATATGCATTGGTTAATCATGGATTTATATGGGAAATCTGCTTGGAAATCATGAGTTGAGGATTGGATTTAGCTAATTTGGATGGTTCTATTGTCTGAAATCAGGTTTTCCGATGCGACCATCATTTTGGGGTCGCATGTGTGAAAAGAATTTGCGGTTGGAAGGATGGGATTCAGAAGGGACCAAACATGTGGACCGGAGTTCCACTATGTCGATGCACACTCATATAAAGTGAGAAAATTACAGAAAGCGTATGCAATCTGATTGAAACCTGGTAAACGCTAACACGGCAACTAACATCGGCTTTCTTATGTTATAGTGATTGACGCAGCAATGCTGAAAGTCTGATGAACAAACTCAGATGCCATATACTTGGTTATATCCAATGAAATATTCCCGTGACCTTCCCAATAAAACATCGATTATTATCATGGTTGGCTTTCCCTTCTGGAAATTTCACATAGCTAATGAAAATCACCAATGGTACTATAGGCAAATCATCTATAAATGGGTAATTTTCCATAGCTATGTTAAATGACCAGAGGGTATATACCAATCCCCCATGTTTGCGAGCAAAATCCCAGTTGTTGTGGCTAAAGTCCCATGGTTATCTCCGCAGTGCCGTTGGGGACCTCACCTATGATATCCCCAGTCCATCACGTTTCCATCATTTGATTAGCTACATCCCTATTATCCTACTGTTGGTGCTTGAATACCAAAAACGGGTATAACGTGGTGGTACCCCGCAGTGATCTTTGTTGGTCTATAGCCCCCACTAACTATAGCTAACCAAAACCCTAATTATTGGACTTCTAAACCAACTTAGTTGACTATGGGGCACCACCTTGCAATAGTAGTTGACTTCATTGCCAATTAGTAACCATTGAACCATGCGAACCATTGGTGAACCAACTAATTCCCATTAAATTCCATGAAAAATTCGATGAATACCTTTAAAATTCATGATAAAATAATCCGTTAAACAACCATTCATTACACCATTAGGTAACCATTAAGCATCCATCAATTCACCACCTCCTAACAGCAGGCAATTCTCATCAGCTCGCGGTGGCTGTACGTCGTGAAACGCCACCGACCCCACGGGGCCGTGCCATCCTGGATGGAATATGGGATGAGTCACACTTTGCTATTGAATTATCATATGGGTATTATAAAACATTATGGATTGTTACCAGGTAATCAGCTGAGTAAGTTAGAATAATTCACTAAGTTGATCATTCTGGAATATGAGGGAATTCCCCCAATCCTAATCATCATTCCAGTGGCAATGAGGTCGTGATAATTTACACAGATCAAAGGAGAATTCTGGGATTTCATTTAATAATTGGATTTTATTTGCCAAATGTATCACCAATGGGATTTCAAATACATATCATGCGTTTATTGGTGAATATATGAATGGATGAATAAATTTCCACATATAGTCATTGAATTTTATTTGATATATATATATATATATACATATTATGGTTATGCTTATTTTGGAAAATTAGATTTAATAATATTTTCCCCACAAAATATATCTGGGAATATAATAATGTGTCGCAAACCTGATTGGTTTGGGCAGTTGGGGGTGATTGCCCCTAACCATCGTCTATCTATGGTAAGGTCAAAAAATACATACATATGTTACGTGTATATATATATATATTATATTTTTGCATATGTATATATATATAAATATACACATATATATACATACATACATACATACATACATACATGCATACATACATACATATATATATATATGGTATATATGGTCAGCGCCCCCCCCCATATATGTATGTGTATATATATATATATAGCAAACCCCAAAAAAAAACTGGAACAGTAAACAAATCCACTAAAATAGAGATAAATTGAGCCTGTTATTTCCTTTCTGGGGATGACGATGCATATGTGTATATGCTTGTATAGTAGCTATGCATTATATTTGATCAGTTGCTATACTATGTTGTGTGTATATATATATACACATGTGTTTCTGTTCGTACATGAAAGATAATCGATACGGAAAAAAAAGATATTTCATACCCTCGGGTAAACTAACATAGCTATTGAACATTGCCATTTATAGTGAGTTCTCCCATTAAAAATGTTGATTTTCCATAGTTTTTGGTATGTTTACCAGAGGGTAGATGATAGATATGGTTACTGATGTGACCTATCTATCCACCATAGATCATTTTCCTTGGGGTTTCTTCATGGCTGTAACGAGTATAAGGAAGGCCAGTAGGGATGTTTCCTTGTTACATCCCAACTTACCATGGTTCTATCCATTAAAAAGAAAAAACAACTGCACCCCTAAGTATTGCTACAGGTGTTGTTTGTATATGTCATTGCGTAATTACCAATTATACCCCAATTGCATCCCTATTGATCATGGTTGATTTATACCAAATCCACATTTGTTGCTAGTAAAATCCAAATTCTTATGGCTTACATTTTATTCAATCACCATGTTAAGATAACTTCAATCCCAGTCAAATCTCATCAATGTGCTAAAGCCCACAATAAACCATTCCCAAAATCATCATAGATTTACCACATCATAGATTTACCACATCATAGATTTACCACATCATAGATTTTCCACATCATAGATTTCCCAAAATGATTCCCAAACAAAATCACTATGTGGACGTTGCTTGTCCCCATTGTGGCTTGGCAGCTTGGCTCCATCCCCATTTTCTTCGAAGAAACCTGGCATCGTGGAAAGGGGCACGACGGCCTTTCGTTCTGGAACCACTGTGTTCTGGGACAGGACCGCGGTAGGCCCCACGGCAGCGGAGTGACCTGCAGGGTAATCATGGTGATTTCACCCCCAAAAAGCTTGGGATATAGCATGATATCATATGATCTAACATGATATAAACCCTAGAACTATAATTATATATATACATATATATATATATATATCCACTTATAATCCTATCCCATTCATATTAGAAAAACACCTCGACCTGAAACCGACCTGTTTTTTGGGGAAATTCCACGACAGTCACCGGCGATGTACCAGGATGATCCTCTAAGGGGTTTCCCCAAGAACCCAATTTGAAAAAGATGCAGAAATTACGATATAAATATATAAGGAACCATCATGGAGATGTCATGAACATACAATTTATATATATATATATATATCAATTTATGGGATAAATAATTGACAATATGATACTTGGATGTGTCTAGAAATGGGTTATAGCCCTAATCTATGTCCATCAAACAATAGGGAAAGTGATGAGAAATGACTGAGTAAAACACAAAGACACCCAAGTTGATCGTCAGTCTCCAGTGATCAAGTACCATTTTACCCATTTGAAGAGTAATGTTCCACATTAAAAGGACCATAAATTGCAGCCTGTATCCCTGACATGTGGTATTGTACATGTTTCAGCGTGGCATCATGATGGCTGATTTGATATATGTGCTAGGGTCAAAACATGGTATATGGTGTATGTAATCATATGTCATCCATCCCTAATAATGGGAATGTCTATAATGAGTGAATCAGTGTGTACATATAATTATATGATGATATACATCTATAAATCATTATAAATCATTATAAATACATACTGGGGAGACCCCAGTATTAAAGGATTGATGATGATTGATGACCATCCCCCAATGTGGCAAAACAAGGCACCCTACTTTTTGAACATGGCACATATGCTGATTTGTCGTTTGACGATAAGTCTTGGTTGAATCTTGGCTTCACTGCATGAGATGCCAATGATGCCAATGATGACTAATATATGATAATCATGATAGATGAGAATCAAGTATTTCTATCCGCCATTTTTTTGTTCGGTACATAACTGGGACATACTGGGACCATCCCGTCCGAGCCCCGGGCCTATTCGAATGACACCCAGGTGAACCTTTCCATGAAGAACCGAACTGGTCGCCAGCTTTGCTCTTTTACCTGGTGGCAAAGATCATATGACGATGGGGAGAGTTTGTCAAAAATATGAAAACCAACAAAAATACAATATGCATATATATATATATATATATATATAAATAATATAGTTATAGATAGTTGTAAATATGTATATCGTCGTATTAGACCAAGCCTATAGCTTCCGTCCCACTCTTGTAAGGATATGATACAAGTATGACTATGGCTCCCTAGTCGCTTTTGTCTGATATGATGTGACTATAGCTCCCCTATTCACTCTCGCCTGATCTGATCAGATCTGATATATATATATATATACATATACATACCTAGAATACTGATTCTGGGAAATATACAAAGTCCGTCAAGGTATCTAAATATATACAATTGATTGAGATCACAAATTATCACTTTTTCTGATTTGGGGGACAAACGTATTCTTATTGGCATCACTTGGCATCCAGTTACAGTGACCATCTGCTTTTGGTCTTTTTCACTCAGGGCGTCCTATCAAGCTTCACTGGCAGCCAGTGGTGGGTGTCGTGTGCCTCCAATCCCATTTTTCACCTGCCGTAAATTAGACCCCCGATTGAGAAAAGACTTACGCCGAAACTGGGTTCTAGCAGGTTCTTCATTATTACGTGATCGACATATATCTACATTTAAATGTACGGGTTCTTGCGGTCTGGCCCGCCCTCCACACATTTAAATGTCGTTACCGTAGTATTTATTAGAGTGAAAGGATGATGATTCCAAGAGTGGGATAATCATAGTCGGGGAGGGGAACAAAACCCTGGTGCCCTGACATCCTGCAAAATGGATCGACCAAACTATATGGGTTTGTCCAGAAATATGACAACAAATGACACGGTGCCACTGCCCATAGTACCTGGACCTCTCAGAGGGATCTTTATCCAATCACATAATCACCAGCATCCACCAGCATCCAATCACCAGCCATGCTGAGGTGCCAATGGTCGCATTCGCTCCCACATCTAACAGGTCAGGGTCATGCAGGTTGAAGACGCTGATCTTGGCGCCTTCGCCGATCTTCGCACCTGCAGCTGGAGCCACCAGCTGAAGATTGGCTATGTCCGGAAAAATCATGGGATTTTGGACCCTGTGATTTGATATCCCCAATTTCTGTTTAATGGAATTGGAAATCTCTGCGATGTGCGAAGAAACTTCCAACCATTGAAAATATCAAAATAGGTGGACTCGAACATGGCAGTAGACATTCACATTGTTTCTGGGACACGGAACAGTCACCATGTCCCTTTGACAGAACACAGCCAGAATCTATACAAGGAGTTTTCACATGTCCGAAAAGTCCATCTGGGGAAGACATGTCAAGCTTCTTCTCAAGAACCATGGAAGTTCTTGGAAAACCACAAATGTTGGCCAGGTTCAGAAAAAATATAAAGACACCTATCAACACATATGCACATGTTCGACACTGTTAGTTGTATATATATATATATATGTATATAATGACGTAAACATACATATATATATGTAGAATATGTATATACACACATATCTGTGAAATACAATGAAATACATCATATATGCAAATACTTATATATATTATATATATATGTTATCAACATTTATGAACACTGTGG
This sequence comes from Cladocopium goreaui, assembly GCA_947184155.2. Classification (NCBI taxonomy): domain Eukaryota; class Dinophyceae; order Suessiales; family Symbiodiniaceae; genus Cladocopium; species Cladocopium goreaui. The sequence continues at coordinate 303,139 of CAMXCT020002190.1, forward strand.
TAAATAATAAAAAAAAGTAAATATACAAACACATAGATACACATATACATATACATGACATATATTCCACACGCAGCTGCCCCAAGGCACCCAAGGCCCGAAGCAGAAAGTTCGCCACAGAGGTGTCTGCAATGAGTGGCATCGCTTGAGCCATGGAGTGTCTCAGCAAGGTGTTTACGAACCACCAGCGATAGTATTCCTCAGATTGGCAGGGATAGTATTCCATGTTATTCTTGTGATAGTGGTGGTAGTAGTGGTAGTGGCGGTGGTGGTAGTAGTAGTAGTAGTAGCAGTAGTAGTAGCAGTAGCAATTTATTAAAATTTGATTCGGCATCAGCCGAGGGTGATGACGTCTCAACGTGGGTCGCATGAAAATGAGAAATGCCAAAGAATTGTGGGCCACTCATTTTCATAGAACACTAATTTAACCCTATTGGAACAACATTTTCATTAAACCTAAAAGGGAAAATCATAGAACCAAAACTATTGGACTCAAGGTACACAATTTTTGGACAAACCCATTATGTAGACTTTTATAAACCAAGTTGCTGCAGACCACAGCTCGATGGTGCCTGGAATCCAGGTGTCCATTGTGTTGATGGCTCCCAACACGCCAGAAAAGGGATGAAATGGGTAGATCAAGATATAAAATGACCACGTTTCACCCAAAAGTGGCTATCACTCACTTATGACGGGTTCAAGCAATAAGCAACCCATGTATATCTAAATAATTACACTTCCACACCCGTTGTTTCATGATGATATCATGATATCAGATTCATCACCATGATCGGTGGCATCATCATCATCATCATCATCATCATCATCATCATCATCATCATCGATCCATATCGATCCCCAGGATCATTGTCCCACATGTTCTCTTAATTTCCCATACTTGTTGGGTCCATTTCTGGGCAAACCGAGCCTGGCTTGACCCTTCCAAGGATGAGCCATTTCAGCAGCACGACGAAACTGAACATCACAACCTCCCATGGTGAAACGACGGGTTAAACTGGTCATATAAACATGTTTGAATCAGGATCTGCACAACTTAAAATAGATACCCAAAACTGTTGAATGTATTTCATAATATTTTGTATGTATATGCACTGGCACCCCTAGTATGGTTTCGATTGGTGAAGCCTTTTCATATGTCTTTGGTGGAAGAGATCAACACAAAATGATTCCTAAGCGGCTGAATTGGACCCTTCCTGTAGACCGACGACCGAAATCAAGCAATATTTGTGATCGCAGGTCCGAAATATTGATCCATATCCACATCTCCATTGCGAAAGCGGAAAAAACTGACAGTCTGATATGGTCTGATAATTACCTTTCATACATAATTAACTCACCTGAAAGCACTGAGCTTTTGGATTTTCTCAACAGCTCAAGGGACAATATCCAAGAACGCTGCGAACGGCAAGTAGATGAAAAGAGCCGTTCTGCCATAATACCTGCGGCTGGGGCGTTGGATCTCAAGACGGCATGGATGGTTGATTCATAGGCAGTTAGGATATGGCAAGAGAGGTCAGAGTGACTAATGAAAATACGGTACTTGGGAAGATTTCGATTGGAATCGGAATAGACATTGATAAAACACATAGTAGATCATAGTAGATCATTGTAGCCTATGCGTGTTGTTTTGTACATGGCTGGTTTTGTCTCTGCGGCCAAGGCTCTCAAAAATAAACCATGCTGCCCACCAGATAGGCGACCAAGCCTGGCCGTGTCGACATCGTTGACATCCAATGGCTTTCTGACACATCACCCAGTGCCACGCCTGGCTCTGGAAAAGGAAGTTAAGGCAAAATACCTCAGAACACGGGTCTGAACATGTTGGGGAAAACAACCAAATTGTTTGGTCCATCCCACATCTAAAATAACCCTCTTGTGGCCCAAGGGGCCCAAGTGGACCTGTAAAAAGATGATTCCACATCCCGATTTGCTGTCCAAGGAAATTCGGTCTCTTATGGTTCCTTTTTACAATCTAACGCACTTCATTAAATCATTCGTTGCTGAAATCTCCACGGTTGAAGTCCCGTTTGGTTGCTGCATTCCTGTTCATTCGTACCCTCACGGTTGTGTTCATACCCCGATACATCCAACGAATTTCCGCGTGTTTCGTGGTGAAATTGAATGAACATCCTTTTTTTCTTGGCGCAATCCCATGAAATTATTGAACTATTTATATAAATCCGCATTGTTTCTGCTTTGTCCAAAAAATATCCTTGTTGTTGCTTCATATCTTCACGATCCAATACGCGCATCCGATTCAGTTTAGATCTTTGCAATTCTTTGCACATGTTTCTTGGAAAAAAAAAGGTAAAATCCCATGAATCAGTTTTGTTGCTGGTGAACTCCGATTCAATTCCTGTTTTCCTTTCTGAAATCGAATCAAATCATACTAAATCTCCAAAGTATCATGTAGTTCTGATTCTGTTTGTAGCCCCAACTGGCTCCCCATCGAATGTACGTATGGATACCAGCAAAATCGATAGCAACTGATGGTTTGCAGTCCAAAAGACACTTATTCCTTGGATGCAAATGGATGAGAAGGACGTGGAACTACATTGAGTCCTTCTCGGCAGCTGCGCCATGGACAAACTGTGTCCTGTCCAAAGATGGGGAAGGAGATGCATATACGAAAATAGACAGGGGGATTAATATAGTGGGTTTTAAAGAAGGGTGTTCAACAACAACAACAACAACAACAACAGCAACAGCAACAGCAACAGCAACAGCAACAGCAACAGCAACAACAACAACAACAACAACAACAACCACAACCACGACCACGACAACGACAACGACAACAACAACAACAACCACAACGACAACGACAACGACAACAACAACAACAACAACCACAACGACAACGACAACGACAACGACAACGGCAACGGCAACAGCAACGACAACGACAACGACAACCACAACAACAACAACAACAAAACAACAACAACAACAACCACAACGACAACGAAGACAACAACGACAACGACAACGACAACGACAACGGCAACGACGACAACAACAACAACAACAACGACAACGACAACGACAACGACAACGACAACGACAACGACAACGACAACAACAACAACAACGACAACAACGACAACAAGGACAACGACAAGGACAACGACGGCCAGAACCACGACCACGACAACGCCGATGACGGCAACGACAACCACAACCACAACAACCACAACCACAACCACGACCGCAACAACAACCACAACAACAACAACCACAACAACCACAACCACCACAAAAACCACCACACCATCACCACCACCACCACGACCACCACCCCACCAGCACTACAGACAACACCACCACCACCACCAACAACCAACAACCAACAACAACAGCAAACAGCCAACAGCAACCACAACACCACAACAACAACAACAACCACAACAACCACAACAACCACAACAACCACAACAACCACAACAACAGCAACAACAGCAACAGCAGCAGGCACAGCAACCACAGCAACCACAACAACCACGACAACCACAACAACCACAACAACCACAACAACCACAACAACCACAACAACCACAACAACCACAACAACCACAACAACCACAACAACAACAACAACAACCACAACAACCACAACAACCACAACAACCACATCCATGCAAATTTTATGGACTTTATCGATGCCCACAATATCCTGAGATCAAATATTCCCAATTGAGGGCCCCAATTCATGAATAGACCCGATACTAAACCAGAGTTTCGTTTAGCGAGCATTTGATACTGAAGGGAAAGGGTATTGTACAATATGTCATGGTATAAATTGTTGTATTGTCCATGCATATGAAAAACAATAAGACTACAGTGTCAAATGACAAATGAATTCGGGAATGCCGGCCACAGGAGCGATGAAAAATTGCACGCCGTTGTGGCGCGCAGCACATTTCCAAGTCAAAATGTACAAAACACCAGGGGTTCGGACCACTTTTGGAAGTTGAGATGTCGAAAAAGTGCACGCCGTTCTGGCGCGAAGCACATTTCGAAGTCAAAATGTACAAAACACACCAGGTTCGGACCACTTTTGGAAGTTGAGATGTCGAAAAAGTGCACGCCGTTGTGGCGTGAAGCACATTTCCAAGTCAAAATGTACAAAACACACCAGGTTCGGACCACTTTTGGAAGTTGAGATGTCGAAAAAGTGCACGCCGTTGTGGCGCGAAGCGCATTTCCAAGTCAAAATGTACAAAACACCCAGGTCGGACCACTTTTGGAAGTTGAGATGTCGAAAAAGTGCACGCCGTTGTGGCGCGAAGCACATTTCCAAGTCAAAAGTGTAAAAAACTGACGGTCTCGGACCACTTTTGGAGGTTCAGATGTCGAAAAAGTGTCGAAAAAGTGCACGCCGTTGTGGCGCGAAGCACATTTCGAAGTCAAAAGTGTAAAAAACTGAGGGTTTTGAGCCTTTTTTGACGTGAAGATGTCGAAAAAGTAGACACTGATTAACTTAACTAACTTGACCAACTTAACTAACTTCACTAACTTAACTACCCTAACTTCGACGACAACAGCAACAACAACAACAACAACAACAACACCAACACCAACACCAACACCAACCACAACAACTACAACTACAACGACTACAACAACTACAACTACAACAACTACACAACAACTACAACTACAACTAGAACTACAACTACAACAACTACAACAACAACAACTACTACTACTACTACAACAAGTACAACTACAACAACTACAGCAACAACAACAACAACTACTACTACTACAACAACTACAACAACAACACCAACTACTACAACTACAACTACAAATACAACTACAACAACTACAACTACAACTACTACAACTACAACTACAAAACAACTACAGCTACAACTATATGACTGCAATTACACTACACTAATTACATTACACCGCAACTACAACTCCACTACGCTACAACTACAACTACAGTTGCATTGCATCACACTACATCCAGCAGTTGTGGGTGAGGTGACCATTGCAACCATTGCAACCACTCCAGCAAACACAACTCCAACCACCTTTCGGTCAATCAGTGGCTTCGCTCTGCCATCCCGGATTCACAACAACCAACTTCTTCTATAGGTTTGATATTTTTGAAACTTCCGCCACCGCCTTGTGCGGTACTACTGGTACATATACGATCCATGATGCTATAAACAGTTTCCCATAAACTACAAACAGTTGGGCCAGAAACAGGTGCTCAGGTGCCCACCAAACTCTCAAACTTCGATGGCTCCTATGGGACTTTCCTCCGGCACACCATCGCTGGGCTTCTGCGCCAGCATGGTTTCTACTGCCGCAGCAATACCTCAGCGTTGCTGACCGAAGAAATCCTAGGGCAAAACCTGAAAGTAACGGTCCTTTGTCATGGGGACATTATGGGATACATATACTGCATATTCCATAATATTCCCATTGTACTTGGTGCACCAAGTATATCTACAACAACCCCTATAGTACCTATAAGTGAAGTATAGTACCTATAGTTGTTTGTGTTTATCCATTTATCCAGGTCAACCAAATGGATATTCATATTATATATATATATATTCATGGGATAACATCTGATCAACCATGGCTGCTATGGCTTCGTCTGATAGGGGATCAGTTACCTGGTTTCCCCATGCCATAGCCACCAGCCACCATCCCCAATTGGGAAAATTGGGATTGGATCTACAGAAACCCATCCAACAAAAGACCAACCATTGGATTGGTTTAAGGGAAAATCTACAGGAAACCATGGTTTTTCCCATGACATATGGGTGTTTCCCATAATTTTTCCCTTAAACCAATCCAATGAACCAATCATTCGGCCATGGAAAAAACATATGATTTAATGATCCCGATTTACACGTAGGTATGGAAGTTTATACCCTCTGGTGTCATCAAACGTGGCACTAAATGGAGGTTTATAGCTGGGAAAGTCATCTATAAATGTTTTTCCCCACCTGCCAGGTGAGGGTTGTTAGATTTTATGTCAGTTGCTTCCTCCTCGTCCTCCTCGTCCTCCTCCTCCTCCTCGTCCTCCTCCTCCTCCTCCTCGTCCTCCTCTCCTCCTCTCCTCCTCTCCTCTCCTCTCCTCGTCTCCTCTCCTCTCCTCCTCCTGCTCAACCGCGACCCTCGACGCACAGTGTTCTCTGTCGGACGTCAACCACGACCATCCATTCCAGTGTTCCCTGCCGGACCTCAACCACGACCATCTCCGCCCAGTGTTCCCTGTCGGACCTCAACCACGACCATCCACGCCCAGTGTTCCCTGCCGGACCTCAACCACGACCATGCACGCCCAGTGTTCCCTGCCGGACCTCAACCGCGAGTATCCACGCCAAGTGTTCCCTGCCGGACCTCATGTAGGAAGATATGGGACAAAGAATGTGCAAAAGAAAGTTAGAAAGAATGTCAGAAAGAATGTCAGAAGATATGCCAGAAGATATGCCAGATAGAATGCCAAATAGAATGCCAGATAGAATGCCAGAAGATATGTCAGAATATATGCCAGAAGATATGCCAGATAATATGCCAGAAGATATGCCAGATAGAATGCCAGATAGAATGCCAGAAGATTTGCCAGATAGAATGCCAGAAAATATGCCAGAAGATATGCCAGATAGATATGCCAGAAGATATTCCAGAAGATATGCCAGATAGAATGCCAGATAGAATGCCAGATAGAATGCCAGAAGATATGTCAGAATATATGCCAGAAGATATGCCAGATAGAATGCCAGAAGATATGTCAGATAGAGTGCCAGAAGATATGCCAGATAGAATGCCAGAAGATTTGCCAGATAGAATGCCAGAAGATATGCCAGAA
>CAMXCT020002190.1:315000-567500 GCA_947184155.2 Cladocopium goreaui
GGATAGACTGCTTGTGGTTGCAGTTCCTATTAAGACTTAGTAAGTGGATCTATAACCATAAGTTATAGGGCTTATATCATTTTTATTATAATATATATATATCTGGGTAAATTATAATATTTCACTAACCTGAATTAAGGCCATTTTGGGATGATTCCCCTTACTAACCATGATTTCCAGTGAGGTCGCAGTGAGGTCGTTAAAATTTGCCCAGATATATATAATAGTTTTTTTTACTTTATGGAAATCACCATGGTTTTCCCTTGTTTTCCACCCCAACTCTAAAAATTCCCATGGTTCCCCTGCCTGGCTCGTAATAGGCCACCAAGCCCTGCGTTCCGTTGCTGCTCTTCCGCAAGACGCAGACCGCGGCGCGGGCGCCGGCCGCGCGGCAGGCCGCCTATAGAGAGGCATAAAAAATCCAGGTATACACTGTATATAGCATACGATATACACTATATATTATAGTATATAATTAGATAGATAGATAGATAGATAGAGATAGAGATATAGATATAGATATAGATATAATGTATATATATATATATAATGTATATATATAATGTATATGTATATATATATATATATTTATAATATATCTATATATATAGGTATAGCGTGTATATCATGCGTAAAACCATGATCATATCCAACTTCTTGAGGCTTCACCTTCAAAAACGATGGCTTCTTTTGTGTTAACTGTGCCTCAATCTCGCCCAGCTCGATGCGGAAGCCGCGGAGCTTCACCTGGAATGTTTGCAGACCACCCAGAAATGTGGATTGATGTTTTATACCACCCATAAAATTTGCTATGGTTTATACACTATTAAAAATGGGTAAACTTGGGATGGTTTACTATTGCTTTACTAACATTATATATATACTATTGGCTATGGCTATGAATACATCACCACTGCTGGTCAACATCCCCAACTTCTTGTGGTTCTTCCCATTCATGCTTCACAAGAATGACCACCGCGTTAGACAGAATCACCAGTCCGCCAGTCCGCCAAATTCTGGCCTGAAAGTCTTTGCGGCCAAGCAGATCAATCACACCACCCTCTCTCCAACGTCCCAGATCGCCTGCCCAGAAAAGGATCAGGAGCTAAAACTTTGGGAAGCCACTGGCTGTTTTCTTGGAATTTGTTTGCAAATATGTATACAGTTCTATGTATATAATCATAATATACATTATTATATACATTTGTCGTATGTCATAGATAAAATATGATGAAATCTGATGAAATCAATAAATATGTATATATATATAGAGAGATCAAGATCTTGATATTTGAGATATCCAACTTTTCTCAGGCGTCCTCTTGGGCACCCCAAAAATCGTCAGGTCCCGGGCCTGTCATGTAAAGCCTCTTCCAGGATTTCAGCGTCGGACTCTCCGCAGGCTCCTGTGGGGCCACGTCTGGCCATTCCGGGGCCGTTTGAATGGTCGAAGTACTCTCCATGGATTGCCCAATGGCTCAAAAAACATTCTAAATGTGATTCATCAATGGATATTCATGGGGTGCAAATTTTGAGACAATCCCATTTACAATTCAGGATCTCATCCAGGAGCAGGGCTCGGCACCCTGGTTGACAAGTTGGGATACTGAGGCTGGGGTTAAACGGGGTTACACCAAAAAAAGACGAATTTGTTGTAGGAATGAAACTTCTAAACTGATCCAAATTGAACATTTCAGGACCCTAGGGGCTTCGGACTCCAGGGTTGACATTGTCTACAAATTCTATTGTCCGTTCGACGCCGCCCGGCCCACACGCGCATGGGCGGTCAGAGGTGCACAACCCAAGAATTGGGGCAGGGAAACCTTAGATTGTTCACATTTGTTCACCCCATTCAGGCAGCTTTTGGCCCAAGTTGAAACAAACCTTTGACCCGTAGAATATGATAATCCCCAAGATATTGGATTGGGTAGATTTTGGTACTATAAACCCCGAACTAATCACCAGCCCAACACGGCTTCTGAGCTAACCACTGGCCTGGTCCTCGCTGAAGTTGTTGATGGGTGTGCTCTCAACCGTTGTTCCTCCACAAATCATTCGTGTCATCCCATGGAAAGCTTTGACAGGGCTTTCCATAGATCTATATTACAGGTAATGCATATGTTCAATATATATATATATATATATTGATATCTACTACCTGTATATGATCTTATATGTATTGACTTAGTTGTATTTATATATATATACACCAGCACATATTAGCATATGGACAAGAACAAAGTGGCCTTCAGGTATGCGTAGAATGTCACATGCACTGCCACGAGCTTCGCCCAGGCCCAGGCTGTCACAACAGGGCCCGTTCAACGGAACTTGGAAGTGGCGTGCATTTTCAAATGTTGACATGTCCTCAAAAAGCAGCTTTGTTTTTGAATGCCAATGTTGCCATGTTCAAGTATGTCCATGGATTTTTATGGGCTTCCCTTGACATCTGAAGATGTCTTATGGGCTTTCCATGGGGACTTCCATGGGTTCTCGCACCAGTTGCCAGCTCCTGAGTTGCTTTCGAACTTTTCCTTCACAGTGAAGTCAGGAATGAAGGCTTTGGCATCCAGATCTGGCCTGCAGATGTGTGCTGAGCTAACCTCCATGGCAAGTTGATATTGCTTGGATGGTATGTAGATGATTGACTAATTTGAAAGTGAATATTTCCAGGTGAAAATGCTTCGGAAATATCCATTCAACTACTGTAGATGATTCTGCAAACAAAATTTGAACAGAGATGAAAGTGGGGATTTCTGCTTGAACATCTGGTAAAGATATATCAAGCTGTTCCCGAATCCCATGGTGCTATGGGGTATGGATATGTACTGTGCTTGAACATTTAAAATTTGGAATTCAAGTACGCTCTATCTATATATATATATATATGTATTATATGTCTATAATAAATGAATAATATGTATATATATATATTAAATATGGGTCAAACATTGTTCCTGACTACCCAATGACAGTATCTTTCGCGGTCCCATAGACCACCCAGTTTCCGGTGCGGTGATCTTGAAGCTGCAACATCAAGGGGGGGCCAACCCTCGAAGGGATAAACAAACCCATCAGCAGGGGATAAATCAAATTGCAAACCCTTGGCAACTTCCCCAAAAGTGGAAATCCAAGATTTTGAACGGGAGAACAGCGAATACTCCCCCAAAAAAACTGGTTTTAGTGACTGAACCAACATCTATGGTTCCATCTTCAAGTCTAGGCCACCATCCTGGAAAAATCACCAAGCCATCCCCAAAACATCCCGCGCTGTTTCAAACGTGCTCGTCCTATTCCTCCATGGTTTCGGGACCCCATCCGACCTGCCCAGGTAGCCACGGGCGATGAAGGGCCCCCCGAAGGCGATTTCGGCCGGTTCCAGGCTCGCCGCTGCTTTGGCTTCGCGCAAGTCCGCCAGTACCACCTCCGAAAAGATGCCGATTTTTGTGGCTAGAAGTTAGAAGCGTTAGGAATATTAAGGAATATCTTATATGTTATAGTTATGATTCTATGATTCTGTGATGGCTATGGGATCTATCCGAATCTGTCCAACTTAGATCGTTGTAAAAGTTGTGGTGGATATCATGTTGCCCCAATCCTCATAATTGTAGGGACTATACCCCGAACTTATGGAGGTGATTAGATCACATCGTGATAGGCATGAGTAAGCCAATGCCATAAACAATCATTGAGTGGTTGATAAGCATCATTCACCAATGACTGATAATAATAATAATCATCATCATCCTCCTCATCCTCATCCACCGAGCATGACTGGGGATCATTTCAGGTGGCTGATGATTATTGTCAATCATCCAAGCAATCCATTCAACGTATTGTTTTTCAGCTAATATAGTTCAATGTAGTTCATGTGTATACAAAGACGCGTAGCATGGACTAACTGTGTACATTTATGAAGCATTTGGTGCAGAACTCTTACCGATGGTAATTCAACATCATTTCACATGACTGAAACTTCCCACAACTTTTAACTCATAGATTATCAATGTACGAAACAAATGAAACAATAAATCGTTACACATTATATACATATCATTCCATATCATTCCATATCATTTAATAGAGGGTCATATTTGGATCAATAAATGATCATCCAGAAATGGGAAAAACCCGGCAGATTCCCCAAAACGCCGTGGCCTTGGAGCCGTGCATGGGCGCGCCCGCAGAGACCCGCGGGATGGAGCGACCGGGCGGAAGGTCCCAGTAGGTCATCTCTCCCTCCTGGACGATTGAACTGGTGACTTTTGATGGGATTTACCATGGATTTAATGGTGATTAATGGTGATTAATGATGGTTCATGATGGTGATTAATGGTGATTAATGGTGACTAATGATGACTTGATGGGATTTACATGGATTGACCATCTGGTAAACTCACAGTTGGACCCTGAGAATCACCATTTGTTTCATGGAAACTAATCTTCCAACCCCGACAACTGCCAGGGTCTATGTTAATTTACCGGAGGGTAAAGATGTTTATATGATTTATTGTTTGGGGGGATTTATATACCATCATTTGAACATGGAATTTAAACTAAAATGGTGATTCTATGGGGATAATAGAGATATCATGCATAATAGATAATGGTTGTTATATGTGTTTATATATTTTTATAATATTTTATATATATGCGGTTATTAATATGGGTATTACGTATATAATGGCTTTATTGTATGGTTATTAAGTGGATATTAATTATCAACTAGTGGTGATTAATGGGATTAGCCTCCGGTGTCAACGTGGCTAGCTGGAAAGTCGTCGAAGTAAATGGAGGTTGATAGCTGGGAGATACATATTCCATTGCCATGTTTGGTTACGAGGGGGGCACGGAGATGAACATCCAAAGGTGATGAAGTGGGGATGGACCTTTTCCAAAAAGTGTGTCTAATCATTGAATATTGAGAATGGATCAAAATCGCATGCACATGCCAACCAAGGTATGTAGCATGTTATTGCACTTTTCACTACAAACAACCAAGTTGCTTGTGTTGCATCCAATTTCTTTGAGACTTGCCCAGCAATCATTCCAGGAATGGCTCAACTTACGGATCTGCATCTGCCAAGTCACAGTAGGCCCATACAAGTTGGTCAGGGTGCAGTGGTGGAAGCGGGAAAACATCTTCCTCAGCTGAGGCAGAGCTGGATCCCAGGGCCCAATTTTCTCTTGCAACATGTGAAAGGGGAATCGGTATCTTTAAACCTAATGACATAAAACATATCGTTACTATTATATACTACAATCAATGACGGATACTAATGGAGACTATATACTTCACCTATCTTCACCTATCTTCGTACTGGTCCTCGTTCAAAAAACATCCCATGTCATCCCGCCATCCTCAGTTCCCTTCCGCCCTTCGTACGCCGAAGCACTGTGCCAATGGAGGATTCAAGGCCTCACCACAGGTGACGATCTCGCGAGCTTTGGAATGATGCCACCACATTCCTTGGTGACTCGGGGGACTACAGTGACGAGTACTCGTTGCAAAAAGGAACGTATGAGCGGCACGTATAGTACCGCTGGTACCGGTGGTGGTGTAAAGTAGATGTTAATTGTATTTAATAATAATTATTATTATTACTATTGATATTATTACTATTGTTATTATAGTTTGTTGGATGAGCAAGTTCAATGACCGCCTAGAAAAGATTTGTTTACAGTAATCCTGGGTATCATCACTCCGAGTCATGCACAATAAGAATCCCTGGAATCGACTTGGATACCTCCTGCCTCCATTTATACTGGAAATACCATCCATGGCAGGTACCCCAAAACGAATATCCACTAAACATCACTTATAAAATCGTATAAACCAATTATCAGAGGAATTCGAGGACATGGATATGTGATGATATTTCGTATTCAACTACCATACTGTCCCATCACATCCCATCACTATGTCACTGTATGTCACGGTTGGCAAACACAGGGGATCCGACACAAACAAAGAACAAAACCAGATGCAAATAGATGCAATATTTCATGTGATCATGATACGGAAAATTCGTTTTAGCTCATGATAACATTCATAAGATTTATTGGTCATATTCAGCATTTTTGTTCACCATTTAACCAATGATATACAGAACCAGCAACCGTCTGCATGGTTCTCACCCGCTTTGCGTTGCATATCTTCCTCCTGGGAGGAACGACAGACATCCGGATCTTCGCCGCTGGCCATTTCGAAAGGGGAGAACGTGGAAACTGGACCCAACAAAAAAAAACTTTTGTCAACCTGAAAATTCAACGAAAAATCCACCATGTAATATATACTTCAATGCAAGGTGACTATTTTGTTTAACTCAAGTGGCATTTGTTTGGCATGCTATGGCTGATGGAGCCCTCAAAACCTGGGACGTGCGTCCAATTCTTGCAGTCCGTAGCGACTATATAATTCCTATGAATTCCCCATAGACAACATAGCTCATTCAGGTCATTCCAACTAGGGTTTGAATCTCAATTCCCATGTTTCAAAGAAAATGGGTATGATCATCCCTGTCACAAACACTTAGAAAAGACACGATAACATATATATTAAATTCTAGTCTAGTTTTGTTTGTTGAAGTCCCCACTGATCATCATAGAAAAATTGAAAACACCTTCCTGCCAACTCCCCCCATGACCTCCAACTCATCATACTTGTCGAAGACCATGTGCAGCATTGACGGCACCTGGGTGCTGGCAAATTTCCAGAAGGACCGTCCCGACCTGGAGGTGTTCTACCATTTGTACGGTGTAAGTATGATTCCCCTTATAGTAGTATACAACTAAAAACTAACATATATATAATATTATAATATTTCTTATATATATATTATGTATATATATATATATTATGTATAATATATATATATATATATTATGTATAATACATATATATATATATAATATATTATGTGTATATATATATATAATGTATATATATATATGTATCACTATACAAAATATTATGTATTATATTATATGCTAACCATATGGTGAGGTCGGCCAGTGAGGTCGTTGCACCCAAACAAACACGGCCGGTAAGAACGAGATTCACCGGATTCACCGAGTGACGAAAACGTGCGCGGCCACGTAGTGTACACAGTCTGGTGCTGGTCCCTTCCCTGGCAGTAGCCGCTCCTGGCTGCTGGCTGCTGCAAAATGCTGGTGCTGGTGCAAGTTCAAAGGCACCAAATTGCTGCAATATCTTGGACACTTAAAGGAAAAATATGGAAAAATATACTTAGTATACCTCCGAGCCATGAAGCGTTTCCCAGGTCCCTGGGAGTTTCCGTTTCTGTGCCGCAGTGCCCCTCCATTTCCACGGTGTCCGTCCTGTGGCTGCGGTGGGATGTAGGCATTGCATGCCCTCCGCAGCAGGTATTCGGCATCCTTCTCTCCACCTCTGTCGAGCTAACGAACATCATCTTGGTGAACTACCCAAAACCTGGAATTTCAATTTAAATCTCTAACTGGTAATGTATAGTTTCTATAAAAATGTAATGTATTTACCAAGGATATAGATATGATATAAGATATTCCCACGTGATCCCTATTTTGGATCAAGTCATGCTGGTACATCTGGTACTTTGGGACGACAATGGGGTAAAACCCTGTGCCACAACTACAATTTGGGGATGAAGAACTCACCCATTTCTGGTGCCCTCCACCAGCCTGGGGGTGCCAGAATCAAAGTGGCCCCCGCTACCAGCGGCCAAAAGATCTCCCATTCAGATAGGCCAAAGGTATAGGCCACCTGAACAACCCAGCCATTGGCTTGAGATCCATGGAGATCCCCAAATTTGATGTTCAGAACAACCCATTTAAATTGCAACTTCGGGAGTATATTACCCTAGTTACGGCCCTAGTTTCAAACAAACCCATGTATAAAAATGAGGTGTAGGTTCCTTTTTTTGATATCAGTTGTATAGTTGGGAGTGAAATTCGTCGGTCAAAACCATCCACTTTTTTTGGGTCACCAGACCCACACCTTGGAGACGACCCCTTCACCGGGACGCAGAGGCCAGCGTTGCTGAAACCAATGGATACGGTGCACCTGAAATGCGAGGCTGAGAGAAATTAGCCTCTGGTAAACATACAAAAAACTATGGAAAATCACCATTTTCAATGGGAAAATCCACTATTTCTATGGTCATTTTCAATAGCTATGTTAAATTACCAGAGGGTAGAAATTAGCCATTCCAGCCGCCAGCCTTTGAGCAGTGCATAGATGGAAAGTGAGGCTGAACACATGGGATTGTTTTTGTCACAAAACAATGATTGTGGCAACTAAAAAGCAACAATGATAACGATGATAATATCTACTTATTGTAGATAACATTATGATAAATGATAGTAGATGATATATCATAGACCATGGACTCTTTGAATCTGGTTTATAGAGATAAACCCCGTTTCTGTTTGCATTCACAACATGTGTTGCTTCCGAACCATCTCTTCAGCCTCCAGGACATGGTGGATGTCCCCCCCAGCCCGCTAACATTGAGGCCAGTGTCCAAGCCCTTATTCTCCACCTCGAAGTCAGTGGAACGAAAGCTTAACACATCCCAGGAATGCAAAGGGTGCAACACTCACCTGGTTTTACCTGGATTTTACCATGATTTTACCAAGATGTGCAACTGGAGTGTCCCACTTTTGTCAGCAAACAGGCCCTGGCCATGGCCCTGGCCCACGGCTGCCGCCGGGCAGCCATGACGCCCTTGGGCTTTCCAGTGGTGCCCGAGGTGAAGAAACAGTACGCCAAGGTATGGCCAGCGCCCTGATCTGACAGATGTCCATCATCCAGGTGGCTCTTCACATCCAGCACAGTGGTCACCTAGTAGCGTGGCCTATGACGATGATTTTCCTGCAGAAATCATATGGTTTTTCCACATCGAACTGTTAGTAAAAACCCACATGGTAAATAAGAATAATTTCTGGTGCCAATGAACCACACGAAACTGCATTTTCATGGCTTAGTTTCACGGATGTACAACACAACTTCTTCCTGAAATGTCTTTGAGAAACATCCGGATTTCATGATGGACATTTCGACAACAGGCAAAAAGGGAGACATTCCGCGGCCATTCCAATGGCTTATAATATATATATATGTTATTTCTATTTCATAATAATATATACACTCACATAAATAATAATCTGCAATTATGCATTTGCAGTAGAGTATGCTCCCATATTATCCCAGACTTGGTATTACTGTCTGATACTGTCTGGAAACAGGGTCAAAAACATCCATCGCCGAGAAGCTCCGGGGATTTTGCGGGCGATTGAGGACATCTTGGTGTGACAATCAGAGGTGGCCAGCAACACCTGCGCAAAAGGGAAGCCCTCCTTTCGGGCCCCTTTTTTGGGGTGCCCTGGGATCTGGGGACACATAACTGACATAACTCATGAATCCATATGGTCCATATGTCTAGGGGATTCAACACATATAATAAAAAAAAACTGTGAATCATTCATTTTTAATGTATCAAAATGTATCAAATATTATAATATGAAATGGGGATGAAGATCCAGCATCCAGCAGCCTAGCTGCTAGATGCTGCTAGCTCGTTGTATGATATCATGGTTCTGATCAACATACATCTGCCAACAAAATGTGAAGCCAGGGTTCAGGGCTGGATCAGCATTTGGTTGTGGCTCCATAGTCTTGAAGCGTCTCATTGAATGAGGCTAAGCATAGTCTTGAACCATTGAACCATGCATACCCATTTAAGACATCACTGAAGCCAGTTGATGTTTCATCTTTTACCAACTCATTCCTGTGAACTCCTCAAGGTTTATCTTCGGGTTACTTCTTTTTGATTCGTCTCAAAATGGGCTGCCCGCAAACAGGATGATAAAATGGTCCCTATTAAACTGTCCATGTTTGGATATCTTGATGTTCAGACAAACCTTTCTACTGCGTTTGTTGGCTGTGGCCAGTCTTAGATACCATGCAAAAACCATTGAATTTCAGCATGTGTTTTGACTGGTTGGTAGCTCTTCCCACTTACCAAGATAATTATGGCCAAAAAAACAGTTTAAGCAAGATTTCTTAGACATTTCTTAGACTGCCAAAGATTAAAGTACGTATTACTCACAAATGAAAACAGCTACCCAACCACGAGGTACGTATCCCAATCACCCAAAGCCAGTGACAATTCCATTGATCCCACGAATTACCAAAGTACTACCCTCCATGATGGATGGCAACTCACCATTGTAGATTGCCTACCAGTCTACCAACCAGAAGTCAATGGCCAATGGTAATGATTCTCCAACCACAATTGACCCATTGGTCCCTTGGTCCCTTGGTCCCCAGTTCGCCGCAGCCTTGCTCCGGCACTGTTGTAGGACATCTGCGAGCCGATCATCTGGCCAGTGAAGGTCCAGAGGCACATAACCTCGAGATTTCACCAGATGCAGCCCACGATTTTGTGTCAACAGATGTCAACCTGTGCAAAATCGCAGTACTTTTTCAGCTTTTGCGAGTGGAACTATCCTGTCCCAAATCAAGCAACCAAATGACATGATAGAAAATGGCAAGGTATTATTGGCCTTTGGCGCCAGGATAGGAACAACGGCTACGAGGATGTCCAAACGTGTGGATCTGGTGGAGAATTGACCAACTTACAAGTGGGGTCCACTTCGTACCTTGGATGCCTTGGATGAAGGCACTTGCATTGTTTCATCGAAGAATCACCAATATAATCCTATATATATATATATATAATCCTATATATAATATATATAATTATATACTACTGAAAAGTTTGGGGGGTGAGACCCAAATGGGGTGAGAAAACCACCTTTAAAAATATGAGAAAACATGGGAAATTAGGGAAAATCATGGAAGATAATGAAGAAAATATGACAACATGACAAGGGACATAAAAACATGACAATTTGAGAATTTGACAGTTTGCGAGAACCGTGGCTCAAATTTCTCAGCCAATGCGCTTGGATGGTATCCAGCACGAGTTTGCAATGTCAAGGGCTCAGGTTCGTACAAAGCCTGTGGGCAGATCCATTACATGTGATTCTCAAAGGAGAATCAGGACAGCAGTGGTCTCCTGTTTCTTGAAGGTCAAAACATCTTCAAATGAATGGGCTTCAAATGGCAGGGTCTCACAGAGGGCAAGGTAGGGCAGGGTCTCGCCCATCAAACATCTTCAAATAAATAAGAGCAGATGGCAGGGTCTCACACATCAAGGAAGGCAGAATCTCACATAAAGGCAGGGCTTCACAGAAGACAGGGTCTCGCCCACTAAACAAAGGCAGGGTCTCACAGAAGGCAGGGCATCATAAAATAAAACATAAATAAACAAAGTCAGGGTTTCTCACAG
Organism: Cladocopium goreaui; assembly: GCA_947184155.2. Classification (NCBI taxonomy): domain Eukaryota; class Dinophyceae; order Suessiales; family Symbiodiniaceae; genus Cladocopium; species Cladocopium goreaui. The sequence goes on from CAMXCT020002190.1 coordinate 326,355, forward strand.
AAGGAAGAATCTCACAGAAGGCAAAGCCTCACAGAAGCCAGGGTCTCACAGAAGGCAAGGCCTCACAGAAGCCAGGGTCTCACAGAAGGCAAGGTCTCACAGAGGGCATGGTCTCACAGACAGCAAGGTGTGTCACTCATAGCAGGGACTCACACAAGGCATGGTTTCACAGAACACAAGGTGTCACATGTTGAACTGAGGCCTAACTCCCACAGAAGGCAGGGCATCACAGAAGGCAGGGCCTCACAGAAGGCAAGGCCTCAAAGAAAGCAAGGTCTCACAGAGGGCCCAACATTATGAACAAAGGCAGGGTCTCAGAGAAGGAAGGGCCTCACAGAAGGCAACGCCTCACAGAAGCCAGGGTCTCACAGAAGGCAAGGCCTCACGGAAGCCAGGGTCTCACGGAAGGCCAAGTCTCACAGAAGGTCTCGCAGAAAGGCTTCACAGAAGACACAGTCTCGCCCATTGAACAAAGCCAGGCTCACAGAAGGCAGGGGGGTGCCAAGCCTAGTTTGGCTACAAGCATGCGTATCACATATGGCGCAACGCAGGGTCTCACACAATAGACAGGGAAATAAAGGATTCCGCACCTGAAGGTGTTTTCACCCGTGAAATCACACGCTCCCGAACTGTTGCTCTCCTCTACTGCTCCCACACGCGAACTGCTCTTGCTCACTTTCCGGCCCTGGACACTCTTCCATAACTGAAGCTTAGGATTTTATATTTGGTCTTCGATAGGAGCAAGATTCAATCTATAGACATGCTGCACATTTTTCGATAAGAACAGATGGCAGGGTTTCACACATCAAGGAAGGCAGGGTCTCACAGAAAGGCAGGGCTTCACAGAAGACAGGGTCTCGCCAGGGTCTCACAGAAGGCAGCAGGGTATCATAGAATATAGTTAAGGACAGCTGGTAGGCAGGGATCCGCGCTGATGATCTAGTAAGCAGATTAGGTACACTTAAGTACCCCCATGATAGCAAATTCTGAGGTACACTTCTGCCCACTGGGGTGCCTTTGTTTGTATGTTGTATGTAGCTGAATCTGCCTACTGGGGCCGGGGTTCCCACCATTATGTATATAAACAAATTACATATACCTCAGAATTTGCTATCACGGGGGTACTTAAGTGTACTTGCCAACTAGATGGGCATGGGGGTACAATTCTTACTAGATATTACTAGATCATCAGCGCGGATCCCTGCCTACAGGCCATCCTTAGCTATGAATAGTATCGGTGGGAGATGCACCCTCTGCCAACTGGTAGGAGTGGCGGTCTTGATTTTTCTTGCACCTAGTATCCAATACCCCAAGGTCATGAAACACATAGTACTGCAGTAAGCAGATGGTGGGGGGGCGGGTTTGCTTTCTTTTTCCCCTCTTCTTGGTCCTTCTCTACCCCATGATGGAACTACATTACTATTTGCTCCTAATTTGCGGGGTTGTATGGGTCCCCGTGCGGACAGGCAGCGTACATGCATACATTAAGGATAGACAGTATAGACAGTGCTAGTGCTGGTGCTAGTGTTAGTGCCAGTGCTGTTCAGCAAATGGAGCCGCGAACTGAGGCGACGTCTCTCTATCTATCTATATATCTATATCTACCTATCTACCTATCTATTTGTATATATGCACATGTCTATGTATATGCTCATTATATCCTCAATGGAAAGGAGGTGCAGTAAGCAGAAGCCACAATATGTTTCGCACCCTTCTGAGGTACACTTCTGCCTACTACCCCTGCTTGTCCAAAACCTGCGAAAATAGCCTCCCCGACGAACATGCTAAAAACACACCAAATCGGACACATTTTAGGGCAGTAGTAACACTAAATTTCCTGCCTCCTGCCTACCGGACGTCTCAGACTATAAGCCAAGTCAAGGTCTCACAGAAGGAAGGGTCTTACAAAAGGCAAAGCCTCACAGAAGCCAGGGAGGCAAGGCCTCACAGAAGCCAGAGTCTCACAGAAGGCAAGTCTTAGAGGGCAAGGTCTCACAGAAAGCAAGGTGTGTCACTCATAGCAGGGACTCACACAAGGCATGGTTTCACATCTGAAACAAAGGCATGGTTTCACAGAACATAAGGTGTCACATGTTGAATTGAGGCTTAACTCTCACAGAAGGCCGGGCCTCACAGAAGGCAGGGCCTCACAGAAGGCAGGGCCTCACAGAATGCAAGGTCTCACAGAAAGCAAGGTCTCAGAGAAGGAAGGGTCTCACAGAAGGCAAAGCTTCACAGAAGCCAGAGTCTCACAGAAAGCAAGGCCTCCCAGAAGCCAGGGCCTCGCAGAAGGGCAAGATCTCACAGAGGGTCTCACAGAAAGGCAGGGCTTCACAGAAGACAGAGACCATTAAACAAAGGCAGAGTCTCACAGAAGGCAAGGCCTCACAGAAGCCAAGGTCTCACGGAAGGCGAAGTCTCACAGAGGGCAAAGCCTCACAGAAAGCAAGGTGTGTCACTCATAGCAGGGACTCACATAAGGCACGTTTTTACATCTGAAACAAAGGCATAGTCACACAGACGCAAGGTCTCACATGTTGGATGAAGGCCTAGCTCTCACAGAGGCAGGTCCTCACAGAAGGCAGGGCCTCACAGAATGCAAGGTCTCACAGAATGCAAGGTCTCACAGAGGGTCTAACATTATGAACAAAGGCAAGGTCTCACAGAAGGCACAGGAGGGAAGGCCTCACAGAAACGCAGGCTCTCACAGACTGCAGGGCCTGACTGAAGGCAAGGCCCAACATGTGAAAGAAGGCTGGGTCTCATAGAAGGCAGGGTCGCACATAGGACAGAAGGCAAAACTTCACATGTGAGAGAAAGCAAGGTCGGACATGTGACAAAAGGTAGGGTCTCACATATGGCAGAAGAGGGTCTCGCATATGACAGAAGGCAGGGTGTCACACACGAAAGAAGGAGGGGTCTCGCACATGACAGATTGCAGGGTCTCACAGATCTAACAGGGTCTCGCATGACAAGGCCTCACTCACTGGGCAAGCAAATTGCAATAAAGGTCGTAAACAGGCCAGAAGGGAAGGCATCAGAGAAGGCAGGGCGTCATAGCAATTTCTCGCCAAAAAAAGCATCTTGCAGAAGTCTGGGTGCAGCATGGTTTCACAGATGGCAAGGTCTCACGGAGGGGAAGGCAGGGTCTCACAGGAGGCAGGGTCCCACATCTGAAAGAAAGCATCTTATTTGCAAAGGAAGCATAGGAAAGCAAAATGTTTTTTTTCCGTGATTCTTATGTTTTTCTCTTGTTTTTACCAAATAATCATGTGCCTTCCATGTTTTTCCTGGCAACCCTGGAAAACATCTAATGGGAGGGGTTTGGGAAGGATTATGGGGTGTGTGGGGAGGTGGGTGGGGGGGTTGGTGGTGGTGGAGGTGGTGGGGGTGGGAAGGGGAGGGGTTAAGGAGAATGGAAGGGGTTGGGCAAAGTGTTAAGGGGGTGTGGAGGGGGGTGGGGGGGCGGGGGTGGACAGGAGGGGGTGTGCTGAGGGAGGGAAGTCTTGCTCGCCCCGTTAATTGCGTTTTCCTCGCCCCGTTAATGTTGTCGAACGTTTGTCGGAGGAGGGGGTGGGAGGGATTAAGGGAGAATGGAAGGGGTTGGGGAGGGTGTTAAGGGGGTGTGGAAGGAGGTGGAAGGGGGTGGGGGTGGACAGGAGGGGGGGTGGTCCTGCTCGCCCCGTTAATTGCGTTTTCCTCGCCCCGTTAATGATGTCGAACGTTTGTCGGAGGAAGGGGTGGGAGGGATTAAGGGAGAAGGGAAGGGGTTGGGGAGGGTGTTAAGGGGGCGTGGAAGCGGGTGGAAGGGGGTGGGGGTGGACAGGAGGGGGTGGTGGTCCTGCTCGCCCCGTTAATTGCGTTTTCCTCGCCCCGTTAATGTTGTCGAACGTTTGTCGGAAATCTGCCCTATTCCGACCCTTCCAGCTGCTGTGAGACGCTGCCTTCTGAAAGACCCTACCTACTAGGCTTCTGTCCTGCGAGATCCTGTTAGATCTGTGAGACTTGCAATCTGTCATCTGTGAGACCCTTCCTTCTTTCGTGTGTGAGACCCTGCCTTCTGTCATAAGCGAGACCCTGTTAGATCTGTGAGACCTTGCAATGTGTCATGTGCGAGACCCTCCTTCTTTCGCGTGTGAGACCTTGCCTTCTGTCATATGCGGGACTCTCTTCTGCCATATGTGAGACCCTACCTGTTGTCACATGTAAGACCTTGCTTTCTCTCACATGGGAAGTTTTGCCTTTTGTCCTATGTGCGACCCTGCCTTCTATGAGACCCAGCCTTCTTTCACATGTTGGGCCTTGCCTTCAGTCAGGCCCTGCAGTCTGTGAGAGCCTGCGTTTCTGTGAGGCCTTCCCTCCTGTGCCTTCTCTGAGACCTTGCCTTTGTTCATAATGTTAGACCCTCTGTGAGACCTTGCTTTCTGTGAGACCTTGCATTCTGTGAGGCCCTGCCTTCTGTGAGGCCCTGCCTTCTGTGAGAGTTAGACCTCAGTTCAACATGTGACACCTTGTGTTCTGTAAAACCATGCCTTTGTTTCAGGTGTGAAACCATGCCTTGTGCGAGTCCTTGCTGTGAGTGACACACCTTGCTTTCTGTGAAGTTTTGCCCTCTGTGAGACTTTGCCTTCTGTGAGACCATGGCTTCTGTGAGGCCGTACCCTCTGTGAGGCCCTCGCTTCTGTGAGGCTTTGCCTTCTGTGAGACCCTGACTTGGTTTATTTTATGATACCCTGCCGTTTGTGAGACCCTGCCTTTGTTTAAGGGGCGAGACCCTGTCTTCTGTGAAGCCCTGCCTTTCTGTGAGACCCTGCCGTCTGTTCAATTTATATCGAAAAATGTGCTACATGTCTATAGATTGTACCTTGCTCCTAGTATAGACCAAATATAAAATCCTAAACTTCAGTTATGGAAGAATGTCCAGGGCCGGTCCTGTCATTCTGCCGCCAACCAGAAAGTGAGCAAGAGCAGTTCGCGTGTGGGAGCAGTAGAGGAGAGCAACAGTTCGGGAGCGTGTGATTTCACGGGTGAAAACACCTTCAGGTGCGGAATCCATTGTTTCCCCCTGTCTATTGTGTGAGTCCCTGCTATGAGTGACACACCTTGCTTTCTCTAAAGTTTTGCCCTCTGCTAAACCTGGCCTTCCGTGAGACCCTGGCTTCTGTGAGGCCTTGCCTTCTGTGAGACCCTGGCTTCTGTGAGGCTTTGCCTTCTGTGAGGCCCTTCCTTCTGTGAGACCCTGACTTAGTTTATTTTATGATACCCTGCCGTCCGTGAGACCCTGCCTTTGTTTAATGGGCGAGACCCTGTCTCCTGTGAAGCCCTGCCTTTCTGTGAGACCCTGCCTTCCTTGATGTGTGAGACCCGGACTTCTGTTCCAATTTATATCGAAAGCTACATATCTATAGATTGTATCTTGCTCCTATCATTGGCCAAATATAAAACCCCAAAACTTCAGTTTTGGAAGAATGTCCAGGGCCGGTCCTGTCATTCTGCCGCCAACCAGAAAGTGAGCAAGAGCAGTTCGCGTGTGGGAGCAGTAGAGGAGAGCAACAGTTCGGGAGCGTGTGATTTCACGGGTGAAAACACCTTCAGGTGCGAGGTCCTTTATTTCCCTGTCTATTGTGTGAGACCCTGCATTGCGTCATATGTGATACGCATGCCTGTAGCCAAACTAGGCTTGGCACCCCCCTGCCTTCTGTGAGACCCTGCCTTTGTTCAGTGGGCCAGACCCTGCCTTCTGTGAAGCCCTGCCTTTCTGTGAGACCCTCTGTGAGGTCTTGCCTTCTGTGGGACCCTGGCTTCTGTGAGGCTTTGCCTTCTGTGAGACCCTTCCTTCTCTGAGACCCTGCCTTTGTTCATAATGTTGGGCCCTCTGTGAGACTTTGCTTTCTGTGAGACCTTGCATTCTGTGAGGCCCTGCCTTCTGCGAGGCCCTTCCTTCTGTGAGAGTTAGGCCTCAGTTCAACATGTGACACCTTGTGTTCTGTGAAACCATGCCTTTGTTTCAGATGTGAAACCATGCCTTGTGTGAGTCCCTGCTATGAGTGACACGCCTTGCTTTCTGTGAGACCTTGCCCTCTGTGAGACCTTGCCTTCTGTGAGATCCTGGCTTCTGTGACGCTTTGCCTTCTGCGAGGGGCCTTCCTTCTGTGCTGCCTTCTGTGAGACCCTGCCTTTGTTTAATGGGCGAGACCCTGTCTTCTGTGAAGTCCTGCCTTTCTGTGAGACCCTGCCTTCCTTGATGTGTGAGACCCTGCCATCTGTTCTAATTCATTTGAAGATATTTGAAGATGTTTGATGAGCGAGACCCTGCCCTACCTTGCCCTCTGTGAGACCATGCCATTTCAAGCTCGTTCATTTGAAGATGTTTTGACCTACAAGAAACAGGAGACCACTGCTGTCCTGATTCTCCTTTGAGAATCACATGTGATGGATCTGCCCACAGGCTTTGTACGAACCTGAGCCCTTGACATTGCAAACTCGTGCTGGATACCATCCAAGCGCACTGACTGAGAAGTTTGAGCCACAGTTCTCGCAAACTGTCAAATTCTCAAATTGTCATGTTTTTATGTCCCTTGTCATGTTGTCATATTTTTTCATTATCTTCCATTATGTTCCCTAATTTCCCATGTGTTCTCATATTTTTAAAGGGTTTTTTCTCACCCCATTTGGGTCTCACCCCCCAAACTTTTCAGTGAATATATATATATATATATCATACCAGCGAATCATAGTCAACTGAGATCAATTTCCAAACCTGGGCATGGGATACATCGGATCAATGGCTACAACTTGAAGCAACAAAGATGGGGTGCTTTTTTCAGCGGCTCCGAGACGAGGGCCCTTAAAAAAGTCGCCCATTTATGGGTCGTCCAAGAAGCCGCTTCCAGTTCGCATGATGCCAAGGATGCCTAGAATCATTTCCACTCCACGGGAAGCCATCAAAGGAACGAGCGTATCCTGGAGAACCTTGGAGCCAAGGGATGGCATAGGGAGATCTCGGCTGGTTTTTGATCCATCATTGGAACGCCTTCCGGCCTTGTAGCGAACGTCAAAACCATTAAAATCATTGAAAAACCATAATATTAATATATAAGTCGATTTACAAAATCATTGGAACCATATTAAACATTAATTAACCAAACCATGCTAATTAATTAGGACCATAAACACCAGCACCGTAGTTGCATCGCTGAGAAACTCCCGCTTGCCGCAGCGCCACTGCCAGTGAACCTGAGCATGGAACTCAGCCATCAGTGAAAAATGGGCCGAACTGGGGAAGGAGTTGGTGACAGTTGGTGATCTTGGGATTCTATAGGCATTCTATGTGAAATTGTTTGGCTCATTATATGATATGATTATAAGTATATAGTATATAACTATATTATATTATGCATTCATATGCACTCTATATGTGAGACATCTGCACATAGTAGAGGCTCATTCAGGTTGTTGAATGGTTGAACCAAATGTCTTGAAACAAACAAACGGATGAATTATGATTACCCTCTGGTAATTTAACGTAGCTATTGAAAATGACCATAGAAATAGTGTATTTTCCCATTAAAAATGATGATTTTCCATAGTTATGTTAAATTACCAGAGGGTAATTGTCTGTCATCCCCAAATCATACCACCCGCGTTGTCTGCATCCAGCAACTCGACATCTTCAGAACTTCCTGGCCCGGCAAGTGCCATGAATTCGGACCAAAGAGATCATGCCGAGGGCTGCCCCGTGTTTTTCCAGGGCTCTGCTGCAGTTTTTGTTTGGCATGTCTTGGCCTTTTGTTTAACATGTTAAAACATGTTAAAACGGGTAAATGATGGTAAATGCACATCCTGAAAATCACCAATTTTTCGAAACTTCTCTTCCCCTGGCAGTGTCTTCCCATCATTTTTCCGTGGGAAACAAACAAATCTTCCCCCTATGTGGCAGGGTCTTCCCATGGGTCTATGTCAAGTTCCTGGAGGGGTCACAGCTCGGCGTTTTCCGGTCCTGATAGGTGTAGGTCGTCCCGGAGCCATCGTCCAACAGCGCCAAGTCGTTGGGAAAGGCGTTGGCCGAGGCTTCGATCCTTGGCGATGGCAGAGCTCCCAAAATCAATGGATCAATGCATGGTTAATAAATGGCTAATGGATGGTTAATGGATGGTTAATGGATGGTTAATGGATGTTAGATGGTTAATGGATGGCTAATGGATGGTTAATGGATGGTTAATGGATGGTTAATGGATGGTTAATGGATGGTTAATGGATGGTTAATGGATGTTAGATGGTTAATGGATGGCTAATGGATGGTTAATGGATGGTTAATGGATGGTTAATGGATGTTAGATGGTTAATGGATGGCTAATGGATGGTTAATGGATGGTTAATGGATGGTTAATGGATGTTAGATGGTTAATGGATGGTTAATGGATGGCTAATGGATGGTTAATGGATGGTTAATGGATGGTTAATGGATGTTAGATGGTTAATGGATGGCTAATGGGTGGTTAATGGATGGCTAATGGATGGTTAATGGATGGTTAATGGATGGTTAATGGATGGTTGATGGATGGCTAATGGATGGTTAATGGATGGTTAATGGATGGTTAATGGATGTTAGATGGTTAATGGAAGGTTAATGGATGTTAATGGATGGTTAATGGATGGTTAATGGATGTTAGATGGTTAATGGATGGCTAATGGATGGTTAATGGATGGCTAATGGATGGTTAATGGATGGTTAATGGATGGTTAATGGATGGTTGATGGATGGCTAATGGATGGTTAATGGATGGTTAATGGATGGTTAATGGATGTTAGATGGTTAATGGAAGGTTAATGGATGTTAATGGATGGTTAATGGATGGTTAATGGATGTTAATGGATGGTTAATGGATGGTTCATGGATATTAATGGATGATTAATGGTAAATGGTAAGAATAGGATTTGAAAGTTGATTTGACCCAATATCAATTTCTGTGATGATCAATGTTGATGAATCATAATCGAACTCATATTTATCCCATCTTTGCTTCCAGTCTTGAGCCACGTCAAGCCTGCCACCGCCAGGGCACATGGAACACATGGAGATATCTGGGGAGAAATGATCTTCTGCCCCAGGAGCATAGCGAGATGAACCTGACGCCACAGTCATAGGGATGGAATGGACATGATCCAACCCACCAAACAGATCCAAACACTTCTTCTGGTTGGTAAACCCCTAGTTACCCACAAATAGCCCATATTCTCGCCGGCGGATTCCTCCCATGTTTGATGGCGCGTAGTGCACTTGTATATGTATCCAGAAAACACCCTCGTGTGTTGATTAGTTGTTTACACAAGAAGCAAAATTCAACGAAACAAAATTTGGCTATCCGTTCTTTTCTCGACTTGGGTGTGTCCAAAATAGGGTACCCCAAAACTCTTGTGGCTTGCTCTACCATGTTCCTCTTATTAAATGGCTATATCAGTATCCATCACAACTCGTGCTAAGGGGCTGTACGCATCCGACCACTGGCACACTTCGCTCTCATCTGCCGAGTGTGGCAGCTGCAACGGCAGTTTGCACAAAGCTGCTTCTGGCGACCTGGGCAAGGCCCCGTTGAAACCGAGGGGCTGAGAGACGCTCCAATGATATCTCTACTTAGTTGTCTAATGGCAATGGAAAATCAGCATGAATCAGCCTCTTTGATGGTTTTGAGATAAACGAGGATGTTTGGTTTCATTTCGGAACAAAGACAGGCGCTTTGTGAATCATCAACTGATCAACTGCCAATAATTGCCGTCAACCCGTTCTGACACCTACATGAGTGTGAATCTCAACATTGAGGATCCCCAAAACCATTAGTTTCCCTGAATAAAAATGACACAATATAAAATGACACATATATCCAGTTTCAAATCCAGTTTCATCCAGTTTCATCCAGTTTTCAGTTTCATCCAGTTTCATCCAGTTTCCCTATGTAAAAATGACAAATGTTGGAGTTGTTTATTTTTATTTTTAAATGTTGTTTTTTACTTTAGGAACCCCCCAACATATTCTCCACCTGGCGTAAGAAAGGCCAAGATGGGCCAAGCCTTGACAACGCATCCATGAGCGTTGTGAGATGTCTGAGCATCCTCCCATGGGACTTGGGATTTTTTTCAAGTCATTGGATGATTTAACCAACAAAAACCAGACATATTTAGCCACAAAGATGGGCAATATGAGGATTTGACTGGATTTAATCAGGTACAAAGAGCTGTTTCAGATTTGTTGGATGTTGTGGATGCCAAAAAGCTGATGAAAAATAATCTGTTTAGGTCAGTATTACTAAACATCGCCAGATATGGCTATGGATCAATACCTATGAAAATACCATTTTGGATGGGGGTTATTCACATCCATTTTAACCCAGCTATGTATTGATGTGAACAAAAAAGGGGTTTCCAATGGTTTTGACACACTGCCAAATAAAAAAAAACAAGATTTGTGGATCCCCGGGACTAAAAAATCTTTCCATGTCAACAGCTTGCTGCACTTCCAAAGGCGACTGTTATGAATGGTGAAGATATGTCTATCAAAAGGTTAAAATTACAAACAAAAAAATTGGCCTTAATCTCGACACATGCACTTTGCAGGAATATTCAAACAATAGGATCTATCTTTGTTGGATTCGGTGTTCTTATCATTATCTGAATGCCAAACATGTATATATTTTATTGTTTATCCGGCGGTGTCACCTTTACCCGAAAATATTATGTACAAATCAATTTCAACACCATCAAACAAATTCACTGGTTGAGATACCTATATCATGGATTAGCATGGTCCACTTGTTGTGGTTGAATCTGCATGTTTGATGATATCCCAGTCATATATACAATGTATATATATATACACTACATATCAATCTAAATCCTAAAATTGGCCAATCATTCCAACATATTCTAAAATTGGGTTGAACTGTTGAACATACGTAAAGTATTGAAAAAAAAAGAAATCAATGCCACCAACCCGAAGTAATACGAGAAGGCCCCCTTGATATCATGATAAATTGTTTCATAATTATTCATATACATATAATACTAAACACTGATATTAGATAAGCCCCCAAAGTATGTAATATTCCAACATTTTCAAATATCCATAAGTCCCATATCCGTAGCAGCAATATTCTACCCACGTATTTCTCATAGGCCCTCAAACTAAAAGGATTAACCAACGACCCACGACCTGCTGAAAGATCTCTCTCCTGGCAATGGTATCAGGCGAAAAGAGGCCACGGGAGCAGCGCATCTCCTAAGGCCGTGGCTTTCAGGCAGAGGTGGGAAAGTATGAGAGAAACCACCCGAAGTTATAAAAAGGAAGGCGGTTTAATCAAAAGGCTCTCCAGTCGTGTGGTGAGATCAATGTGTGTGTATATATATATACATGTAGGTATGTAAGAATGTATGTATGTATGTATGTATGTATGTATGTATGTCTGTCTGTCTGTCTGTCTGTCTGTCTGTCTGTCTGTCTGTCTGTGTGGTATGTAATGTAATGTAATGTAATGTAATGTAATTCAATGTAATGTAATTTAATTCAATGCAATGCAGTGCAATGCAATGTAATGTAATGTAATGGTATGTATGTTATGTATGTATGTATGCATGCATGCATGTATGTATCCATACAGACACACACATATATATATATAAACATATATTCACCGAACTTGTTGCACATTCATCATTAAATGAGTAGGGGTGGGGCAAAACCATGGAGAAACTTTAAAAAAAATGTTGAAAGGACCAAACATGTGGCCTGATTTTGATGGATGCATGTTCCAGCAACATCGTCCACCATCCATCAATTCACCCTGAAAAGCTGGAAAACCAAGTTGGAAGACTGGATAAATCAAATTGAAGAGCAGCATTGGGTCTACAGCATCAGCATCATCATCATCATCATCATAATCATCATCATCATCATCAGAAAGCCAGCCATAAAGCGTGCTGTCATGGAAGCCAACTGGGCTCTCCTAAGAATCTATCAGCTCTTCTAAAGGGATAGAAATGGTGGTTCTGGAAGCATCGCGACTTGGATTTCTTCAATGACTTATATTGTATAAATTATATCATATATATATTACACGTGTATATGTATATATACATATATTATCATAGATGATCATAGTATATCACGACCATTACTTTTGCATCACGTGTCGGATCCTCAGCTGATCCTGGTGGATGAGCCTCTCACTCAGTCCCGTGGAGTTCTCCCAACTCTGACTGGACACCATGGTAATTAACCAGTTGCAGCGCATTGCTATGGGTTAAAATATCTTTAACCATCTATCTAAAATCTAGTGATATAGATTGGAATATCAATAGCTAATATCAATAGCGAATATCAATATCATTAATATGCTTAAATCACTATCTAAAATCCAATCGTAGCTAATATCATCACAGTAAACACTCCAATTTTTGCATAGTTTTGCAAAGATATATAAATTATAACATAGTTCCTCAAAGTATTCCAAAGTGGGAGAAGCATCCTTTTTGGGAAGAAATCTCAGTCTGGTACCCATCCAAAATCAAGGGATGTTCACCAGCTATCAGGATTTCGCAACCATCTGCACTACCATGCCTTAACCAAGGCTCAAGTTTGGGCACCGTGTTCGCTCGAGGGGGCCATCGTGAGCACAGCACCGTCACTGCTGCCTACCGGCTTCCAACATCGCTGCGTCATGGCTGCTTAATGGGATATCTAAATAATTATGACACTATGAATAGTATGCAGTTGATTATATAATGGGATACATCTTATTAATATTATTGGTGGTATTTACCTTGAGAATAGTATGGAATATATGATATGTTTTTCGTTTAGTAGGATATAATGAATGTAATTTGATTGTAATGGACTCTAATGGTAGAGTTAATGGATCATAATGGAATAGTTGATGGGATAGTTGATGATCGTGAATGATAGTTACATCATGTAACATCATCCGATATCGTTGGATATATATATACATAATTACATATATATATATATATAACCAGAATATAATGGGAATATTATAGAAAACCACCCATGGCTGCTGTTTAGCTGTTTAACCATCAACAAGGTTGAGTTTATGAGGAATATGAGTGGATATGAATGGGATATATAATCAACGATATTATGATGTGGGTTGATCTACCATCCAGAATGGGAATATGTTTGGGATATAACCAACAAGTGGGATGTCATCCTGGCACTTTGGAAATTTAACCATGGAACAATACCCTCTGGTACAAAGATGATATACATTTGAAACAGGTTTTCATTGCCCATGGCTATGTCCACTTGCCAGAGGGTGTCCTAGACAAGATCTGATTTCCATTGGTTCTATGTTCGATTTATCAGGTGTCCCTTTTAATGGACCAAACCACTCGCATTTTCCCTGTTTGGTGAACTAGATCATCTCAGATGCACCTTTTGGTGTTGCGAAATGTTGCTTCATATTGGTTAATAGCGGTTGATGTTGGTTATTTGTTGATTTTCATGTTGGTCAAAATTGGACAGTATGAATAGTAAATATTGGTAAGTATAAGTATTACAACATATCCCCATATATCCCCATATATCCCCATATATCCCCATTCTTCATATTTGTCTTCTTGTTGACAACTCCATTTTTCAATGCTTCAGATATCGGTCAGATCTGCCTGCGGGCAGCTGCTTGATGGGGTCGCCGTTTTGCCGAGCACCAAGAAGATCTGCGGGCATCCGATGAATGGTGGTTCTGTGTTTTGGAACATGGTTGATGTCATTAGGTTGGTTTAAGGGAAAATCTACAGGAAACCATGGTTTTTACCATCAAATATAGGGCTTTCCTGTAAATTTTCCCATCATCCAATTCTATGATGATGACTAATGACTGATGGCTATCATTTTGAGGCTTGCGGATTTTTTATATACGAAAGTCCATCAGAAAAGGATCGGATAGAAAATTGGACGTGACCTTTCAGAAATACCTTTTAGGGAGCAGCCACATCTGGCGCTGAGCGATTCCATTGGGTTCCTGATCAGTTGGGATTGTAGTCCCAGGGATTTGTTTCTGACCAGAAGGGGTGTGCATTCTATAAACCAGTTGAATATCACTTTAAAAATAGAGACGCGCGGTTCCACAGCCAGGTGGCTCAACAAGTGGATGGACATGCTGCCGCAGAATCCCTACCCTACAAGGACCTTTAGAGCAACTTCCCTCTATCATATACTATAATATACCATCTTATCTTACGTCATACATGCAAACATTATATATATAGTACAACAATTATACTAGATATCATGGAATTAAGGTATATTATGCCATTCTACTAAAACATCATATAACATCACAATTACTAGGTACCAGACCACCGCTACCAACACGTTTAACAGACAGAATGGCACCTCCATGGATCGACAGAGCCGTAGCCGACCGCTGGACCAGGCCTGGCCGGTGTGGTATTACCCAACGATTTTTGTTTGGGGATACTATACATTGTTGATATATACATATATATGTATACAGTACATATATTGTGTATATATATAATTATAATTATTATTATTATTATGATTATAATTATAATTATAATTATATATTATATATATATATATATGTTGCCGATATATAAATAAATCAACGTATATATATATATATATACATATTGTATTTGAGATATTGTTAATCTATAATGATGTATATATATATATAATATTGTTGATCGACATGTTGAGTCAGGGGTGTTAAATGTCCTAAAAATCACCCAAATTTATCAGGGTTGCTCCCAACACCCCAGGTATGTTTGGGAGGGTGAATTGGCAAACTGTAGTGGTAAAATGGCTCAATTTCCACCCTACTGGCGATCATTTCCCTATAGCTGGAGCAACCCTGTATATATTGGGGATATAATCTCCAACAGATTCTCGAAGGTGACGTTCAAAAACCAAAAAAAATACATTTACCCAGCTCTTTTAGCCGGGGATTCCTATCAATCTTCTATGTTCACTGGTAGTGGGCGGAGGCTGTCCAAGAGATAGAACGTGATCATTTCAGCTAAAACTTGGTTTTAACTACTTTTAAATTGGTTGGTGACATTTGGTGACTTCAACCATCTTCAACCAGTCCCCAAATCGGATGAATCATAAATGCGTAACGAACACCCAGGGAAATTAGACAAGGAAAAGCGCAAAGACCTCTGAATTCCAGGACAAACAATTAGCATGTGTTTGTTATTCCTTTCCATGGGGCTGTGTACATAGATATCTCATGGTAGGAATATTCCTTTCCACGTGTCAAGGTTGGAGGTCGGGAAACTCTCCCTGTTGATAATTCTATGGATGGTGTCACTACCAAAAATACATAAGAGTGCAAAACTCAATAATAAACAATAATGCATCCATAATGCCCAAAATAGTGCCATTTCTGCAAGCCTTCTCTGCGGGAAAACAAGACCTATGCCAAAAGCAGGTATGATGTATCACATAATTTACAATGTTATTGTATATATGTATATATTATTATATATGCTACCCCTCCCAAGACCTACATTTTGTGTATTAGATATGTCCTTGAATGCCTTGTCTTCCTTCTTATCCTCCTCACCTATTGTAGCACTGCATCAGGAAAGTATCTTGGGCGCATGCGCCTGGACACATCCTGCCCACATATGTAGCTGCAGCATAGCGCTGTAACATCTACATTTGATATATTTATTTCATTATATTTATACAACGTTTTATAATGTTCTCAGACATTTTTAATATATCAGCACATTTTTTTCTATGATTTGACTCTTGCAAGTCTGCTTTTTCAATATCTTCTACAACATCTGGTATTTTTACATAACCTTTAGGATTTGCAGCAATATGATTAGGGGAATAGATGGATTGAAATTGTGTTATCTGTTTTTGCAACAGAGTATAGCATACTATCTTTATATTTTTTGATGAATACCACTTTTTGTAAGGTAGTTTTTTTTTTTTTTAATGACTACTGGTGGAGTTCATGTTTACTAAATTTTCTGTAGCAATTTGAAAGGTTTTAGCTTCTACCAAAGCTGAGCTTTGTGCAAGGTTAGATGATATAGTTAGTGAATCTTGAGATTTTACATGTTTATTTACGTAAGATTTTACAGATAATAAAGGTGTATAACAAAAATACAATATATATATAAGACTGATCTCCAGTTATATTGTTTAGGCATATTGATTTTATAACGCAATCACCGTTTTAACCATCCTGCAATTTCATAACATTCCATCAAGTTTTGCAAAGTAAACTGACAATAATCAATCATATTCTCATTTGATGTTAATTGTCTTATTTGTTCTTGTGAATCTACGTTATGTTCATTAGTTTTTTCTTCAGCATCTACAATCTTTTTTGTAGAAGAGTTAGAGTTGGTATTTTTGTTGTAATAATTCATTCTTAATAAATGTATTATGTAGATGATCTTGTAATTTCATTGCTTTAAATCCAGGAGTGCTTGAGTTAGATATTATTTGTTAAGCATACATGATTTTGATGATAATAAATTAATAAGTAAAAAACTCTATAGATTAGTTTTTAGTATATTTGTCACATTATAAATTGTCTTATTTTTGATAGTTCTTAATATCGTGATATGTTGGTAGGTATTGAAGGAGTTTCTAGCATTGGGTGAATATGTATTTTTACTTCGAAAGATCCTATATTTGTTTGGTTCTTTCAGCTCTATATTCTGAGGATCTAGCTAGCTTTTAAGTTAAGCAACTTGTTTTTTGATCTTGAATATGTTTTTTTCCAGATTGATTAGTTTGTATTTTTTGCTGATATTAGTCTACCATTTTGTGATGTGAACTTTGATAGAATTTCAGGGTTTTTATAGTCTATTACCTTTTTTCTAAACATAAATTGCAAACATGTTTTTTAAAGAAAATGTTCTTCGCCGATCTATCTGCAACCCTTTCTAATACATTTTGTTGGGAAGGTTTTGATTGATCTGTGGATAAAGAGGTATTGCTATCGGATGAGTTCATGTAGTTTACCTATTAATGTTTATGTGTTCTTCTTTTCTGTTAAATACATTATATACGGTTTAAGAAGGTTCTTTTTCAATTTATTTTACTTTTATTATGATGAATCTAATTGCCTTTATTGCATTTTTTGTGTTTTTTTCTTTGTTTTTGCCAAAGTTGATTGATTTGCTTGGAAAGCAAAGACAACATAATGGGCTTTAGAATTTTCTTTTACAGGATAAGCACGTTTATTTGAGGAATGTCCTTAGCAAACAGGCCGATCATTTGAAATAAATTGCAAGAAATTGCAATTTCTGGTGACTAATACGAGTACTAAGTATCCGGATTCAAGATTCAAGATCCAAGGCTCAGAAAAAAAACTTCTTCAATCCCACCTGTTCTGTTTGGATTCAAGATTCAAGATTCAAGGCTGAAGGCCTTCGGATTCAAGAAGTTTTTTGGGGATCTTGAATCTTGAATCCTACCCCCTTGGATTCAAGAAGTTTTTTCTGAGCCTTGAATCTTGAATCCTACCCCCTTGGATTCAAGAAGTTTTTTCTGAGCCTTGAATCTTGAATCCTACCCCCTTGGATTCAAGAAGTTTCTTCTGAGCCCTGAATCTTGAATCTTGAATCCTACCCTCTTGGATTCAAGAAGTTTTTTCTGAGCCTTGAATCTTGAATCTTGAATCCTACCCTCTTGGATTCAAGAAGTTTTTTCTGAGCCTTGAATCTTGAATCTTGAATCTTTGATGCGATGTACTTAGGGAAGGGTGGGATGGGAACAGAATTGCAAAAAAAATGCAATTTTTGATCACCAGAAAATGCCCTAAGTTGTAGAGTCCAAAATGTAAGAAAAACACTGTAAATACCATTAAACTTGATTGAATTGTAGGTCTTGGGGGGGTACCATATATATATATATATATGTAACAAACACATATATATATATATATATATGTATCATGACTATAACTATAATATACATCATGATAATCATTTTTAATATAATATGTATCATGAAGATGGCTTTTGGGTGACCCACTTTGTCCCATTGGATCCAAGGCAGCGGCCTCATTCTTGGATCTGAGGTCCAACTTTCGCAGAGCCGTCTCTGAGAGAAGCAATTTGCTGTCCTGAACGAAAATTGCCGTGGCTTGATCTAAGGTAAAGAAAGGTACCCCCATTTATGGGTATTCCAGATATAATCAGATATAATCATGTTAAATCCATCTATAAATGGATCAACATGATGAATATGTGTGGTAAATGATTGGGAATCATGGCTAGGTCTCCCAGTTGTAAATGGGAGACCCAAAAATGTAAACTAACACATGACCATGGAAAAACACCGTTGTTAATCAGTCAATCATCTGTAAATGGCAATTATCAGTAGCTATGCTAAATTACTTGAGGGTAGATCGGAGGAAAGACGAAAGACGTGGGGAACAATATCTAGTGATTTTACACATGTTTATTTGGAGGTGTTACCATAAATGATAGGGGGGGGTCCTGCAAAGGTCCTTTCATATCTTTCGTCCGATTCTGGGATAGAAACCAGTCCTGAAAACGCAAAGAATCTCACCATGAAACTATCACCAAGGTTCACCCGTAAAACAGAAAGTATTTCACAAACATTGCGAACATACGAACCAAACTCCGATAAATCATATTAAATCAGGTGGATTCCACCAACTCCTGCGATAATTGATGGTTCATAAATCCTTGTAATCATGGTTCTTTCTGGCAAAATTTTAGCCACCAAACGCTGGGATGATCCTTAAATCTGCCCTGGGAAAACCCAGTAGCGACCAATGGAAGACATGACATACGCATGCGACCATGTAACCTATGTATATCATCATTTACATAGCTGCAAAAACCAAAAATAGTGGCAGGTCGAACTAAATACATTGCTCCTTTCGGTTCTTAAAATAATTAGTATCAACAGCCATTTAGTCCATGACCCAGCTGGCCATCAGCGTCCTTGAGAAGAAGCACCTGCAGAGTTGTGTCTAAAAATGGGGTGTACCCCCGTTTGTGTGCTTCAAACAGACTTGGGACAATTATATGATAAATATTGATAAACTATAACATCTACAAAAAGGGTGGTATTCATGGGAATTCCATATATAATCAGATATAATCATGTTACTATAACATCTATATAAATTGAATGTATATGATTATATATGTAGTTATATTATGTTATATTTAGTTATAAGTTATAACTGAATAATCCTGTTGCTAATCTATATATTCAGTTATAGTTTCATCTATATATAATTAACATTAATTCTTATCTATAACTTAACATGGAATGCCGCATTTATGCGGCCTGTGGGATGATTCGAGTAACCCTTCCAACATGGCCAGGAGAAAAAAACGCGACAACAAATATTGGTTGTAACTTATGAACTATCCATAATGTGGTACATCTATAAATATATCTATCTATCTATCTATCTATCCATCTATCTATCTATCTATCTGTATCCATATTGTATATACATATATATATATATATAATTATATATATATACATATACATATTATATATATATACATACTATATATATACATACTATGTATATGTAAATCACACATAACGTATATACTGTATTTTAATACTTATAGAATCATATACTATATACATTCATACATCTAGATATTGCTCTACAAGTTGCAGATCTGGCGGAGCGCCCAGCGGCCTCGTTCTGGATGCGTTGGATCAGGCATTCGCCCGAGGCAAAGGATGAGAGAGGCGTCACCACGGAACTCTCCTGGCGGCATCGCTCAGCAGCGGCGGCATCGGCGTTGCGATGATCAAACGTAGATGATTCACAATGATGACAAATGAATAGATATGAATAATAACAATCACAAAAGATAGGGTAATCATATGTAAAAATCGCCATTAAAAAAGAAAAACACCCGTTATTGGTTGTGGATGATGATTATTTATTATCAATCATTATTGGTCATCTATTGGTCCTCTATTGATCATGTGCGTGATTGTTATTATTGACTGTCATTGATCTTTTTTTATGACCAAAGTAATGATTCAGTGATACTGATCATCAACGCTATTGAATCATCAATACTGAATAAACAATGAATAACTCAACATTAAAACTAACTTGAAAAAAACAATTACACAAAATGATTAAATAATAAATAAATCAATAATGAAACAAATCATCCAAATCATCATCATCATCATCATCATAATCATCATAATCATTCATCTCCGGGGCCTCCTCGGTCATTTTGGACTCCACCAGCGGAGTGGGATCGTCGGCTTGTCTGAAGCAATCGAAAAAGACAACGCAATGGGATAGCTTGGGGAGATCAACCACAAACCAATGGTAATATATTGTAATATGTAATATATAATATGGTACTAATTTGGTAATAATATGGTGATAATATGGTAACAATATGGTGACAATATGATAATAATATGGTAATACAATGGATTGTGATGGGATTATGTTGGGACATAGTGGAATGATATGCCGATGTAGTAGGATACATTCGGAATTCACTGAGATTTCAATTATGGGAGATCATATTTGAAATATACTGGGGTTGGAAAAATGGATATTCACCAACAATCATGGCAGTGGGATGTAGTGGGATGCATTGAGATAATATGGGAGGGCTCAAATATGAAGAATGGACCCGCAAGATTCGTCATCGTTGTCCTAAGAGAATGATGATTTTAGAAGGAAATTTCGAGATTTCCAGGGGCAACTGATCTGGTAAGTTGACAATTTGGGGAAGAGTTTTTCCAACGATTCCGGGTCGCAGCACCGGTGCCTCAGCAGGCTCACCCGCAGGGGTTGACAGCCTTTGGTTCCGAGATCGCTCCGCCAGAGGCCGACGCTCAAATCACTCGCCTGAGAGGCGTTCCGGATCTTGTGGTGCTTTGGGAGGAGGTGAACCAATAGGTATCTAAAATATAATATATACTGTATGTCAATATATAATATGTGTGTGTGTGTTGTAAATCTATATCTATATCTATCTATCCATTTTTCTGTTTAACTTGATCAATGTATCTATATCTGTAGATATAGAATGATATAGATATATCATGATATATCATGTATCCACATCTATTTGTATGTTATATAATGTATACGTAGGACATGTATGGATGTGTTTGTCCCTGGAAAAAAAAAACATGTTTTCTTCGAAGTGTTGGGTCGGCACTTGGTTGAAGCCGCTGAGGATTTGAATTGGGCCCAACTGTGTCCAGTGGATGAATCCAATAGAAGCTCGATGGTGAACCTGGCCAAATTCCCGTGGCGAATTTTGACCTATCGCCCCATCTTTCTAGCTATGACTACTATTCTGTTTAACATTGTTTACCCCCCGTTATAGCAATTAGTATTAACAATTAACAATATATATATATATAATCATTAAATTAGTACGATTACATTACATACGGTTACTATGATTCTTTTGTCAAGTAGTATCAACTATTGCCCTCTGGGAATCAACCATGGCAATGGCAATAGAATTTTTTTTTCATTTCGTTCAGGGAGAACGAGACCAGCCACGTTTGATGACCGCCATGCTTGGGGAGTTACCCTCTGGTAAACTAACATAACTATGGAAAATCACCATTTTTAATGGGTAAATCCACTATAAATGGCCATTTTCAATAGCTATGTTAGTTTACCAGAGGGTAACCATCATTTATGGGGGTTTAACCAAAGAACGTTCACCATCACATGGGGATTTTTTTTTGTTGATAGTTGCAATTTAGCCATCATGAAAATTGCTAGTTAAACATGGAAATTTAGCCATCAAACAAACAAACAAACAAACGGATATTAGT
This sequence comes from Cladocopium goreaui, assembly GCA_947184155.2. Lineage (NCBI taxonomy): Eukaryota > Dinophyceae > Suessiales > Symbiodiniaceae > Cladocopium > Cladocopium goreaui. Next base: position 348,205 of record CAMXCT020002190.1, read on the forward strand.
TGATAAATGATGGTTGGTTCACGATTGTTACACTATCTATGTTTTTTTGGCGTCTGGCTTGGTCGATTTTCAGAGGGTTGAGATTAGATCCATAACAACGTTCGCACTTTCCATGTGCTCACGTGAATGTTGTCCATTGCCTATGTTGTTTTCAATTAAGGGTACCCAGTATGAGTATTTGCAAAGGAATCTTTATGTAATATTCATTGAAAATTGAGATTTACATGATTTACCTGTTCGTGAATGGTAATACTTAATTTAAGATTAATAACACTAATAATATGACGCAATACTACGAATCGGATGTAGGGTTAATATGTTTACTACTAACAGCCTATGAACTATGTATTGTTAATACCATTGCCAGGTACTATCTTTATCCTCCAGTGTTTAATAATAACCAGTGTTTATTAACTTTTTACTGTGGGTAAAATAATCATAAACCATCCCCAATTTCACCATAGATGGTATATATATAATATATATATAAACATATAATAAACCATTCCCAGTCATGGGTGGTAAAAATGGCATTGTTTTACCAGCATCTGGATCATCGCCGCTGCCAGGCGTTCCCGACCAAGCTGTAGCGCCCCATGAGGAGCGACACAGCGGCCACCAGCTGCGCTGCAGCCAGTGACGGCTCAGCCTGGGGCCATGGCGAATCGCCCATGGATGGCATTGTGGCCATAGAAAAATGGGAAAAATTGGGGCAAAAATGACATGTTCCACGGAGGATAAGTATGAAATATATACTATGATCATATCCATCACAAGCCATCAAGTTTGGAGTTGACACATGACAATTCGGAAAAAAATATGGGAAAAACATGTGAAACACATGGGATATCATTAGATTTTTTGGGACATGTCTGGGATATACTGCGATAGAATAGGATATCTAAGGGCTACCAAAAACAGGTTGTGAGATCTTTGTATGCGTCACAATTGGGTTCCATACCTGAAAGTTATAGGAAGACCCTAAATTTGAGGGATGGGGAACGCATGTTCTCCATTAGTTGATGGCTATGTTTAGACTTGGTTGGTATCATTTTTGGGGAAACCCATACAGGATCCATGGTTATGAAAGTGGGTTCCTGAAACTGGGATCCATTTTTGTGGTACATGGATTGCTTGAAGTTGGGAACGTTGGTAAACAAACAAGTATGGAGGGATTTAATTGGAATACAAGGTATATATATAATTATAGATACAGTATATTATTATACATCCAACAATATACAACAGTGATATACAACGGTTTTCCAAACTCGTCCTGTGCATTGCAAAGGCATTTCAAGCACTAAAGGAGGTGCCAGTGCTGGTGGCATGGATGAAATGGGTGTGAAGCATCTCTGAAGAAAGAGTCAGACTCCAGAAGTAAAAAGGCATGCTTGATTTGACGACAAGGTTTCAATACACTAGTTGTAATATAGTTAATATAAATACAGTCTCTATACTTTATGTTCATTGATGTACGATACAAATGATCCAACAGCGGAACCAAAGGGCTGGTGGTCCCTCGCTGCATGTCCTGCCCCAATCTCCCTGTCCGAGAGTGGGCGCCCGCACATGCGGCAAGGGGCCTCTGAACAGTGACGGTGAGGCTGAGCAGTCAGGCAAAAGAAATGATTGGTTCTAGTATGATCTAATAAAATCACAATCTAAAAGGGATGGCATAGACTTGCAGCATCTTCATATAAACCATATAGAACCATATAACATATCTGTGAATTCATCATTTTTGCAGAATTTCAATCGAAGAAACACATCGAAGAGCTTGTGAAGGTGCGTATGGACCGAGCAGCTTTCCAACGCTGAAGGAGCACAACAAGTACTGCTCAGTGTTGGTAGACGCAGTCAAACGTGTAAAGAACATGGGAACTCGCAGAAACAAGAATGACTACAAATAAGCAAAATCCAATCCGTCGTTTACGTCCGAGGGTGATGAGATTAAGATCACATCAAGTAATCAAGGACAATCTTATATATCCAACATTGTTTATTTAGGCTGGTTGGTATACATTATATATATATGTACATATTATCAAATATATATATATATAATTATATATATACTATAATATTATCACATATATTATCATATTATATCACATACAGTATATTGAAATGTCATGAAATGTCTACATATGATATTCCCATTTAGAGCCAGAGATCAAGTTCATATCAAGTTGTAATTGCCTATTTTTATTGCGCCGATTCCCCAAGCAGTGGATATCCCGTTGGGGACAAATATGTAAACAACTATTCGGCAAGAATTGGATAATTCAAAATGTTGATTTCCAAGTACAGATATTCCAAATATTCCAAGTACTGGATTTCTTAATTTGTCGAATCCAGATGGGGATTACAGTATAGTTTGGCGGAAGGGATTGTATGTTCCACCAAATGTATCCAAATGTATGAACTGTATCCCCTGTCACCCCAGCATCCCCCAGCGGTACCTTTCATGGCAAAGGTGACAGATACAACATCGGCCTGATCGGTTCAATCCCTTGCTGCCGGCCAAAAAAAGAGCAGCCCAACCACAAATCAATTCTATGAGTACAGCCACCTGTTCCCAGTCTTGCTGGAATCTTACAAGAGTTCACCGAAAAATAATCCAGTTTGGGGTGCAGGAGGATTCCCAAGACTTAGATGAACATGTACAGGAAATCCCAGGAAATTTGCAGGTCAAATCCTATGGTTTCCTGTAGGTTTTCCAAAGAAAACGAAGCCAATGACTGATCAGCAGCCCCAATCGGCACCTCCCTATGTTGTTCAGCAGGCCCCAGCTGATCCGTGGGCAGCTGCGACAAGAGGGGTGCGCACCCCTGGCTGAAAGCAGGCATCAGAACATGTTGAGCACTTGCGGCCACAAAGCATCCACTATCCGTGATGGAATGAAAAACTGCTGGGTAAATTATAGCAATCTCACAAGTTTAAGGTCCTACAATTGATTGGATTCCTGAGATGTCTGAGTTCATAGCACAGCAAAGGACTGCAGTCTATTTCACTCTGCGCCTCTAGATGAATTTGAACCCTGACCCCATTTTTATCCTGGTTGGCAGTCTTGGGAGAGATTGATTCTGAAATGGTTTCCATTCAAAACATTTGGGTGCGTCTGAAAATAAACCCTGGCTAATCATTATCTATCCTATAAATCGCCAGTTGGAAGATATACAAGGATGTTAACCACCATTTTCAGACACCCAAGTATCATATTGATTTCTGGTTGGTGGTTTCAACCCCTCTGAAAGATATTAGTCAGTTGGGATTACTATTCCCAATATATGAAAAAAATGTTCCAAACCACCAACCAGATATTGATTTCTATTGTTGGTTACATTCATATCCCATGAGATTCCCATTAAAAAAAAAAAAATCCCATTTGGCCTCCAATTTGGCGGCCCAGTGTTCAACCACATCGGCCTGGCAAAGAACGAACACGACCTCAATCTGAAGCGGCGTCGGAAAAAAATACGTTCAAATAATATCGAAACAAATCATATCTAAGATTTGACATGAACATTTTAAGATGCATTTTTTCAATCATGACACATCAATAGAAGCTTAAGATAGAAACATTCAGAAACAACACTTTCTGGTGGTGGATCGTGCTAATCATGTAATTATCTATACCATCTGGTTATTTAACAAACATAGCCATGGAAAGAATCACCATTTTTAATAGGTAAACCATGGAAAATCACCATTTTTCATAGGTGAAACCATCTATTTCTATGGGCCATCTATACCATGGCTATGTAAACGTCATAACCAGAGGATGCCATGGCCTCGGTGGTAGTACCACCGTTGGCCTCCGTCCTCGCGGGATGATTTCACCGGGTGAATGAGGGGTGACCATTTTTTTTGTGTGGTTTTTGAGTGATAAAAAATGTGTTTTTTTTGTGATGATTTTGGATGATTTTGGCATACCTTGGATGGTTTGAGCTGGTTTTTGACTCTTCGGATGGATTTGGGTGGATTGAAAAATCAGGTCGGGACGGATTTTGGAGAGATCTTTCAACATACGATGCAGCTTGGTGTGTAGATTTCCACTCTGAAAGGTTTGCTCTACCAAGGCCGGTTTTTCTACGTCTGATACTTCCCATTGGCAGTCATACAACAAACATCAACAAAGTATTTTTTTTGGGGAAAGTGTCACTTTCCCCAACAGCTCGGCGGTCCGCAGCAAGGGTAGAGTTAGGCTCGACATGGCAGAAGTATTTTCTCTCGATGGAGCCCAACGCTGCGACAATCACTCTGACCATACGTGGCATCTATTCTTAGGGCCATTTTATGTATTGTATTTTATGTTGTGTATGTGTATATATATATAATATTACAGATATCACAGCTATATAGTTTATGATCTCCTGGTCGATATTCTAAATGTCTCTGGCTATTTGAGCTACACCTACCTTGGTCAGGATCTGAAGTGGCGTGCCCCTATCTTTCCGTCTTGGACCTGTGCCACGACGTCGTCTAGTGTGAAACTCGGCCGGACTTCAATGGTCTGTCTGAAATGGCCCATGGCCACAGGGAAAATCATCACCATTCACCATTTGATTTGGGGGATTTGGGAGGCATATGGAGGCATACATATACAAATCTACAGAGATACACGATTTTCCGACAAACCCCAATGTCATCCGGCTGACATTAAAATTTCGCGATGGACGATGCGATGGCCGATTCTTTCGTGGGTGCCGCGGGGAATCCAAAATGTTTTGGGTGATCTTTCCCCATAATTTCCCAGTTTCCAAGTTTTCTATCTTTCTGGGTCAGATCGTTGCGGCATGACTATCCAGGAAAACATCATCCTCGATGGACATGGTTTATCATATCTCATATCATTTGATCTCTCTGGGATGTATACATACATATGCAAATATATGTATATATATGTAAAACAATATATACATATATTTATGTAAATATAAATGCATATGTGTATATATATATACAAACAATTTTGTATGTAAACATGTATGTATGTAAAAATGTATATGTATATATAGAGATGTATTTATATGTGTATATATATATAGGTATTTAAATAAATAAATCTATGTATATATATATATATGTATATGTGTATATATGTATGTGTATATATATATATAAATGTACATACATATATATGTAGGTATATATATATATGTATATATATGTTTATATGTATATATGTATGTGTATATATGCATATATGTATATATGTATTTGTGTATAAAGGTATATATGCAAATGTGTATATATGTATATTTGTATATTTGTAAATATGTATATATGTATATATGTATATATATAGACATATGCATGTATATGTATGTATATGTATGTATATGTATGAATTGAATATGTATGAATATGTACGAATATGTATGTATATTTATGTATATATATATATATATATTTGTATGTATATCTATGTATATGTATGTATATGTATGTGTATGTATGTGTATGTATGTGTATGTATATGTATGTAAATGAAAATATATGTATGTATTTGTATGTGTATGTATGTGTATGTATGTGTATGTATATGTATATAAATGAAAATATAAGTATGTATATGTATATGTATGTATGTATATATATATGTATGTATATGCATGTATATTTATGTATATGTGTGTATATTTATGTATATGTATGTATCATATATACATGATCGATTATAATCTTATGTGTATGATATGTATTATTGTCATTATTATTTGCATATTAGACCGTCAAATGATCCACGGGACTCGGTGACATGGTACGATTTGGGCATTCTGCACTTCACCGATTTTTCGGGTGGAACTGGTAGATCTATCTGTATACCCTCTGGTTATGACTAACATAGCCATGGTATAGATGGCCCATAGAAATAGATGGTTTACCTATTAAAAATGGGTGGATTTTCCATGATTTTCCATGGCTATGTTAAATAACCAGATGGTATATATGAATATATCAAAATTATTGCTGTTGATAATATGATACTTGGATAATTGTTCAATCAAGTTGTTGAGCCATCTGCAGAGTTGACTCCGGTGATGGATTTCCGGGTGATTTTTCCCCTCGCTGGAGATGGTTTTTTGGGAAGACTCCGGCGATGACACATGATGACACCCCAAATGTATCCAAATGTGCTGTTAATCTTGTCTTTTTCCCGGGGAAACGTACCTTGCGCTCAGAATCATGAAAAATATCACAGCTTGTGTTTTCAAACGTGGGCAACAACCAAAACTGGTTGTAGTAAAACATTGTGTATTGGCTTGAATGGGTGCATGCTTGAAAGTTATACCATGTTAGAAAAAAAAAAACGACCACTACATGCGTGTTCTATCAGCTTGGCTCATGAGGGGTTGCCACAGTTGGCTTTTGCTTCCCTTCACCTGAGTCGGGCGTTCCGAACTGTGCTGCAGGGAGTTTGCTTGGATGGTGTGGGAAAAACCAACCGGGATTCTCCAGGAAAAAGTTGATGGACATTAACTTACATTAACTTACTATTAACATCATACATCACCAGCTTTATACGAGCAAACCTGAGAAAACACTAGGGCTCCCACATGTCCCCCATGAAGATCCTCACCAAGGGGCGCTGATCGTGTACCTCGGAGGATCGCTCCCAGAGGCGCAAACGGAGTATATATGGGGGAGCTCTATCAGTCATGAATGATATATACATATATATATATATGTATATATGTATATATGTATATATGTATATATGTATATGTATATATATATATACATATATCATCATCAATATCATTGATAGAGGATCTATATCCTTGATTATCCTTGGCATATCATCTATATGGAAAATCATTAATATCAACGATGGGACATGTCAATGATTTTCTTTTTGGTTCAATACTCTTCATAGATCACTAAATGGGTATGATTATCATTCTGACTTGGGTATATACAATGAATCATATAGCCAATATATTACTACTAAGCACCGCCCATATTTGGATCCCGAATTCATGATCCAAGACCAAACCAGGTTTTCCGAGGACATCTACCACGATCGTGTGAAGGAATTCCCCAAACTTATACAAGTGGATCAACTTGTCCCCCATGCTTGAATAATTCTTGAGCCATACAAAGCTGTTTAACGCTGCTGTTCATGCGGTGGGAAATTTGAAAGCTACCGGCTACCCAACAGTGACCACCTAAGTTGGCCCGTACTTCGGTGTGTCGAGGGAACCCAATCCTGGTCTCACCAAATCATCCCCTGCGGTGTTGGTCAAAAGCAATTTTTACTAAAAAAAAGGATAATACAAATAATAAAATATATAGTAAAATAGAAAAACATCAGAAAACAATCTACTGTAGTAGAACGACATAGAATTGTAAGTAATGAAACTACGGCAACAAAAACAGTGGTGGTTCCACGGCTGGGCCCAGGCACCTGCAGCAATCGTCCGTCGGTCAACAGCATGGCCAAGTGCGGCCTTGATGTCATGAGATCTCTGGCTTCCCCAAAAAAGGACAGAACACGGTTAAATTTACTGTCTATAAATTGACCACTATTCTAGTAGGAATGTTTAATAATCTGTATATATATATATATATACACAAATGTTTTACTTGATTCTATCTTCATGAGCGTTGCTATGATGTTAAACCCTTGCTTAAGAATGGCCACACCTCCACGTAATTGCCAGGCTGAATTGGGGGATGCCGGGAGCTGCCACCACCAGCAGAACGAATCCACTGCATTTTTCTGAGGCCAACACTTTGGCACGGCCAGCCTTTCAGCGTTGGAACTGACGTTCTAAAAACAACTGATTGCGACCCCGAGCAGATTGGAATCTGAGTTTGAAGCGATCAAACATGATCAAACTACACCCCAACCTGGACCAAATTCTCCAACCCTTCTCCAACCAAATATGTTTGCATTTCCACCGGCGGCCTCTGCGCAAGCTCCTGACAAGAACAGAGCCATCCCCGGTGCTTCATGCTACTCATGAAATCCATTGACAGTTGGGAGCTTCGCACAGATGATCTGCCCCATATGAACCTCCTGCCATGCTGTCTGCCTTTTAAAGATCCTTTAGGATTGCCAAGAAAATGTGAGAAAGTGCATGGAATTGCCTATATAACTGTTCATTTAATTTTGAAAGTACGTTAAACATGTAAACTTCCTTTTTATAAGGTCACCTGGGTCATTTTCTTTAGTTTTCAAGAAAAAACGGGTGCCTCCCACAACTTGACCCACAACCAAAAAGATCACGCGTGCCTCCCGGAGCTGTCGCACGCCCAGATTGGCATCCACCAACAGCTCCGTCAGGAGGGTGCCGGCCTCAAGGGACGTCCAGGGGGGAAGGTTGCCCGAGCTGTGGCAAGAAAATCAGGCATTTCATGTGGACAGATATATATATATATAGATATATGGACATGTCATGGTATATTGGTTTATCTAGACTATGAGGGAATGGGTCAAACTTGGGTACTGCAATCATTGGATGGTGAATACTATTTGAATGGACTAAAAAAAATCTGTGGTCCCTCAGGTCGAAAAAATTTGACCCATACCCATATCCTGAGATATGATGAATAAAATAAGGAACTGGTTGGTGGTGTCAACCCCTCTGAAAAATATGAGTCAGTTGGGGTCATTATTTTCCAGGAGGGTAAATCAGTTTATTTTCCATGTCGACAGCGATTATGTTCACAACAAAGCTGTGGGTCATGTTTGATAGGGGGAAACCAAGGGTGTCCCCCACTCCACTTGGGGGTATACAACCAACCATTTTGAGCCACATACCTAATAATTTGCGTTGCTAAACCTGGCTCTTGATCAACAAAAGGGATATGAGGTGTTGACCAACAAAGGATTTTAACATAGTCTAACCAAACAAAATTGGAGGTGTACAGTAAAGCAATCATTTAATTTGTGTCATTTTGACCCATACCCATCGACCTAAAAAGTGGTCAATTTCTGGGTGTTCCAAAGATGGGGGATACATTAGCCAGCGAAAAATTGGTTGATACCGGGTTGATACCGGATTGGCCCCACCATGAGCGATACCAAAAATGATGGTCATTGAATAATGGGGAACGTGATGTTCAAAACAGTTGAATTTTGAGGGTGTCCTGCTTCGGAAAAACCAATATGTGATTGAATCGTGAATATAGTCTTCTACGAAAAATGACATTGAGAACACAAGCTGAAGAGCGCAAATGGCTTGCCTGTTTTGGTGGATCTAGTAGAACTATATTTCTGAGCCACTCTGATGTACAAGTAGGGTTGTCCAGGGATTGGGATATCTATAGATATCATATAATAATATCATATAATATCCATACCCCATCCCCTAGTTGATCACCATATTAAAAAATATTAAAAATGGCTATTTTGGGGGATCCATGGCTATCCCCCAGTGCCTGACCAAGCCAAATAGCCACTGAGGATTTGGGGTGCCCTACCACGCTGGTACATGAGATCCACAGCATAGCCGCTTCCGGCGGCTCTCGAAACGAGCCGCTCCTCATGGCTTTCTTCGCGCAGCCGCGGGGGTCCAAAAGGGGGGAATGGATCCAGAAAATCTGTCATGTCGTTGAACTGTGCAGACATTGGGGAGATAAGCAGCATCTATGTTTTGGGGACATCATGTTCAAGCTTGGGGTACAAATCAACCCAGGGATTTGGTCCCTTTAAGTTTGAGGCAACGTGGCTTTGAGCAAAAATAGGGGATATCCCAATCTGGTTGGTGGTTTTAATCATCTTGAAAAATATTAGTCAATGGGAAGGATTATCCCATATATGATGGAAAATAAAACATGTTTGAAACCACCAACCAGCAATTTATGGCCGTGTTAATATGTTAAGGGGGCCAATGATGATCATCCACAATTCGGTGGGTGATGAAAACTCCGTGCTCATAGTAGTGACAACTTCCTCGGGTCTTGCAATTCTTCAGGCCTAAGAATTGGGAGTGTCTGAAAATAGGGTATATAATGGTATGTATCTACTGTATTCCCCCAACAAAATTGCAAGTTCAACACGAAACGTTAAGGTACCAGGTAAACTATCAAATTTAGAGTTGTTCCATGGTTTAACTGAAACACACGGGTATTTGAAGTATGAAAACTCCGGGTGGTTTAAGAGAAAGTGTGGATCCATTCCCTGCGGGTAGGCGCCTCACTTGCGCACACAAAATTGATTCAGCTGCGCACACAGGATTCTGACTCACTTGTACACACAAAATTGACTCAGTTGTACACACACAGCCTTGGGCCTTGGGGGGGTGGGGTGGGGCTAGTTAACGTCATTATAGGAACACAACCGCTACTAGTTAACTTCATTATCGGGACACAACCGCTACTCCACTTCCTTCGAATTACCATCACACTTCAACCTTGGGGGGTGGGGTGGGGCTAGGGAAGAAAAGGGTAGGATCTACCAGCCACACCCGTTGCTTAACTTCATTATAGCCGTCATCATCACCAGCAGCGTCATCATCATCATCATCATCTTCCTCGTCCTCATCATAATCATCATCATCAACCTCATCATCATCAACATCCTCCTCCTCATCATCATCATCATCAATATCATCAATATCATCATCATCATCATCATCATCGTCATCGCCACCGCCATCATCATCATCATCGTCAACCTCATCATCATCAACCTCATCCTCATCATCATCATCATCATCGCCACCACCATCATCACCATCATCATCATCGTCATCATCATCATCATCGTCATCATCACCACCATGGCCATCGTCATCATCATCATCATCATCACCATGGTCATCGTCGTCGCCGTCGTCGTCGTCATCATCATCATCGTCATCGCCACCGCCATCATCATCATCATCATCATCAATATCATCATAATCATCATCATCATCATCAATATCAATATCATCATCATCATCATCCTCATCCACATCATCATCATCACCATCATCATCATCATCAGCAGCGGCAGCAGCAGCAGCAGCAACATCGTCATCATCATCATCATCATTATCATCACCGTCAGCACCATCATAAGCATCAGCATCCGCGTGCACAACTGAGTTGCTATCTCGCGTGTACAGCCCAGTCGGGTTTCGCGTGTACAACCGAGGCACCTACCTTTTCAGTACCCAAGAACATCCAAGGTGACCTGGGGCAGAATGTTTTTTTCCTTGTTCCCAAGCTATTCAAAAAGATCATCATCTTGGTCAGCTCGTTCAAAAAGGTTGTAAACTTCCATGTCATTTACCATTTCCATTCATTTCCCATCCTTTTTCAACCCATTTCCCATCCATTTCCCATCCATTTTCTGGGATGTCTTCTCCTATCAACATCCCTCCCGCATTTTGGGATGTCTGCTCCTGCAGGGGTCGTCACCATCACCATCTGCCTGGCTGTGCTAATTCTGGCCATCTAATTTATGAATCAATGAATGGAAACTAATGAGGAAAACATGGGAACACAACAAAATCTTCACTATCTAAGTCAAAGGATTTCCTGCCCCAAAGATTCCAAAACCATCGGAATTCGATGAAACACTCTGTTGAAGTTGTCTGGTTGGGGGTTGAGCCACTCCATCACAAAGTTCAGCTTCGTTCTAGATAGCTTGAGATGATGGGGCCCAAGATGTCTAAGTCCAATTATTTCCCACTGGAAACTGAAGCTTTGGGGGTTCAAATGGTCCAATCTCCGCGGGACCAAGTTTGTACCAATCATTGTCTGGCCGGAATCCTCAGTTCGCAGTTGAAAAATCAGGGAAATCTATGTTATCTATGGGGTCAATGTTCACTTCCTCCTGTTGCTTCAGAGAGCGTTATAACCTTGGTCAATAAGTTTTCTGGTTTCTGGGGTGATCCCCTGTCTAACTCGGAGAACTCACCAGAAGTCATTAGCCGCGGAAAGTGCGTCCATAAGTGGACACCATTCCTCCCAGTACAGCTAAGGCAGCTAGGGAATGAAACCAACCAGCCCAAGATCAGGGACGAAACCAAACCTGAAATATCATGAAATGAAGCAAAGCATTAGGGATGATTCATCCTCTGCTAAGCATGGCTGTGTGTTTCAAAAGGCTACACTTTTTCAACAAATGTATGACATGTTGGCCAGCTGAGGGCCAAGGATTTCCCATAGTATATGGGGTTGTCTGACAACAAGGTCCCCAAGTTTGAGGGTTGATTCAATTCCTGATTCAATCCTTTTCCATATTGTTTGATGGCCATAGTTGGCAATTCTATAACCCACGTTCGGAGACATCCATATCATCATCTAAAATTGGTTGTCCTACTTTATGCTATGATATTCCCATTCAATCCCCATCATACCAATAGGTAGATTATATGTTTCATAGGATTCGAAATTTGACAACCGGCCCACCATCTATGTTTCCGAAAATTGGATCAGATGTTCTATATTATATATATATTGTATATTATGTATATATAAATTATATATATATATATATATTGATACCACATGATACCACCACTGTTGCTGAAAAAAAAACTTCCCAAACATCGCCTCGGTCGCCTCGGTCGCCTCGCGGTGACCGAGCTGCGCCTGGAGCGTGACCACCTGGCTCCCCGAGTCGACTTAGGAATTCTGCAAGGTCCGAAGTCGCCAGCTTTCAGATGTTTTATAGTAATTTAATGGGATTTTATAGTGATTTAATGGGATTTTAATGGGATATTAATGGGATTTTATAGTGATTCAATGGGATATTAATGGGATATACCCTCTGGTAATGACTAACATAGCTATTGAAAATGACCATAGAAATAGTGGATTTTCCCATTGAAAATGATGATTTTCCATAGTTTTTTGTATGTTTACCAGAGGGTAGAATCTTCAAGTCATGTCCAACTGCAAACTCCATTGATATTGACACTTAAAATTGACATTCACAGCAAACCTGTTCTGAGTCAAACATGACCTGGCCTTTCTGGGCCCACGGTTTCGCTTCAGTAGCGCCTCCATGGGACATGGTTGAAGCCGCCAGATTCCGCTGGTTAATTTTTGTGTTGAAACCCAACTGTTGGTCAGATCCAACTAACAATTTAGATCCCCATGTTTGCTTGATGAATTTCCATTGTAGATCATATCTAATCTCAAATTCTGCTGGTGGAAACTCGCGCCTGAAGCCTCTTTTGGGTAGCCGCGCGGCTGTCACCTGCACTGCAAACAGGTCTCATTCCCAGCATTGCGAGAAGAATGAGGAACTTCTGTGGGGTCTGAAGGGGTTGACACTCTACAGTTTAAGACCTTCAAATATCTTCAAATTATGTAAATGAAGGGTTCGCAATGGCTTTATATGTTTTTCTGCTTTAGGGGGTGAACATGACTGGGGTGAGTCAAAGCAAAGTGTCCCTCCTAAACGGACGCTGCGCTACTACAAGTGACTCCAAGCATAGAATGGTTTCTACAAAGAGTACTATTTAGTATCACATAGTATACATATTTATGGGGTCACCGTCTCTACCCACCTGGGTCGACCTTTAGGCGACTCCACACGGCTGACACCTTTTGTCTCCCTGAGCCGGAGCTGCCTGAGTCCAACGGCACCTGTATGAGATCCATGCCAACATGTCACTGCTTTCAAACACCCTTTACAAAGTAAAGAAAGCAGGACCAACGCCTCTCCCGGCGCTTATAAATGAAACAAAAGGGACTCTCCAGGGATGTTTCATCCCAAATACGACTTCTTCTCATGAACCTCCTTGGTGCCAGGAAAAAGCTGATCCTCCGGCAAGGCATGATGCTCTGCATATTTAATGGCTTTCAGGTAGAGGTACAAATCCTCCAAACGACCACCACGGCAAGCTCCGTGGCCCAACACCCATTCCAGATACTCTTGGTGAGTCTTCGGATCAGCCACCAGCTCTGAATAGCACAAACCCAAGCTCTTGACCTTGGGCAGGCGACACACCGTAGAGCCCCAATCTTCCAAGTTGGAAATGCCCGGGGGAACTTCACCTCGGAAAGATCAGGAACGATGGGTGCAGGCACACTCTGACTGCTCTTCTTGCCACCGTACTTCGACTTTGGCATCTCAAGATGTTCGAAATCCTCATCCACTGAGCTCGAATCGGCAGTCAGCCGACGCTTGCTGGCATCGGTCATACCTGCGGCCACCAAGTTCTCCATCAGATCGAGATCCTCGGGGCCGGTCTCACGACCCGCTGAAGACATGCGATCCAGGAGGCTGCAAAGCAATTTGGCTTCCTCGTGGGTCAGCGGCTTGGCATCACTCAACTTGCGGTTCATAGCCGCACAAAAACCACAAAAACACCCTTGTGACAAGGGAAAGTATCGGCCCCGTGATATCCTCGAATTGGAGCAAAAACACTGAGGAGTGAAAAACGCAAAACAATTGAGCACAATTTCCCCAGCGTCACAAAGCCACCACACTCACCCATAAAACTCCAGGAAGAGGAAAAGACGGAGGTCTTCTGAACTTAGCCAGAAAGCGGCTGGGTACTCACTTGATACAGGCATAAACTATACAAAACAAAAACTCAGGACTTGTCGGCTGCTGTACAGTTGATGATTTGACATCTTTGGTTCTCATTCACGTTGTATCTTCTCATGCATGGCAACTGCTCCAAAGCTCTGACGACGTTCTCTCTCAGCTTTTGCACGCTCCAGAACTGTAGCCTCGTCGGCCAATTGGTATCGAGCCGACCTCACCACCGATCTCAAAAGGTCAGATGGCTCACCTTTGTCTTTTGTAAGACCATCAGCCACCATGTGTCCTGTTGGGCACCATCGGGGTTCGAGGCCTGCACGCTGGATGCTTTGACGAATTATGGCAACATCAATTGCAGTCCGCTTATCATCCAAAGTTCCCCCACTACCGAGTGAAATCAAATGATCATAGAGAGACCTACAATCTGTAATTCCCACAGGAGGACGACGTTTGAGAACTTCGGTGGACTGTTCCAAACTGAATTGCCCATCCAAACACTCTGCAAGCAGCAAAAGACACCATTCAGCCATTCCAGAAGCTGTAGCAAAAGCTTGGGCTTCACCAGACAGCGTGGATGATACCACCCTCGGCAGTTTATATGATTTCCAACCAACACAGTGAACAGGAACATCGGCCCCTGAACTCAACTGTCGTGAAGTGAAGGCTAACAACCAACCTGCCTGAGTCTTATGATCATCACTGTTGGCGAAAGCGGCATCAGACCAAAAACACAAAGTAAGTTCTTTTGGTGGGATATATGGAACTCGAATCTCCAAATCTTGCTGCTGGCGGCACCTGCGAACGGCTTGGTTGGCGGCAAGCAAATGCTGCACCGTCGGATTTGGAAAAGACTGCTGCGACATTGAAGTCTGAACTGCCAGATCGGGACGTGTCTGGGAGGCAATCCATCCCAGTGCCCCATTCACCGCTCGGAGAGCGGAAATCTCCTTATCAGTTGCAGGGAGCCACGGCTTCTTTATCCTCTCTTTGGGGATGGCGATTGGTCGAATATGTTGTGCATAGTCTCTTTGGTTATAGGTGATTTCTCCATTGGCATGTTGAGTATAGTATGTTCCAAGAAACTCACCCTGTCCCTCACGCCACTTCCTGAAAGGAAATCTGGCCCGAAGACGTGCAATGGCAGCATCATACCGAGGACCGGAACCCCCGGTTATGGTGTCGTCGACATGAGCTCCTATAGCACTCCCTCAAGTGAACCGTCAGTTCCATGGCAGAAGTACAAACAGCTATCCAACTTGGATCGAGAGAAACCTACTTGCAAAGCAACTGAGTCGAACTCACGATACCAGTTATGGGGAGCATCATTTGCACCATAGACATTTCCCAAGACCTGCACCAAACTACCGGGTTCCACTCCAGGTACTCCTCCCGGCGGGAGCTCTGCATACACTGGGTTCTCGCTGGTCTGCTTGGAAATGTCAGCCTCTAAAAACGCTCCTTTGATATCTCCCAGATTCAACTTCCAACAATTGCTCACCAACAGCTGAAGAATCACACTGCGACCTAGTTGAGACAAAGTTGGAGAGTGACATTTGCCAGACATCACCTTCGCAGCTAAGTCTGGGTCGTGATGACCTCTGAGACACCATCGGGCTTTGGTTCAGCTCGAATCATCCTCCTTCTTTTCAGTGATCACAAAGCGGCTGCTCATGATTCTATGTGCCTGGTTCTTGCGGATGCGATTTGCACGATGAGGAGGAATCACTTTGATGGCTTTCTTTTCATTCTGCAAAGTGTGCAAGAACTCTACAACTTTGGCATCATCAATCTTCTCTTGCAAAGCAGGAGGGTTATTCGAGTGAGGGAGCTCATTTTGGAGCTTCTTCTGCAGGAAGCTAGCTATCAGGGATTCAACAGATGCATGCTGCTCTGTCAGTAGAGCTTCTACGGCAAGTGCCTCCTCCGGAGGAGAAGTGCGTGCTGACTTCCTCTCGATCTCATCCGGACTGTGGCTGCGCTTGCTTCCATGCTCTGTGATCTCATGCAACACTTCAGCAAAGTCATCCATGCGGGTGACTGGAGGTCGAAACAAGTCTTGCCTGCGTTCCGAACCCCCCGACCTATGCCTGATGGGCCCGTAGCTAGAGCTAGATGACTTGTCCCCACTATCACATCCAGCAGAATTACCCCCGTTATTTGGATTTGACTCTGCTGAGGCGGCACTCGGACTGGCGTCTGAGCTGGCATTGGGCGGACCCGGTTCGACCGAATTAGGCAAAAGGCTAGTCGACTCATCCATGAGGCTTGGCATGTCAACATCTTGAGAAATGCGAAAATGAGTTTCACCTAGCCATGGCTCTGGTCGCAAGGGTGTGGTGCGATCGGATTCTTCCAACGACCATGGTTGATCTTCCAGCTGGAAATTGCTGTTCCGAATTTTTGTTAAACGCCAATCATCCAATTGAACTCCATGAAGAAAGGGATCACCTGAGCTGGGAAAAAACTTGCCTACCCGCAACTTGTTGTGAACTCGAATCAGAAGGTTGCCTTCTTGGCGCCACTCATCATGCCCTTCTACCACATTTTGAAAACTGGCTGCAACCGATGCTGGGTCAGGAGGGCCCTCTTGATTAGACAAGTCAACGTATTGGCTTCCCAGTAGATTTCTGCCCTCAGCCACCAAATCCGTGATGCCCAAAAGCTCACGGCCATCGGATTGAGCTACAGCTCGCTCTAACTCGGAGGCATGACGAAGGTGTTCTGGAGATACCTTGAACATGTTTTGGCGGTGAAAAACCAGGACGTTGCGACCAATCTTTCCCATGACAATTCCAGTACCATACCAACGACCACCTACCAAACGGACACCTTTCATGTACTTTTGGGTCCTCCAGTAGCTGACAAAATCGCCGGCCACAAAGTCTCGTTCGACACGGGGCCGAGCATTCATTGCTGCCCTCAAACCAGAATCGTCCTGGGCAACTGCGACTGCTACTCGGGCTGCTGTGCGAATTGCCTGAGTTCTGGCGGCCTGAGCATCAAACAGAGGACTGGTTGCTGCTACTGGATCCGGTTCATCCTGCAGAAGATCCTGGGCTATTCTGGGGTTGCGACCAAAAACATGTTGTACAGGACTCAAACCCTTGCTATTGATCATCTCATTTTTGCAATTGGTTGCATGGAGAAGGCATTGTTCATACTCACGTTGATCTATTGGCTGAACTTGATCAAGAGTCTTTTGAAAAATGACTTCTAAGAGGTGACCATGTTTCTCAACTTTTCCCAGTTGATTGTGGGCTTCTGCAGCTGTGCTGATTACCCGGGTCCCACAGAGCTCCAGAGGATCCACAAAGACGCTAGACAGGTTGGTACGGGCTGGATCCAGCATGACCTCAACTGGCGAACCCGCCCACGCTTGCCAACCCTTTTGGAAAACATCCTTCAGGACCTCACCGGTTTCAGTCTCATAAAAAGGGAGCATGGCTTGGAAACCCGAGGCATAGTCGACAATGTTCAAACAAGTCACAGACTGACCCTCACTCCAACCGGGCAACTTCTTCACGTCCAAACCGACACGGTGATTAAAATCAACAGTTTGGTGAATGGATGCCGGCAAGCATGGTGCAGGTCGTTGCCTGTGAAAACACACGTC
Source organism: Cladocopium goreaui (assembly GCA_947184155.2). Classification (NCBI taxonomy): domain Eukaryota; class Dinophyceae; order Suessiales; family Symbiodiniaceae; genus Cladocopium; species Cladocopium goreaui. The sequence goes on from CAMXCT020002190.1 coordinate 366,267, forward strand.
GCACTTGAAATCGGACGCAAGCTTCACGGCCTGATCAGAACCCCCGGCATTTCTCAACACACGGACAAGCTCTCGATTGGTTGGATGTCCAAGGTTGTTGTGAAGCTTCCTAAGCTCAGTCACCACTTTATCATCCTGGATAGGTTCTGGCATGGCAACTAAAGCTTCGGAAAGCGACGGCACATTCTCAGCATGTTCGGAAAAATCTGGCTCACTCACGCTCGTCTCCGGAAGAGGAGGTGCTGGTTTGGTCTCCTCCAGGCATGCAAAGTGGCACAAGTGATCTTCCGGCAGGACGCATGACAACCACCTACGACAAAACTGGGGAGTATACCGGGAAGTCTTGGTACTCAAATTCTCACCATCTAAACACCGACCTTCCACGGACTTGTGGACAGGGTGGCCGGGGCATGTTAAGGCTAAAGTTTGCATGTCGTCATGAGATACCGCAATGCCGGTTGGCTTCAGGATCGGGAGTCCTGAATCTGGGTCAGACAGCCCGTATGCACATAAGTCAACACGGCTGAGATGGAGCCGGTTGCGCAACAGCTTAGCCATGGGAGGATACTTCCACAGCACTGAGCTCCACGGATGCTCAATGATCACCCGACCCCCCCGGTTCAGCTGCTTCTTCACTTGATCCACCACGAAGTCGGCCTGTTTCTGGGCCAGCTGCTGATTGACACATCGTTGCAGCAAGGTCAAATGCTGCTGATTCAAGTGATACCATCCCCCCCAGTGTTTGCAGGGAGGGCAAGCAACTAGCAAATCAGGACGGGCATGGGCTAACATGGCATCTACTTTACTCTGAACTTTGGGAATAGTCAGATCCCAACCCTGCAGAAGGTCAAAAGCTAAACCAGTTTTCCCCAACTTTTCGGCCTGTTCTGAAAATCTTGGAGGTGAAAACAGTTCAGCCACTATGCATTTTGTGTCGCCCTTGAGATTTTTCCCCCATGCCTCGGAATTTGCCATGAGACACCGGTTCTCCTTCTGGGACACCCGCTTGCACTCAGCGAACTCCGTCATCGGAGGAGGAGCGACCATCACATCACCGCCCTTCTCCGAGAAGTTCATGACATCAATGACAAACTGTCCTGCAGAGTTGGTCACCAGGCTTTGAGGGGGACCTCCTTGGATACTGAGGGTCTCCTCGGCAAAGTCCATGACGGCCTTCAGACTGCGCATGGTGTTGCGGCTGAGCAGCAGAGGAGCATCACCCTTGATCACTGCTGCCTCGATTGTGCCAGATCGTCCATGGATGCCCACCGGAAGAACTGCAACCTTGTCAGAAACTTCTTCCTGCCCATTCCCAAAACGGAACAGAGTCGATTCCCGCTTGAGAGTTGGACAGGGTTGGCCCAAGTCTTTGAGCATGCGCATGAAGGTGGCCAAAGTAGCTTGACCCACCAAGGTCTTCCCACATCCAGAATCGATGATCCCGAAGCCCGGCGACGAGACCAACAAGGACTCCTCGGCGGCACAGATCTCCCACACCACGGCGGCACCAGCTGCGGTGCCCTTATCCTCGGAGTTGATGGACGCCCGATTAGGGCAGTTGCGAACCCAATGACCCATTTTGCCACACTTGAAGCATTTGGTTTGCTTTCGAACTTCACCAACCTCGCTCACGAATTTCTTCCGGACCAAGTTGGCCTGGCTGAAACGGCGGCTCTTCTGGAGCCTGGCGATCTCAGCTCTCTTCTCTTTCCAAGAAGCTGCAAGTATCTCTACCGTATCCTTCTCTGAGAAGCATTCACCAGGGGGTATCTCCTCCATCTGGACGCCATGTTCCCCCAGAAAGGCTTCAACGTCTTCGAAGACCACAGCATCACTGAAAGAGCCTGGAGCCTCCGTGTAATTGGGAAGGACATCCTCTTCAGTCCACTCCTCATCACCATCGACCATCATAGCTCCAGTAGCTCCACGTGATCGGACTCCCTTGCCCGTTGCCTTGAAGTCTGGAAAACAAGACCTCATGGAGGCGATCACAGTGGAGAGTTTGAGATCTCCTTGGTTCTTGGCCGTGACAATGGCCCTCTGATCCTCAGTCAAGCCGGACTGGTTGAGGCAAATCCAGCCCTGAGCCTCTGCTGGGAACTCTATGGACACCTTGCGTTTGCACTTGGTGAAGGTCTCGGTCACCTTCGACGTCCACTCAGCCATCGTCTCCCCCTCACGGGGAGCCAAGCTAAACACCTCCCGGAGGCACTCAGCCATATGGTCATGTTGCATCTTGTCCGGAAACCTCTCGTCCAGGGCCTGCCATATCAGCGAATCCCCATCGTCCTTCGTCAGATCATCCAGCTGCAGGTGCTCCACGGCCTCCAAGGCCACTCCATCCAGCAGGCAGTACACGAAGGGACCCTTCTGGTTCTTGCTGATGTCCTTCATGGACAGCATCTTGGCCTTGGCCCATAGCTTCCATTGTCGGTACGCCTTTCCATCGAGGTCGTTCCCCGAAAAGCGTTTGTTGTTGCTGCCTTCCTTGTTCTCGGCAGCCATGTCACTGCTTTCCACCCTCAGCCTCTCCTGAGGCAAGGTGAACCCCCTGGTGCGAGCCCGTAGGCTCCGCTACCAGTTTAAATGGGGTCACCGTCTCTACCCACCTGGGTCGACCTTTAGGCGACTCCACACGGCTGACACCTTTTGTCTCCCTGAGCCGGAGCTGCCTGAGTCCAACGGCACCTGTATGAGATCCATGCCAACATGTCACTGCTTTCAAACATATATATACTACTGCAATTGACCAAGAATAAGACTTAGTGTTTAAACTGATTCAAACAACCATTACCACCAAAATCTCCGGAAACAACGACCAAACTCACCAACATCAAACCCATCTCTGAATAATTAGACTTAAATCAGGAAATCGAAAGAACTGCACCTGCACTTGCCCATCCAGGTCGATTCCCTGAGTTGCTCGCCAGGTCCTTCCAACAGCGCACGCTTGGTGCGATAGGCAATAGGTAGACCACTTGGAAATTCCAGTTAGTGGATATATAACCATAACTTATAGATCCCATGGGGTATACCCATGGTATTATAACCATTTAACCATAGGTTTTTCACCATAACTTATAGATGCTGATATTTTTTGGGGTTACATCCCCAACTTATGGGGTTGATCACCATGGAACTTGCTGACTTTTGTCATCTTTTTTTCTATGCGTATACCTCCAGAACGGTCCAGCCTGCACCTGCGATTCGTCGCAGTTTTCCCTTTGGGGTAATTTGTGATATATATATATATATATAATATATATATAATAATATATATATATATATATAATAATGTATATATATATATAACCACTCCGGGCGGTCCAGCGTCAGCAAGGTATAGTTGCTCTCCAGTGCATCCAGCAGGTGCTTCACTCCTTGCCCTCCAACGCAGTTCCTGGGGGAATCCAGGAAGTTTCTGTGGAAGACACCAAAATCCCAAATGTTGGTGCGGTTCCAACATTTTCCAAACGGGATATAGGATTATATATATATATCATAAGATCATATGTATCACCCATTACCAGACAAACTCAAGTGGAATGTCGTGTAGGGATATGTCCCACTTATATTTGTTGTTTTTTTGCTTCGGAAAAAATAGAAAACACTCAAATCACATGGTGCTTCAAATACCTCATGTTCCCCAATGATTTGATGGCCATGAACAACAATCCATTGGCTTCGACAAGAAAACCTGCAGGAGATGACACTGACAAGTTCTGGTAATCTAATATAGCTATGGAAAGCACAGATGTTTATACATATATAATATATATATTATTATATTGATAAAGTAAATCATCTACAAGGTGACCATCTTCCATATCAATCTTGAATAACCCTTTGAGTCAACTTCACCGGAGAAGAAAATCGCAGTGGTTTCACCATGCGCCTCCCAAGGCTCAGAGAGGTTAAGGCCTCCGGCGGGATGTCACTCGGCCATTGCATGGATTGACGGGCGGGACTTGCTTAAGGGGGCCCTTCCCAAAAAAGAATTACCCTCTGGTAAACGTTTACATAACTATGGAAAATCAACATTTTTAATGGGAAAATCAACTATTTCTATGGCAATGTTCAATAGCTATGTTAGTTTACCAGAGGGTATCCGAGCAGCTTCATCAAATGGTGGATCGGCACTGGGACGATAAACCATCAGCAAATCCCTAGGTTTCTGTTGATTCCATGTTTCTGTTGATGAAAAATGGATTGCTCGAAAAGGGAAAAACATCGACAGTTTTGGTTTGGGCCAAATGGTTCAATCTGAAGGTCTTCAAAATGGAAATCGATTGAATCGATGAACATCAACAAATGCTTTTGGGAACAGCGAAAACAATAGTTGCTGTCCTTCTCTCCATATCCAATATCCACAGACAGTAACCTTAACCCACTATGTCTTATAATATCTTACAATCATGTATGGCGAGATCCGCATTGTTCCTCAGTTCCTTCTCATTATTCGATGCTCCTTTTTGTTGGTAGCGATGGGTGATTTATAGTCTCTATCAAAAGATCCCAGTATGCAAGTGGCAATCTATGAATCATTCTGAATCTATGACTTTACAATAAGACATACTTAAATAGACCATGATTTGATATATGCATATTATATACAGTATATATATATACATGTAAAGTATATCCCACATTCTCCCGCATTCTCCAACTTTACTCCCCCCATGTTTCTTTTTCCCAACGTTCAATCCCCATCTCCAGCTCCGCCACCTCGTTCCTCTCCAAGGCCGCCGCAAGGCGGGCAGCCCCACGGTCACCCACCTGGGAAGTTAAGCGTCATTGTCGGGGTTGTCTCAGAATTGGGTACCCCATGGCTTTAAGCATCATGTTCCGTTCATTCATATTTCCCATTGAATTTCTTGTATTTTGATATTTCTGGAGGGCCAGACATATCAAGATAAACCCATATCATATCATATATCATTAATGCTACATTACTCAGATATCCAAATGATTGTTTGCCAGTAAGGGTGGTTTATGTTGGTTTTATACCCCTAATTTTTGAGACAAAAACGACCGTCAGCACCTTTCCCTGTGGGGGGCCCGACTCGGTTCCCTTCCAGAGACAGGGAGGTCAAGACTTCGTTCTCAGCCAGAGCCTGTCCAATTAATATGAGGAAATTGATAGAAATTGCGCGGTAAACTTCCACTTACTATAGGGGTATCTAGGGGTAAATGAATGGAAATTGAGAAAATCTATTTCCGTAAACTCACCCATTTCCACCCCCCCTGTGGCTATAATTTACACACCAAAGAGGTTGGAGCGATCCGTTACAGGCTAAGAATTTCCAGATCACTGAGGTTTTCTAGTTCGCAAACTTCAAACGATTCACAGGAGCCTATAAATTCAGAATCTAGGCCTTCACAAGTTGTGGCTGTCACAATGATTTTAAGGAGGTCGGAACGATCAGAACAACTTTGGAGCTGCGTCTCAAAGGTGCTTAAAACATCTTAAAACTACGAACATGAGCCAAAAAAAGGCTCCTAAATGCTTCTGATGTCTGATTTCAAAAGGGTTTCTGGTTTTATCCGAAATACTCACATGGCAGTGTGTCAAAACCTTGTACCCCTGGTGAACATCAAAATAGTTGGTAAATGGATGTTCATCCCACTAAAAATGGTATTAATAGGTATTGATCCATACCCACATTCCTCCACAGATCCGAAAACAGCTGCTGTGCCTCTGCTAAGTATTCTGCCCCCTGGTCGCCCAAGTTGCCTTTCAGAGATCGTGGCTTGAGTATTGATGCCAAATTGGGCCCCAGGAAAGTGTGAAAAACCCTACGAAATGGTGAGGTGAGCCAGGTGAGCCGCGCTGCTTGGAACCCAAGCTCTACTTGTTGTCCATTTGCTTCATGAAATGGATCTGTTTCTTGATTGAAGCCACTGGACGTCTATCCATGACTCTTCCGTCAGACTGTTTTTCTGACTGGTGGTCAAATCAACACGTAATCCCCCGAAATTTTTATCAAACCACGATCATATCCCATTGATATTCCATTTACATCCCATTGATTGGTTTACTTCCCCGGTGAAATGTCAGGTGCCGCGGCGGCTACGCACCGAGCTTCCCACATTCGTTCAACGAGAGTCGGGATACCTGGTTCCACAGGCCAGGAAGGTGGTTTCTGGTGGGACAACCTCGTAGCACTTGGCCAGATATTTTCAGGTATTGACTATCAAAATTATATTCACATGTTACAGTATCATAGAGTATCAATATATACCCCGTATATATATAATATATATATATATGTAAATATATATAATATGTATATATATATATGTATATATATATGTATATATATATATGTATATATATATATGTATATATATATATATTATATTGATGGATTGATGGATTGATGGATGGATTGCATATGTTTGGGCGAAGACGGATCAGATGGTGAAGAACTTACCAGTTGCCCCACTTCGTCCAACGACTCAGGACCCACCAGGATGATCCAAGTTGACGCAGCACCACGCAGCTGGCCCCTCTACTGGGATCTTGAAAAACACTTCAAGATTCACCGGTATAAGATGGTATAAGTCAGGTGCGCTGAGAGAAAAACCTCAGAACTCGAAAGAGTAAAAATAGATGCATTCTTTTGGGGCCAAGAACCTTGGAGAATGCTTATATATCGGGCACGTAAGCCAATATAGGGATATGTCGTTCCCCTAGTCAGCTTCCAAGACCCATGGGAAAGAACCCATTAAAAGTGGGACATGATATGTTCCTCAATAAACATACCTTATTAAAACCATTCACTATCATATTCACCATTGTTTCGCCTATGCAAAATAGGGGGCGACACCACCCAGTTGCAGCAGGGGTGCGTAGATGTTGTCCGCCAGGAGAATTGCCAGCCGTGCGACCTCCTGGAGGAACAGCGATGATGGAAGCTGTCGACCAACAGACCCCGGCCCGTTTTTTTTTTGAGACCAAATGGGTAGCTCCAGCTAAGCCACTTTTTTCAGGCCTTCTTCAGTACAATGAAAATGAATTCCCGGTTGTAGGTCCTATCTTTGCCGGGAAATCGACCTTGACTGTGAACCAGTTCCGATGAAACCACCTGAAAACCGGCAGCTTTGGCCATGTCCAGATAGGTTTCGGTGCTGCACAAGTGGACTTTGTGCTTGGCAGCAAAGGCTGGTGAACATTCGGCGATGCAAACTCCCATGGGTTTGTCTCTTGGCGAATAGGCTTGGAAGAGAAAGTACCTGGCAGATGCGATGTTTAACGATGATTAAGTTGCATGAATACGATAACTCCATTGTGTCTAGAGATTTGCAATAATATCTAATTTTATACGTACGTTACGTACATGTGTATAAGTATATATAGATATATACTGTATATAATGAAATGTATGTATAATATATATATATATATATCACGAGATGTATTGCATAAATATACGCACGTGATGAGATGTTAGTTTCTGTATCTACATTCACTCATGACTCATGTCCACATCAATTCATGACAATTCATGTCAATTCAAGATGAAAGCGGTTCTGCCTGTGTGAATCCCATAACCCCCATATCTGGGACCAATATTGAGACCAGGATTGACTGATTGCAGGACATGGTAATTCGGGTCAACACATTATCTTCTGACCTTTTTGCGAAATGAAATACATTTAAGATTCAAGATACAAAGTCTTGAAACAAACACCTGCGTAATTCACTGCAGCACTTCGATGCGGGCATAAACAGTTGAACTGGTAGCAGCCTGGTAGCAATGCATCGCAGAATCTGAACCCCCTAAGTTTCTCAACAAGTGTAACGCATCGGGGTTTTATTCGATCCTTGGCAGGCAGATTCTGATGGCTAAGTGGGCTAATGCAGCACATTGACCCTTCTGGTGCCAGCCAGCTAAAGACGTGCTTGAAGAAATAGAGCTTCATCGAGTCCTCGCACAGCTGTCGACCCCGCCATCCAACTGCAGTGGTTCATGAGGTCAAAAATTGTAGTCATAAGGGGCCGAAACTTGGCACCAGCCTGTTTTCTGTTGCTGAAAATCCAAATACCTTGGCCATCCAGGCCATTGGCTCTATAATTTTCCGCTCATTTGTTGCTGAAAAATCTCAATACCCCCACATCTTTGAAAAAAATAATTACCCACTTTTGTGGGTAGTTTTGTTTTTCCCACTTGTTCATGGTCTTCACTGTTTGGATGGTCATTGTCATTGTGTTTATCTACCTGTCCAATGCTTATTATTTATTTATTTTCTGTCAGTGTTTCTTCTCAGTTTGCTGGTGTCCGCCACAACTCACCCAAATTGGGACCACAAAGGCTAAAGATCTGAATCAAACTATGTAAATCGATGTCAAATTATATTCACATCACATATATCACATACATTGGAGAAAAACATTTAAAAAAAAATCCTTCCCCAAATGTTGGATTTATGGGGGAAATCCCCAGTTTTCATGGTTCCATGATGTTGAAATCTCAGTTTTGCCGCTGAAATCCCGTGAATTCTCCATGAATTATCCCATTTTTTTCATGGTTAAATTGGGTTTACCATGCCCAACCCAAATTTCTAGAGAAAAACAATGTTAAATTCCAATTTTTGATGGTTAAATCCCTTTTTTGATGGTGAAATTCCCATTTTTGATGGTAAAATTATGTTCAATTCACCTTGAAAATCACCTGACCCCAATCCTCGTAATCCTCGATGGAATTGTTATGGATGGCCAGGTCCGGAGCCCAGCCCTCAGGGCGCCAGTCTAAGTAGCTGCCCTTGATCACCTGGTTCTTACAAAGCAAAATGGCGAACCCTATGAGGATTTATAGTGATTTAATGGGATTTTATAGTGATTCAATGGGATATTAATGGGATTTACCCTCTGGTAATGACTAACATAGCTATTGATAATGACCATAGAAATAGTGGATTTTCCCATTGAAAATTGTGATTTTCCATAGTTATGTTAGTTTACCAGAGGGTACATTTCACTCCTTGATGATGGGTGGTTGACATGATGGGGTTGACATGATGATGTGGTTGACATGATGGTGTGAATGCTAACCATGATCATCGTCCGTAACTCGGAAGTTTTCTAACTAGACGTCCTTTGATTATGTGTCATTGTGTGTACTATAACATATCATATCAAATTAAATATGAAATGACATTTTATTTTATGTTTTACCATGTGATTTGCAATAATATCATATTGTAGTAAATCATATACTATACAATACTATACTATACTATACTATACTATACTATATACTATACTATATACTATACTATATACTATACTATATACTATACTATATACTATACTATATACTATACTATATACTATACTATATACTATACTATATACTATACTATATACTATATACTATAATATACTATACTATATACTATATACTATATACTATATACTATATACTATATACTATATACTATACTATATACTATACTATATACTATATACTATATACTATATACTATATACTATATACTATATACTATATACTATATACTATACTATACTATACTATAATACTCTACTATGGAATAATACATAATGTCATGCAACACTATATATATATGTGGTTTTATTACATGTTGTATACGATTGGACAATATCATTTTACTATCGTATAGTATAAATAAATTGAGTATAATTGTGTTCAATGTTTTTATGGGATGTATTGTTCTTTTTATTGTTTGATATTATCACATTCGTTTATCATATATTATAGATTTGTATCGTATAACTTGTTTAAAAAATACTACATATTACTACTACGTACGGGATCAAAAAATACTATTGTATATTCAATAGTTCAATAGTACGTGTATGTATATATATATATAGGTTGCATTATATGATGGTGAAAAAAGTTTGTGTATATATGGTCCCGTCCTCCGTCTCTGGCCTGGTGCATATATATATATATATATACGTATATGTGTGTGTGATGATATGTGCATACGTACATGTATGCCATTTTGGCCCCTCTGGGCTACATTGAACGCTAAACCGAAAGGCACACCTTCTTTCACATCTCAACCGTTCCATGGGATGTTCCATGGGATGCAGTGGAACATAAAACCAACTCCAGAAAATTGGGGAGATTGAGTCAAGCAGAAAATGGGATTTGAGAAACACACTAGTATATAAATGGTATACTAGTAATGTTGCAAATGCAAATTTAAAACCACAACCAAGGCTCTTACCAACGGGGTGGGATTGAAACCATCCCTATTTTAGGTGAGTGATGTGCGTGTTGAACTGCGCAACAAGCTCTGTTTCTGCATACCACACATGTATATATATATATCATATATTGTGCAATATACAAGAGTCGAAGAGTCACTAATTAGTATATAATATATATTACTGTACAATGGGTTATAAAATGTTATAAATGGCATAGCCCGTTGTCAGAAAGTGGTTTCAGAACTATTTGAGTTATTCGCGTTACAACCGAGTGTCAGTGGCCTAGGGCCTCAGTTCCTAGATTTACCGAGGCTTCAAGGGAGTCCAATCTTTCACCCTGCGGTCCCAGGTACTTCCATGTGTTGTCGCGCCAGCTGCAAATGTCCCTCAGACAAGTCCACTCCGATGATTTTAATGTTCTCTGCGTCGCTAAGGAATTTGGAAAAGAGCCCGGTCCCGCAACCTCAGGAAGATTCACGAATTTTGAATGATTGCGGTATCAACAACACATCATGATTTACAACACGGCTGATTTTACAAGATCACTGAGAGTTGAAAGGTGGCATTCACCAAGCTAAAAAGTTCGGCCATGTTGGCATACTCAACCTTACAAACATTTAGTTCTACTGAAAGCCGAGATTCATAAACCCCTCAGCTGTTGAATTGGGGCAGCACCGTTTGAGTAGCAATTTCCACAATTTTTGGAGGACACCCCCCCGATTAATCAAGCAGGGTTTGTGAAGCGTGCAAATACAATGGATAGGGAACAGGTGACGCGTTGGTGGTTAAGCCACCCATCCAACAAATCGTCCCCGGTTTGATCGACCATGTGTAAATAATCTTGCATCATCCCAAATTATCCCTATATGGTGTGTTGTAATTATCCCGCATTATCCGTCATGATCGCATTGTGAATTTCCCTTATTATTGGGTTTGTCTCATGAGTTGCACACCAACCACAAATGAAGATATAGTCGTTTAATGTTGTTTATCTAAAAATAGGATACACTATAGCTATAGGATACCCCCAAGACAAATCCAGCCGTTTGCCATGTGAGTTTTCAAAAATGGCATCATCTTCCCATATCTCCCCGATTATGAAATTGCCATAGAAACTCATATGCTACCATTATGGTACACCCTTCAGAACAGAACCCAAGGCACCTAGATCCACCACTCGCACAGGGTGGTTTCTCAGTTTTCCTTCAGCCAGATCTTTGGCAACTTCAGCCACTCGCCTGGGGGGTTAAGCCAATCTTTGGAATCATAGAGATGGTGATTTGGGGTATAAAACATGTTAAAACCAACCATAATGGGAATATGATGGGCATATAATGGGACATATACACTAATCAACACTATGATTCTGGACAAACATTTTTTTGAATCAGCCCAGCTTGACCGTATCTGGTGGAGTCATTGGTAAGTAGATTGAATTCTCCGAAAAGATATTGTTTTATTTTTTTTTCTGATCTATCATGATCATCAGCTAAGTTTTAGACCTTGGGGTAAGATGATTTTCCAATCTGTCGGATCTGGGGCCAGCCCCCAACCTGATTTGATTCACCAAAGCCATGGAATTTATAAGTGTTCTTCTTCATGAACCTTCAAAAAAAACTACATATATATATATATACATATGTATGAATGCATGTATGTATGCATGTATGTATGTATCTATGTATGTATGTATGTATGTATGTATATGTATATGTATACATATATATATATGTATCTATGTATCTGTGTATGTATGTATGTATGTATCTATCTATCTATCTATCTATCTATGTATCTATGTATCTATGTATCTATCTATGAATGAGTGTATGTATCTATGTATCTATGTATGTATGTATGAATGAATGTTTGTATGTAAGAATGTATGTATGTATGTATCTATGTATCTATGTATCTATGTATCTATCCAGCTATCTATCTATCTATCTATCTATCTATCTATGTGTCTATGTGTCTATGTATCTATGTATCGGTTTATCTATGTATGAATGAGCGTATGTATCTATGTATGTATGTATCTATCTATGTATGTATGTATGTATATGTGTGTGTATGTATGTATGTATGCATGCATGCATGCATGCATGCATGTATGTATGTATATGTGCATGTGTATGTATATGTATATGCATAAGTCTATGTATATCTATGTGTATGTGTTTGTGTATGTGCATGTATGTATGCACGTATGTACCTATATGTACCTATATGTATGTATATGTATGTATATGTATGTATATGTACGTATGTGTATGTATGTCTATGTATGTGTTTGTATGTGTATGTATGTGTATGTATGTGTATGTATGTGTATGTATGTGTATGTATGTGTATGTATGTGTATGTATGTGTATGTATGTGTATGTATGTGTATGTATGTGTATGTATGTGTATGTATGTGTATGTATGTGTATGTATGTACGTATGTACGTGTATGTATGTGTATGTATGTGTATGTATGTGTATGTATGTGTATGTATGTGTATGTATGTACGTGTATGTACGTGTGTATGTACGTGTATGTACGTGTATGTACGTGTATGTACGTGTATGTACGTGTATGTACGTGTATGTACGTGTATGTACGTGTATGTACGTGTATGTACGTGTGTAGGTATAAAGGTACGTAGGTATGTAGGTAGGTAGGTATGTATAGGTACGTAAGTATGTACGTAGGTACGTAGGTACGTATGTACGTATGATTATATATATATATATATATGGCATTTACCACTTTAAACCATTATGTCCAACTACCCATCAATTCCACCCTTTCCCTCCATCAAGCAGCTTTCATCTAAAAAAACTTCAGGTTTCAAGCGATTTCGAAACATCTCCAATCAACAACTTAATATCGAATTATCACCAAAAATGGATGATCATATGGATGATCATATGAATGATCTATGTATTTCATCAGTTTTCTCCACTAAGATTGCCAACATGACTAGCCCGAGCCGCTGCCTCAAAGGCTCCAGGCGCCCGTTCATTCTGCTCTTCTCATCAAAGCCGCTGCCGCTGTGTTGGTCCCAGTAGTTGTGCAGCTCGCGGTCCACAGCGGCGCCTTTGGTCTCCGAACGGCAATGGAACCTGTGGACCCAGCAACGGCTGGAGATATGATATATATATATATATATAACTATATATATATACCTACTGAATCCAAAACCCAAAATTTTGTGGGTTGAAAACAAATTACCGGGTTTTCCTGCGTAATTCCAAAAAAACCTGGTTATTTTTAAAAAACCTGGTTATTTCCCATATACTGGTTTTATGATGATTTATGATGATTTATGATTCATTTAGCATATTTCAACAACATCATGTATGGTTCCACTGAGGCTTTGTGGTTCTTTATGAAGTTGATTCTGCTAGCATCTGCGCCCCATCGGATGAAAGAAAGCACTTGATCAATGGAAATCAAAATCATAAGTAAATATTATTTGATATGACCCCAAGATAGGAACCTCAGGAATTTGTTGGGCTTACTTTATGATGACCCTAAGTTACTTACTGGAACAATCAAGGAGGGGTCCCACTACCCATACCTGAATTTGTAATGGACCATATCTCTGAATTCAATCGTCAATGAAATTTTGATCTATCACCTGCTTTGGCCTGTCCCCTTGCCTTCCATGGCCTCCATGTGGCGACAACATCGCCCTTCCCTATGTGGGCATCGCCCTGCGCAGCTGGGATCCCCAATTTTTTTTACTGCTGGGCAGGCGGTGACAAGTCTTTGGTTGGCTGCTTGCAGCCTTGGATGCACAAACCAGGCCCCACAGGAAAGGCATGACCTGTGGGTTTTCTTTACATCGGGTTGGATATTCAATTTTTGATATGGTTGTATGGGATTAGGACAGGAACTATGATATTGTGATCTATCTGCGGGACCCTTCGTCACGACAGCTTTTATTTTGTAAAACCCATAGCCGTTTTGGCCCAATTCTTTTTGCAGTGTTTCAGCAGTGCAACTTGGTGCAACATGGACTGCACAGGTATGGCGCTGTCTTGGGAACAAAACCCTGATGTGCGTTCCCTGGTTAGGAAGAACCAAAAGCTTCTGGTCTACCCAGAAGGTGCCAAAGTTTGTGAGCCCACTCGCTCCAATTGTGTTCAGAATGAACACATGCTTCGCCCTTTGCTTCACAAGTTGTCCCGAACCCCTGCATGGCATTTGCCGCACTTGGATCCCCTTCAAATCGAATTGGCTTTGTTGTCTGAGAAACTAGGAGTCAGAATCGGTGACAAAGGGGTTTACGCCCCGGCAGTGGAACTGAAGAAGTTGCTATCTTTCATCAAAAGACGTGTGCGCCGCAAGGAAGTCACGAAGGAATCGGGCCAAGGGTTGGTGAACCATGGTGCTTGCCATGAACATTTACATAATAGTATGGTTTAGTTTAGAATTAAGACATATCTTAAGGGATATTGTCTACAATATTTGTAATTTGCGTGTACATCTTTCAAAATTTACACATTTTACACATGTGAGCCCAGATCCACATCAAGGGGACATGCATTGCTTTAAGAAATATGCATGGATCTGTTCCTATTGACTTGGGTGCCCTGTCAGGATGTCCGATTTCATCAGCTTCTCCTACTGCTGGACCCATCGATCAAGGATTGGGAGGGGTTCCAAACCATCCGGTCTGACGAATTCTTTGATACTTTGAACATCCTTGAACATATACGTGCATACAGGTTGCTTAGGTCTCTCCTTTCCTTTGTCATTGTTTTTGGGAGACAATGGAAAGATCTCATTGCCCACAAACGTACAGGACTACATCGACAACTACATGGAGACCGCCAAGTCATCCAAGAGCACTGGCTCGCCGGGTGGTGATGAGATTGATGAAAACTTTGAGGATGAAGATCGCCAGTCCCAGGAAGATTTTGTGGAGTTTAAGCGTTGGTTGGTTCAGGGGAGCCCTGCCAGGCCATCTCCTGTTCCTAGTTCATCGGGCAGTGGTTCAACCAAAGGTAGATCATCGGATGTTTCTATGCCATCGGGCAGTGGTGTGAAAGGTGGATCATCGGATGTTTCTATGCCACCACCCGCCCCGCCAATGGTTGCTGGATGCAAGTGCTTCAAGAACCCATGTGACTTTCAATGGAATTCAAGTCTATGTTTATGTCGATCTTACAATAAGGAGAATTCAGTGTTACATACATGGTTACTCTAAAGTTTAAAGCATCTTAAATTAAATTCCCAAGAACTTAGGTACCAATCCCCACTGCCACATCAGCCCTTGTCCCAAGGTATCTGCGAGAGACTGAAGGAGGTGAAGGCGATGATTGCCAAGAAGAAGGCGCTTCTTGAGCAGCAGCGGCTGGCGAATGAGCCACATCCTTAGATATCAGTCGCAGTGCATTATCGTGTCAGTACGTTATCAAGTGGAATTTTAAAAAAGGAACCAAGTTCAAAACATAATCAGTATAATATCCCAGGTCACCATACATGAATTATAATAGGTTTATAGTTTGCATACCTCACGCAGTGCCTTGAAATAATTGATAATACTGGCTTTCTCATTCAGGTTCAACACTTTGATTCCCCACCATTTGTTTTCCAGTGTGTTTGTTCATGTTTGTTCCATACAAAAAGCTCGACACTTGAGGAGTAAGCCTTTATCGGGTGCTTCAAGTTCGATCGGATCATCAGGCCCCAGGGGATTGACTCGAACAGGGGTTCTGGATATTTGTGTAATAATCGCACCATATGTTTGT
Source organism: Cladocopium goreaui (assembly GCA_947184155.2). Lineage (NCBI taxonomy): Eukaryota > Dinophyceae > Suessiales > Symbiodiniaceae > Cladocopium > Cladocopium goreaui. Next base: position 382,219 of record CAMXCT020002190.1, read on the forward strand.
TCCCTCAAAAACTTGGTATGGTCATGTATAGTTTCCACTGGTCTGATTTCTTCACTTAGTTTCTGAGGCAAGGTCTAACACGGACAGGAGACCATAGAGTGGGATGTTTCTTTGGCACATGGCACTCTGAAACAACGACCTTTTAGTTTTCAGGAGGCTGTTCAAAATAAAGTCTTACTTCCTTAGCACTTTCCATGGACTTTTTGAATATAGTTTTGCTCAGGACAATATATACGGTATGTGACATTTAGAAACATATGTTTTCTTCTGCTGCCTGTCAGGCAGTGGCGCTACCAAAGTGGCAAGTGATGTGGACGAGACCTTACCGCTGGAGAACCCTGGGGAAGCAATTCAGGCTGCAAAGGCTGCTGCAGATTCTCTTGAGGTCCCAGATACCCAACCCCGACCTGACTTGGATGATATCTTTTCCGATGCCATGCCCAATGAAACCTGGTTGCCAAAGGATGAACCTGATGTTGGAAAGGAAAGCAAGGCTTGGTTTGACCCAAAAACAAAAATATATCAAAGTGGAACACGCTGCATAACCTATCCACTGTTGTGCCGTCTTTGGCTGAAAAAAATACCAAGGTTTGTTCCTCATTGGCATTGGTTGTAGAAAGTAAAATTATTTGGTGGTTTCGGTTTGCTACCTTGCCCCTTACAGGTGCTCACGCGACGTGACCAGCTCAAGTTCAAGGAAGAGAAGCAGAAGAATGAAAACCCAGAGGATGCATGTGATGACACCAAGGAGGAGGATGGGGAGGAACCAGAGCCAGCACAAAAAAAAAAGGTTCGTGCCAACGCAAAGAAGGCAAAGGGGGAAGGCAAGGCAAATGGAAAGGCGAAGGCCAAGGATAAGGCAGAGACCAAAGCAAAGGTGAGCAAGGGCAAGAAAAAACATGAGCCAGGGATGGATGAGGAAGGTGATGATCAACAAGAGGCTGAACAAAAGGTTAAGGTTTCTGATGACTTTCCAATGGAGGAAACACAGGAAGCTTCAGATGCTGAAATCAACAATGTGAAAACCCCCAAGAAGACCCTGTTCCAGTCCGACGATGAATCCGATGATGGCAATGATGGGATGCCCACCCCGATCACCAAGTTTATCGACCCAACGACAGGTGAGGAAAGAACACTTCAGGAGATCTTTGACAACTACGTGCCAGCAGCTTGGAAAAGGTCAAAGGGACAAAGGAGCAGTGACGACTCTACCAAACCTGGCCCACCAACCCCGAAGGCAAAGTCCAGAGCAAAGGCTAAGGCCAAGGCAGGGAGCAAGGTACCTGAGCAGAAGGCTGCAGCCAAAGTGAAAGCTGAGGCCAAAGGGAAGGCAAAGAGCAACCCAAAGAGCAACCCAAAGAGCAAGGCAAAGAGCAAGGCAAAGAGCAAGGCACAGGATACCCCCAGCCCCAGCAAGCGAGTAATGGCATCCCCGGCAATCAAGAAAGAAATCAAACGTCGCAAGAAGCAAGACGCCCAGGCTATGGCAGAACAGGCACAGGACATGAAGGATCACATGATGCAGGGGATCTTCGTTCAGAAGATCAAAAATGTGGTGGGGTTGGAGTGGGAAGAATGCAAGGAAATGCTGAAGGAGAAAGACTGTCCGATGTACCCCATGACTTACCTCTCAGCTTACTGGTCCCGACAGGCAGTGGCCGTAGTCTTGAGGGATGACAACACGGGGAAACCTTCCACCCACCTTGAATACTTTGGTTTCAGCAAGGGTGAGTCAAAGAATGTGAATTTAGCTTTGGCCTATGTGGCAGCGTGGTTGATGGTTTCTTGCCATTTGATGGATGGACCAAGTTGTTTATTCTTTTTAGCGCCAACAACAAACCAATTTTATATATACTCTCTCAGGGTTTGACTCACTATATTCCAAAGGGATTGGGTCATACAGGGTGGTTTCCAATTGATTCATTAATTCCACTACCAGAAGCTTTTCTTCACTAGAAACTTATCAATCTATTCCCATCTCACCTGAGGCTGGTTGGATCGAGGACAACCCGAACAAGCTCACAGCTGATTACAAGGAACCATCTTCTGAGTTCCAGCGGCAGGTGTCTTACATCAAGTTCAATGCCAACCAAGTGATGCAATACTTTTTGCCAAAGAAGTAGGTTAGACTTTTCACATGGGAGCGAACTGCCATGACGATTTTGGGTGGACAAAGTTAATGACTCCATGGCCTAATGTTGCTAAGTATGTGATTATTTGGTTCAAGAACCCGTATTCTTTAGTTATTTTGCCATCATCTATATTCATTTTTCCTTCAAAGCGATCCAACCCGTTTTGTATCGAATCAATGCGGCAGAAGCTCCAACACCCACGAAGGGATGAACGCAGTTCAGCGGTCAAGATGCCTTAGCTGGGGACCGATTGGGGTATACAGGCTAGGGTTTGGAACTGGCACATCATTGCATTGTGAATCTTCAATTTGATCACTTTGTCTCTTTTGGTTTCTTGGTTTTTGTGATCCAAACAATTTTTTTGGTTTCATTTTTGTTCATGTGGTGACCCAACCACGTGCCTGTATGTTGTGGCTCATACCCATTACCTGTGATGGTGGGTGCCACGGGACCCTGGGTGGCTGATTGAGTGCACTAGGGCTGTGGGGTAAACCTCACAGGATGATCGGCGCTGAAGGAAAAAGTTTACGTTCTCGGTTCTCGCACCATCAATCCCAGCAGAGTCTTTCGCCAAAGGTTTCTGAAAACAAATACCTGTTTCATCAAATATTTTTCATTCCCATCCGTTTACCACCGATCCCATCCCAATGCAACCAGTGGACCCGATAAACTGCTTCTTGCCCAATCGCCGAGGCCCGACGAACATGCCTCGGCTAGCAGGCAACAAATGGGCAGCCAAGCGGGGTCTTGTGGAGGATGATTGCAGTCAGCTCGGCATGTTTCTACATGTGCATCAAAAAACTGAAAGAGTGTGAGAGAGAGGGAGGGTCCAAGATTTCAGCATATTTATCTTGGGGCGTACAACCCAACCTATTTCAAGAACATGAGATCCTTTCCGATTGGTTCCAAGAAACTGAGTTCTGACTTGACGGTTGGCATCAACAGGATGGACTGTTTGCTTTCTTGGTGACCACTTGTGGGTGATAAAAGAAGAAATCAATCCAAAATCATACAATTCCTCACGTCCCGAATCTATGAAAACAATGGCAATACTAACGAACGCAGCCTAGACACAAGAGTGTGTGATGTTTGCTCTCCAGCTCTGACAGTGTTTACCTCCAGGCAGCTGCGCAGCCATTTGGGAAACATGAACAGACTGGACCTGGAAGAAAGGGATGTATGCATTACACAAACAGAAAGTATGTGGCTAACCTTGTATGACCCTGTGATATCCTGTATGGTGTCAATGTTTTCTATCCTCCAGCTCTGCTCCGGTCCCTGCCATGAAATTTTCGAAACGTTTTGTGGATGAGCTCTGCTGTCGGCTTAAGACATTTGGAGCACCGAAGGTAGCCTATCTGTATTTTTATATGTGCATGTGGCTGCTTTGGATAGGGTATATCAGTTTCTTGAAGGTTCTGATCAATGAACAAATCTTGTAGCTGTCAATAATCGTGTCATTGATCTTAGGTACTGGTCCTTGCTACTTTGTTGACTATATGGACGAGCGTGCCGTTGGATCCCAGTGTGGAGGATTGGCTTGGGTCTGCGAAATCGGTTTCAACACGATGAAAGGGTTCAAAACTTTTTAGTTGATTTGAAACTATGTGGTTGCCCTTTTATGTCTCTGTCATGCAGGACAATGGATCTATCCAATGGATGGAGTTCTTCGCCGGTCAGGCAGAGGCCACCAGAATGTTTGACTATGGGGGCTTCAAGACTGCTAAATTGGACATAATGTACATGTCAGCGGAAAAGGGCCGCCAAAACCCAATGGATCTGACAACTGATGCAGGAATGGCGACCTTTGGTAGCAAAAAAATACTTTCGAATTTATACTTCATCAGGGATATTTATCGGTGATTTGAGCTCTATGGGGATTGTGTTTTTCCAAATACTTAGGGCAAGCTCAATGGGAACACATTGGCTCAGCTAAGGACAGCAATTTCTACAGTGTTACGTGGTGATTCCATCAATGGATTTGTATCCTGGTGGGGGCTCAAGTGCAGTTCATTTACGGTGGTCAATTCTGGCACTTCGTCCAGAAGCCCCTGTACCGCTCTAGGAAACACTGACTTTCCCAGTGTCAGGCAAGCCAACCTCCTAGCTGCACGGACCCTTGAATGAACAAAAGATATAGTGTTGGATACTATCTTGAGTCCATTTAGGAAGTACATCAACTGTATATTTACAAACCAATCATATGGGGTTCCAAAAGATGTATATAGATCATTTTATTGTATTTTGTTGTAATGCCATCCGAGGATGATATTGTTGATGATGCTTGCAGTATGCTTAAATGGATGCATAATGGTGGAACAGCCCAATGGAAGCTTCTTCGAGTTCTTCCCACGTTGGAGAGATTTGATGTTGTTGCTTCAAGAACATGGTGGCATACACTCAGCTACTTGATCCGATTTCAGTTTCATAGGGTTCATAATGGGGTGCTCACCAGTCCCCCAACCCAACCTTGAGATAAGTTGCTTTTTTTGCAGCCACACTGACTTGAATCCATTGTCCTTGGACAATACAATAAAAAACAAAAGAGCTTTGAGACTGTAGGTTGTGTTTATTTTTCCTATGTTGGATCATGCCCCCGTACTAAATCCGCCGTGCTATGCGAACCCAGGTTCATAAAGTGACATGGTATATGCTACACTATGGAGGTGCCACACCGAAGCGCCACTATTGCCTTGCGAATTCTCCCCACGTTGCTGGGTTGTGGGTGGATAAGCTCAGGAACTGGAAACAGCAACTTGAGAAACTCAAGGCTAGTGGTAAGGCAAAGTCCCTAGTCATCAAATACATCGACAAAGGGGGCAAGAAGCGCTGGAAAGGCAGTAAATTGCTGCGTTCCAGCGAGTCAGCGGCTTATTTGTGCAATCACTGGTCAGTAGCATCTTTAAAGATATCGGTTCTTGAATCAATGAAACGTAGGTTATGGAAGTTTATTTTTTCATGGTTTTCAAATGTTTTCGAATCATACCCAATGATTGGAAATGACTACTTGAGCTACATTTTAACCCTTTTATTTTTGATGTTGAATTCATCAATCAGGATATTTGCAATGTTTGACCTAGCTAGAAGTAAACATGATAACTTGGAGATTGTTTCCATGAACAATAAGGGGCCCCATGTGTTTCACACGACATCGCTGCTCTGGCCCAGGAACTATCCGCCACGTTTTGGACTTCGGCTGGTGGACTTGTGGCACCGCCTGAGTTCTGAGAAGTACGGTATGCCAGCCTTGCCCAAAGAAGTTCCACCAGCTCATGTTTCCTATAGCAGTATGTCTTTTGAAGACCTATGGTCAGACGCCCACATGGTTTCAGTGTGTCACTGGTTACGGGGCGGAATGAATTTGAACATTCCCCAGGATTTCCGTGACCATTTGCCTGGAAAGCTTTAGGCTCCATATGACTATCTTCTGGGAATATGTAGCACTAAGACAAATTATCTTGATTTATGTTCATTTTGAACCAAAACAACCCGTAATTTGCGTAATCGCGTAATTACCCGTAATTGCCCGTAATTTACCCGTAATCACTCAAAAAAACCTGGTTATTGTGGAAACCAACCCATAATTTGTACCCATAATTTGGAGCGCGTAAAATTCCGTAATTTACCCATAAATACCCATAATTTACCCATAAAATATTATGGGTATTTTGAGAAAAACCTGGTTTTTTTGACCGTAATTGGAATGGATTTTTAAAGACTTTATGTTAACATTTTTCAAGTTTGTTGGGAAATTGTTCAGACTATATCGATATATTTAGCTAAAATGATGATATAGTTCGTCGCTTGGCTAGGCTCAAAAGCAATTACAGGCAATAATTCGAGAATTTTTGCATCTCAGAGAAATTCATCCAGGAACGTGTCTCAAGCGATGTGTTTTCCCATCAACACATATATCGCATTGGGGGAAAAAAAGGTTTCACCTTCTTCAGAGATGATTTCATTGACTGTAGTGCGATGATCGCGTGTCTCACACAAACTGTAGACTTGTTTTCCCATGAGCATCAGCATGTTGCTTAGCATTTTGGGCTCCAACGAGACAAACAGTCTCTACCTTGAAAGGTTTCCTGATGTCACTTGAACGCCGGGATAGTGCTAAGAGTATGTTATCCCGGGCTTGGTCAACCACTGACTTGGTGAAGGGTTTGGAGCATATCCTGACTGATGGGAAGAACGAACTCCCCGATGACTTGGCACAGTTAGAGGAGAACATTGTTTTGCTTCATTTTCAATATATGGTTGTTTTGAATGTAAATTAAAACCTCATAAACCATCTGAGCATCACACCTACATGAAAAGAAAGATTTTGGTATATAACTGTGGTCAACCCAAAATCGTCTTTCCCTCCAAATAATCCATGTCTGTCCAGGAGCTGGAAGCCATGCTAGAGACTGCCCATCTTCAGGAGGCTAAGGTTAGGAACTTATTGGGATGCAGTTGAACTCGACCCCGTTGTGAGCTGTGATTTATTGCAAACCGGCACTTGTCAGGATAGAATGACTAATCGATATTCAACATATATGCTATCTTAAAGTGAATATTGGAACAAAGTAGATACTTAGATATATTCTCATGCCCGGACACGGACATCGGTCCCGACCCAACCCACTGTGTGTCCAAGAAGCGATTGCAAATGAGGACAAAGCCTTGGAGGATTTGGTGTCAGTGGCCAATGTTGTTTCCAGGCTGAATCTTTATAGCCTATTATATACAAGCTCTGTTTGGTGTTGATGCGGAAAAACCACTGGATTATCCTATGTCCCTATTTTCCTAGGCATTGTGACTGCTCATAATGTATTGTCTATTTGGGGCGTCTGGCAGAATGTTGAAGGGTATTTGCTGGCCTGAGCTACCCTGAGGCTACTCCCCAGCGGGAACTGGTCAACAAGAGTGTGGCGGAGGCTGAAACCCAGCCAGCTTCAGAGGAGGAACTTCTGAAACTGGGGTTGGGTGGGTCAGATGATGGTTCTGTGAAGGGCAAGACTCGAGTTTCGCCTTCATCCCCAACATCGTCACTCCCTTCTTCTGCATCTCAAATGGCCAAAGATGATGCAGCTCTTTGATTAAAATTCAACACGTAAAGGTGTATATGGTGCAAGAACATTTTCTGTCATATGGTATATGGCTTACTGCTTCTCAACACATCAGATCAAAGCACAATAGTTCACCTCTCCTATTCAGGTCACGAATCGCATCATGGCTATGTGGCGGGGTGGCCAGCTTGATGGTGACATGGCCATGCAGCTTTTGGGGCTTCAATTGACCACTGGTTCTAGTTCGGCTACATCCAATCTGGAAGCTGGAGCCCCTACTGGTGACACTGGAAATGATTCCAAGAAAAGGCCAATTTCCCAGGTGACCCCATCCGAACCAGAGGAGTCGTTGGAAGATGTTCTTGAACAAGCCAAGAAGGCAAAAAACGAAACTTGATTGTGTTGATTCATAACTTTGTTTCCTTCACAAAACAAAAAGTGGAAGAACAGTCAACACGATAACAAATTAACACTTACAACTTGGATCAGGACATATTGCCTCAATAGATGTCAACACCGGGGCCCACTAAGGAGGAAAACGCCCTGAAGGCAAAGTTGAGGCGTTTGTGCGAGCCCAAAAAAAATGGGCAGTTGCAAGTTCCACAGTGGCTCCATGACCAGTGGAAGAATGGAGATCACATGGCCATGGCCAAACAGCTTGCACAGTGCAACTTCGACAAGGATTGCTAACCAACAATCAATGCAATTTATTCATTGCATATTTTGCCAGTTTACCCTCCATGTTGGCCGAGCAACCCATATCAGCAATCCGAACAAATCCAGAGCCAGTCGAATCCAGGAGGCGTTCATCAAGTTCAAGGAGAAGTCCCTCACAAAGAATGACAAGACTGTCAGCGATTTGGAAATGGGGTGGTATTCCAGGGACGATATGCTGAAGGTCTTAAAATGGAACACGAGTCTTATCCAAATACGTTGAACCACCATTGAGCATGTCAATGCGTTTGCCAAATTGCCTTGACTATATAATCTATACAGCTGTGTTCTTTTTTGGGGCATGCTTAGACTAGCGTGGAATGTGTGTGTGTACCATGTTGCACGGAAAAACTTGATGATTTGTTCCAACACCAGTAGCATGAGGAAGAAGATCGATGGTGCCATCAAATGTTGTGAGCAAGATCAGGCAAACCTGGTGAGGTAGGGGGTGCTCCATTTGGCAATCAACCATGCCTAATTACACGCAAATTCTGATCATCAACCCTATCCAGAAACTAGGAACCCCTGTCTTCCTATTTTCCTGGAAGGCGCTGTGCCTATGGCGGAGATGATGAGTACTACGTGCGGGTGCGTGAGACAGGGAATCGCCAGCATGAAAAGATCAGTTCGGAGGTCACCAGGGAAAATGCCCAGGAGCCAGTTCCTTTCCATGCTTCACCAAGAAACTTTTGAGTTGTTCATAACCAGCAGCAAAGTCCAAATGAAGTAGGTATGTCCCATCAATTCAGTCCTTCCATGCAGGAGATGGATTGCACGGCATCACTTCCGGATGTGAGTGCCAGTGATGCTGACCAAGTTGAGACCCGACTGAGAGCTACAACTGCTGGGACTGTTGTGGCCACGTCTCAGGCCATGTGTAATTACTTAGGGTGGTGTGTGCGGCTTTCATAAGCTACCAAAGATGTACAAAATCTTGATACTAGGTCAATGTCATCAAACCGCCCAGAAAGTCTCGCATTTGATCTTTTCACTACATGTGTTTCCCCTATCGGCTGGATTTGGTTCTGATCTCATGGCATCACAAATAAATGGACTGGGTTTGAAATAACTTGGGTTACCAAATCATTCTACAGTACACCTTGTGACTTCCATTCTTGGGAAGGCCAACAGGTCCAAAGACACCTTCCGAAAGTATATCGATTCCGTGCTGCAGAAAAGTGCCAAGATCAGAGGATTGATTGGTGACCTACGCAAGAACTACTGTGAAGATGAGCATGCAAAGAAGTTTCTCTCCAACAATTGTCTTTTCTTTGGGAGCTTTATTTATCCAATCAAAAGTCAACTTATATTTTTCTACCCTTTCTGTAAGCTTCTATTATCTCCCGTCCGGTTCCCAGTCCCTACCAAGTAGCTCCTCCTCAGCGGCCAAGGTCCATTGAAGCCTTGGATCAGGATTTGGCGACTTTGGACAACGAGTACAACACTTTGAGTGAACACATGGCCAAAGGAGAGCAGGATGATTTCAACCCTGAGTGGTTTGGCAATCTTATGGCTTTGGGTTTATATCCGATGATTTGATATGGTTTGAGTACCTTTTGGGATTGAAAGTTTTGACCCAACTCCTATTCATCCATGCCCTCTGAGGTGGGCAAAGGAAGCAGAGGCAAAGATGAAAGCATCGACTTTCACGTGGCCCACTAGCAAACCAACTTACTGGTTGCGCAATATTTTTGTGGAACCTTTTTAAGCCACTTTCCCACACGGTCTTCAGGTGCACCAAAATTGCCCAGCATGAAGCCAAGATTCGGTCACTGGCTTGCATACACTGATTGCAGAGCACCCCAAAAGGCAGTATCACAAGTCCTGACATCTGTCGGTGTTTTCATTCGGTGTGGCTCATTTTGAGAGAGTTGGTTCTCTACTGTTTTGTTTGAAATAAGACCAATTCCATACATATTTCCAAGCATGTCCAAGCTGTATCCCCAGGAATGCCAAGCGCCACTTCAAGAAGGTTGTCATCAAAGATGAAAGCCACTGAGGGAGCATATGTAAATCTCATGGCTTGGGTGCCAAAATATTGTATCATAGTCGCCGCTGCAATTGGCGATTCATGAATTTTATTTTTGACTGTCTGGAATCTCCACAGTTAATTTCCTTAGAATGGATAATTCTTTGCGCTTGGCTGTGCCTACCAGCATCCCTGCCCTGTGGTTCAACAATAGTGTCATGGACTAAGCGGTTCATCCGACCCACGGAGAAAGTATTCCATTTCTTCATGTCTTGAAATTGTCTTAAAACTTACATAAAGGTAACATACCCAACCAATATGTTGATTGATGTTGGGGGATGCTTTGATGTGGCTCTACTGCACTAGCAGATTTGAAACTCTACGCGGAAGGTTTCTGGGGGAAAAAAAAGTCCTGATGTTTGACAATACCATTGCTTCAATTTATCCACGCTCCACCACACCACCCGTCTCCGGAAGCCAGGTGTCGCTGGCGCATCATCCAAACGCTTTGCAGCAAGTGTGGGCGAAGGAGTCATGACCCCAGCAATGGACGAAGGGGCAAGGTCATGGGTCACTTGACAACGTCTTCCTGATTTCTTTGTTGAAGGATGTTGGATTTCACTCTCATGAGCCTACTGTGGCATTTTGTCAATGGAGGCTTCATGCAGCTACCACCATATCGCCCGTGCATCGAAACCTGTTTTTTTGGCTCTGAGTTCTAGGCCCCCACATGATGACAAATTGAAGGAAACAACACTATATTAGCACTTGGAGTCTGATTTTGCACTGTATTAACATTATATTAAAACTACAGTATATTAACACGATATATACATATACACAAAAATGCATGGTTTCCTGCTTGGGTTGCACAGGTTGGTACAAAGCCATGCGTTCTGATCTTGATGAAACTTCAGAGGATGAATTGTTAGACCTTCTCACCTGTCACCGACCAGCTACTTGGATTTCAAACAGTTTCCCAATGTGTTCATCATGCGGGACTCGAAAGTTTAGAATTCCAAAATTGTTTCCCTATAGCTGAGGCTTCTCTTGGGCCATATGCATGGGAGCGGCCGTCAGCCGATGTGCATCAGAACCGGAAGGTTGACCATGGACACCCAGTGCACCCCACGAAAGATGGCCACATGATTTTGGAGGTGAAGCATGCAGTTGGTGGATACCACGTCACACCACGTGATGAGTTTCTACTTCATGATGAGTTGAAACTTCTGAGTCGATCACGGGATGTCTTTGGAAAAATTTCCATGGACCCCTGTATGTCCTACAGGTTACCAAAACCAGGATGTACCGCTGGAAGGGTGTTGGAACACTCCATTACAACCATCAATCGTTTCCTGGAGAAGTATTCACCGATGACGTTTAAGCTGGGGATAACACATGATGCCCACCATCGATGGTATTGTCCAATGTACGGGTACCAGCACTCCAAGGATCGTTTTGACAGACTCCATGTAGTATATGCAGCGTCAAATCCTTATTCTCCTGCTATGCTAGAAGCAGCCCTCATCGACCGCTTTAAGAGCAACCTGGTAGCATGTCTTGTTTAGATGGAAGTATATGGACCATATTATATAAATATGTGGTGCAAGTATGCAGTACTTTGTGATGTGCATGTTTGTCTCGCGCATGTGTGTGTGTGTGACAGTGTGTGTGGTCACCTGCAGTGGGCACTGGGGGAGAGTCCGCTACACTATCTTATGTGCCTTTTGGTGTTGCAAGCCTCCTCTAAGGTATCCGAGGATGCAAGAATGTGCTGACTGGCGGCGATCGAGCTGGCAGTGATTTTGACGGCGAGGGGCCGTTTTTGACGTATATCGTTTACAAGTCATACAAGTACCCTCCTGAACTCCAAAGGTATGATGATTGATCAGGTGTCTAGGTAGTTTTCAATATTGCATGTTCACATGCTGGTGTGGGGATTTTAGCTCCTTCCGTGTGTGCAGTAGTTTGCTGAATTCTTCATTGTACAGTGCTTTGACGCCTGCAGTTGAGCTTGGCAAAAATCATTGCTGTGCCATTTGTGTTTTGGGAGTTGGCCTATTCTGAGCAATTCAGATAAATGAAGACAACCAACATATCTTTTCGAAGACCCCAGCCCGAGACACTCACGAGATTGACATTTAACAAACATTGGGTGATGCCTTGCCCTGCCGGTCTGAGGCCACTTGCAGAAGCCAGATTCTCACAGCCCAGGCTGTGGTTCAGGACATTGGTCAGGCGGAGGCTGCGAAAACTGGTATAAACAAATGGGCTAAATGCAAGCTTGAAAATTCAGAACGTGATACTCACCAGGTCATAAAGAAACAAGGTACTACACTAGATGTGCCGTTGAGCCAGATGACTCTTCAGCATGACACCACAATCGACTGGATTGATCCACGTGATTGGCTTGCATGGCTTGTGAGAAAAGGCCTTTGGACCCGACTTGCTGGGGTTGGCCGTGATGAGCATTCAACAGCTCGAGCTCTCTGGGCAGAGTTTTGGGAACGGTATCGAGTGGTTCAACCGCATTTCCAGTTGTTTGACATGGACGGGATAGACCTATCTCGGACAGCTGCTTTTCTCATACATGGGGACGAAGGACGAACCCTCAAAAGACAAGCAATCATGGTGACGGCTTTGCAATCAGCGCTTGGGTATGGGTTTGATCGTAAGAGAATGGGAAGGGGGGGTGGCGGCCCACGACCATTGAAGGTCAACTACTTGGGTCATTCCTTCACACATCGATTCATCATTTCCATGATGCCAAAGACTGTCTACGAAAGTGCACCTGAATCTTTTCACAATGCAATGGAGAACGTTGCCATTTCTTTGAAGAGTTTACTACTTGATGGCTATCGTGATCCAACAACACATGAGCTTTTCAGGATTGCGATCATAGCTGTCAAAGGGGATGCACCATATCTTGCAAAGGTGGGCCGTCTGTATAGATCATTCAACACGCTGGTGAAAAGGGGTGATGAACGTACTGCACCCAAGGGAATTTGTCACAGGTGTTTAGCAGGAACCTATGGCTACCCGGCAGAGCAGATCGACACCGTTTCTCCAAAGTGGTTGGAAACTCAAGGTGTGAAAATACCATGGATGAAAACACCTGCAGTGATCAAACATTTGGCTCACGATGTGTCAGACCCGTCAACTTTTTTTCAGGGAGACATTTGGCACATTGTGCACCTTGGATTTGGACGGTCTTGGGTGGCTTCAGTGATACAGCTGGTGCTAGAAGTTGTTCCAGCTCCAAATCTGGAGTCTAAATGGCAATGGCTTACCAATGACTACAAAAGATTTTGCAAACAATCTCACAGACAATGCCACATCAGTAGCATCACACCATACCTCATGTCACACAATGACAGAACTGGTTGCATGGGGAATTGGAGCAAAGGCGCCCTTACAACAAATTGTTTGTTGTGGTTGGATGACTTGATTGGCAAATTACCACCAGATGCATGCCAACGGTTGCCCAAATGCCAGCGTGCAACTGTATGGATGAACGAGCTGTGGTCTTGCTTGTTTCGAGCCGAAGTTTTCTTGACTGAGGAGCAATGCTTTTATGTTGCAACCAGAGGCGTTCGTTTCCTACAGACGTACTCACTGATGGCCCGAGATCTTTTCGGAGACAATCGTCCATGGGTTTTTCCTTTGTATGGTAAGCTACATGGGTTCCATGAGCAGATGCTAACCATTTTGCAGCAGGCCCGACTCTACAAGATGTCCCTCAATCCGATTGTCTTTTGCTGCCAAATAGATGAAGACGCCATTGGAAAAGCCAGCAGAATAAGTCGAAGAGTAAACATCAGGCAAGTCATCCATCGTTCGTTGCAACGATATTTAATTGCAGCACACACTGCATTCACCAAAGAAGGCCTTTTGAGATGAAGAAAAGGCGCTGAGTTGATGTGTCTGTGGTTTGGGCAGGCCCATGTGCACGCTGTTAATGTGGCCATGTGTATGTGAACACACATGTATGATCATGCATGTACATTCCTTGGGAATCAAACACCTGCATACTTAATTCACAATATTGGGTTATGGTTGATTATGCTAAAACCTGTTTTTTTTGAAAAAAAACAGTTTTTTTTTTGAAACCCTAAAAATTGAAGGTTTTTGATTCCCTAGGTATATATATATATATGGGATAGTATAATCCCATACAATCATCAACCAACCGGGGTTTTGACTGCTGCTCACCTGATCGAAATCACATGGGATAGCCATCATGATGATACCATGGATCCAATCATGATTGGAGTAGCAGCTGGGATAGCAGTGGATCCAATATGGTAACTATATATATATACTAACAATATATGTAAGGAAACATAATAATATAGTTATTGGAACTGAACCAAGAATAGTTGTAATATCATGGGATGATATGGGGATGGCATAGCAAAATTGAAGGGTACCACTGGCCCACAAAATCCCACAAAGGGCTGGTCACTTTAAACCGTAGCCATTTATTCATGGGGTTGTTGTTTTCATGTGAATTTTGTGTTTTTTAGATAGGAAAAACACACAGTTGATGCACAAAGGCTGCACAAAGGCTGCACAAAGCAGTGGGTTTCCTGTACAAAATGCGTCCTTCAACCCATCGCATCATTTTATTTGTAGGAACCTGTTGTAGGAAACCGGTTGCATAATATATATAATACTGTGTATATATATATATTATATAGTATTACATAGGCGAATGTGTCAGACAAATGTGCACTGCAAAAATCTGGTCAGGACCTTGGGATTGTCCGCTGATGGGACCGGTTTGGGTATATCGTTCCTCTTGTTGTATAATAACGTTGGTTGTTCAATGATGTGTAAACATGGTAATAATATGGTAATAAGATATGTTCAGGAATGGTATGGTTGTTGTTCAAATGTCCTCAAATGTACAATAAGGTATGACTTTCATCTCTTTATTGTTCAATGAGAAACCTCTGCGAAAATAACAAACAGGGAAGGACATCTGTGCTCTTGCCTCTTGCTATACTCATTTGTTTATATACCAAGATTACCAAGTTCCCAGGCATAGGTGCGATGCAAAATGGTGGTAGATTGGAACATATTGGAACCGATGATAAGAATGAAAAACATACGTCACAAACCCATATAGAGACCATCAATCGGGGGATTGTCATCACACGTATCCATCCACATCGGTCGTCGCATGGTGACAGAACTCAAGCTGTATGGCTGGCTTGATATCTGCTAAGGCTGCATCTAAAAACAAGTATTTTGAATCCGATAGTCACTTTCCGACCGTCCATTTCGTTTCAGGTAGGTGAGAAATTATCAGAAAAGTCACCCCAAATCTGCCACTCCAATGATATGGCGGATATGGGTCAAAGATGATGGACCGATGGATGATGATGGGGAAATCTATCTGGTTGGAGGGTTTATAATTAATGTTGACCCCTACCCACAGGTCCCAAAGTGTGTGGCAGTGGGTGCGCAACCTCCTTTGATCCACCGCTGCCACAGCGGCAGTACTTAGCGGCACCCGCAGAGCTTTGAGGAATGAACGCCGCATAGCAATTCAAAAGGCTCGCAGCAGGAACTGCTGGGTGGGTAGTTCAACTTTTTCCCCAAGTGGACAGAAATGAGACAACCAGAAAAACTAAAAACAGGCCAAATGAAAAATACTTGCATGTTTGTTCAACCCAACAGAGCTGAAGAAACATATTAGGATTTATACCCATCCAATTTTGAGTGTCATTGATCCCCGATTTCATGGTATGTTAATTAAAAGTTGCTTAAGCATTGTTTTGTAGCCAACTTCCATGAAGGTGCTGTAGTTCCGTGAGGTGTGAGTCGCAACTCTTTCAAAAGCAGCGGCCACGACTTGGGCTCAGGACCGGCCCCGAAAAAGAAGCTTCGCTTTCCGCCGCCGGTGAGGAGGGCAAACCAATGTATCCAAAGCAGTTGACAGGGTTCACATATTGAACTATAATATACTATAATCATATAAGCAGCATCACCATGAAACTACTAAAGTCCAGCTATGACCACTTGTTCATGCCATCAAGGCGTTATAAACTGATCCGCATTGAGTAATCATGACAATTGCCATATGTTAGCGATAAATTCCCCATTTGATTGAAGAAACCCAGGGACGTCCTCATCCATCAAAGGGACACCGCACAGAGCCAGCTTCCCAACCTGGGCGGTTGGTCCTTCCCTTTTCAAAGGTGACCGTGCACCGTGAATTTCCCAGCACACACCAGCTCCCTTTGGGGAGCCAGGAAACCATAGGAAACCTCATTGCTATCCAAAATAGCCATGCCAGGAAACTGATGCACTGGCTGAAGATAAGCATTTCTCTGCCTCGCCCATGGATTGGGCAATGTGCCAAGCATCCAAAGCATCCTCCGCAAAAGGTTAGGATCCCGCATAGATCTGCAAGAGGAATCAGAATAAGATGGGGCTAATTACATAATATAATATAGTATAATATAATATAATATAACATAACATAACATATAATCTCTATGGGTTGATAATCCATGATGTGCCAGGACAACAACAATCAGGGATCAAGTTGCTGGCTGGTGAACCACCTCACCAAGAATCGGAAGCGTGGTTCAGGGAACCGATGCTTAAAGTACTTGCAGGACAATTGTCCACAATGGGGTACAAATGGCGCCACAAAATGTGTCATCTTTACTTTCACACCACACCTTGCAGATCAAATAACTTTTGATCCAATACCATTCTACTATTCCATGCCTCAATAGATTGATTTCCGGCAAAACCTACCCGAAACCATGGCGCTTACCCCAAAATCTAGATATTTCGATGTATTTCGATGTATTTCTTGTAGATGTTCTCTCTGTAAACAGCATCCTTATGCCCAGGTCCTCTATGGTTTCCCCGCGTCTCCGGCGAGCCTCACAGCAACGTGCAGCTGTGCAGATTTCGGCAAGCATTGGAGGAAGCGACCCAAACATAAGGGATTTGACATGCATGAGCAGCTGCATGATCTAATTCATCAGTTTTTTCATAAGTTCGTATGTATAATAATCCAATCAAAATAGTTCTGGATCTGTCGAAACCAAATTATGGGATTTGGCCAAGGAACTCATTGCAAGCTTTTGGATTTTGGCCAAGCAAAACCATTCATGGTCAGGGGACCTAATGATCTTAATGCGGATAAACACTAAACATGGAGATCACAGAATCAATGATACAAACAATAATACTTCCCGCACCAATCAGTGGTGGAAGTAGTTTCAAGTTTCAACATTTGCAGGAAACCACTCCTCATCAAATAAACATCGGATTTAACAACTGAGACCCGAGAAGGGAGGAGAATCAAGGATATATTTGGGATTGCACCAACAAAATGATGGTGTGATTTGAGGAATGATACCCTTGGACTTCTCTTCAACATCCTGTCATATGGGACTACCTCAACATTGAGAACCCCCCCCAAAACAAAACAGTCAATTCAGTGGTTGATTCATGATTTTCCCGCTAACCAATTACCATCAAATCGGTGTACTGTACCCCATCTTTAGACACATCCAAATGTCATAATGATCCTAATGTGGTAAACCCAACCCAATCCCAATAGAGGTTCATTATTGGCTATATCCCTATTTGGGATTATTTAAAAAGGAGTCCCCAATGGTTGGTTCATGTCTCCGCCTTCCCCGGCTTCTCGTTCACCTCGGCCTGTAGCTTTGATTACATAATGGGATTGCTCCACCCCAGGGCGTTTGCGGAGAAAAAAATATAAAGAGATACCAATGGTCCTTGTCATAGGCCTACCTACAATGGGTTGGAACAGCTCTGAAAAACGGAGACTGCGGCTATGCGAAAAAAATAGATAATGGTAGGTTAATTGAGGTCTTATTGGGTTATCAAACATATTGGTGTATCACAGATCAACATCGGGAAATTAAGCAGCAAAAATGTGCGGATATGAGATAGTGGAAAAATCGACGGACATATAAAGGACTATAAAGGGATATCTAGGCAACAACATTAATTATATCTGGATGTCTCTGATAAATATGGCTATACGGCCGCAATAGACCCATGTTCGTGATGGTGTGCAAGGAATATGGCTAGGCAACAACAGAATCTAAGGGTTTGGGGTCGCCAATATTGACTCAAAGACTCAAAAACCTGCTGAAGCCACCCAACAAACTAAGTCCAACATATTCGCAACCTAAAACAAATGAAGGTACTACAGGGCCATGCGTTTTTGAAATCTCAAAATCACTGTAGTCCATAGCAAGCCTCAAAGGATAGAGAAAACTAAAATCCAATAAGAAAAGTGACACATCTATACACATCTAATCATCTAAAGTATTCTAAAGTCATTTGATCCAAACGTTCAACGTTCTCCATCTGGGCTTCGCATCCAGCCCACAAACTCCAAGTTCCGTCCCCAGCACACGGCACCATCTTGTGCCGGCACGAGCTGCTAGAAGACCTATGGATGGCCGGGGGTTGACACAAAAAGTTTATGATTTAACATGATTTGACCAAAAACAGTGTATAATTAATGGTATATTAATGGATATTAATGAGATATTAATGGTACTGCGAAATTAATGGTATAATTATTAATGGTACTGTATATTAATGGGATATTAATGGATACCCTCCAGTAAAAGCCCAATGTGCTATGGAAAATCACATTTTTTTGATAGGTCTGGGTAAATCATCGAATTCAGTGGACCATGGCTTCTATAGCTAGGCAACAAACTACCAAAGGGTATTATTTGAAGAATTGATGAAAATTACATGAAACTACGTCAAATGCCGCTGTTTTTCAAAATTCAACTTATAAATTCTATTTCAGCAAATACATGGGAAATGTGTTTGCTTGCAAGCTGGGCCTCTTTTGAAAGCGAGCGGAGAATTTGAAAACAACAACATGCGGATTTCAACAAGAATTGAACACAACATATCTAGCAACGCCAAAACAGGGATCTATGCAACCCAAATTAGGATTTTACCATCCAGAAAGTGAAATGTAAGCAACGCAAATTAGGTTCCAACTACCAAAGAAAGGGATGTATAAGCAGCTAAAATACGTTCAAATTGGGATTTTCGACCTTCCTGAAAGGATGCTATTCGGCTGGCTACAAGCAAATTACCTTACTTCGAGTGATGCCCACCCTGACACATAGTTGCTGACATATCATCTGGAAGTCTGGAAGTATATATATATATATATGACATAAATATTCTGACATTCTATCTAACATTCTGTCTGGCATATACTCTGACATTCTATCTGACTTTCTTTCTGGCATTCTATCTGGCATCTATTCTGACATACTTTCTGGCATATCTCTTCTGACATTCTTTCTGGCATCTATTCTGTCATTCTATCTGGCATCTATTCAGGCATTCATTCTAGCATTCTGTCTGGCATTCTCTCTGGCATTCACTCTGGCATGTGTTCGGGTCCAGGCGTGCCCATCTGCCTTCGGAGCTCGCGACAGGGTTCGGGTCCAGGCGTGCCAAGCAGCATGCGAAGCTGGCGATAAGGTTCGGCGAGGCAAAGACGTAGACGAGAAATTGGAGGAGAAAGGAGGGAAGGAGTGAGTAGTAGTGCGTAGGAGTGAGTGAGTGTGAGTCGGAGTGAAGGAGTTGCACCTTTGTTAAAATCTAGAGACCCTCACCTGGCACGCGGAGCAAAAACTAGTGGTCTTGCAGATGTTGAGATCAAAGACCCACCAGCCCCAGGAGGTCTGGATTTCCACCATGGAAAAGTCCTCCAGATATGACACGAACATTCGCGGATGTATCTGCTTGGTGGTTGAGCCACCTATCTCAAAAATATGAGCCACTTGGGGATCATGATCCCAAATGAAAATGGAGAACTCAAAATCAAACTGCCAATTCGATATCATCGAGAGATATCCAGAGCAATTTGAGATGGTGGAATGATTGACCCCGCACCACAGAACACCCATGAATATATATATATATATTATACATGTCCCAAAAATGCATCATAGTCAGGCTGTCTTTGAAAATGGTTTCTTTGGCAATGGAGATTGATACAACATAGCAATCATGTGTCAAAGCATCGGGCACCATATGTCATGCTTTAATCGCAAAAAATGTGCAGGTAGATACTTCCCCAACCGAATGTAACTGTAAGCAAAAAAAAAGACCTCATGATTTGGAGATTATCAAAACATGTTTACAGTATGGTCTTTTACCAAATATACATGGCTATATGACTTGTTATAAACTATAAATGGGATTATACATTCCATATCATTCCATAAATGGGGTTATAAGATGTTATAAGTGGTAAATCCACTTATATATAACCCCATTTATGGGGTTTATGGGGTTATAAATGGGGTTATAATTAGTATACCAAATAGTTATAACTGGTAAAGGGCCATATAGCTATAAAGCCAATCTGAGCCTTCCAGGGCACCGTGCCTCTCTGCTTCCGTGGATTCGTCTCCAGACGGCACCACCACAGACTATCAGGGCAGGCTACGGGGGGAAAAAGGGAGAAACATGGACTGTTAAGATCTGTGAAGCAAATTTACCCTCTGGTAATTTAACATAGCTATGGAAAATCACAATTGTTAATGGGAAAACTCACTATAAATGGCGATTTTCAATAGCTATGTTAGTTACCAGAGGGTAAGCAACAATAATACACAGATCTAACAGATGGATTTCACCGCAAAAATAATTCAGTATAGGGATTTCACACCGAGAGTTCATCATTGCATAGCTTGGTGCCCATTGTTTGAAAAACTCAATGAACTCCTGTCCGAGCCCCGACGTCCATGAACAGTTTATTCATCCGAATTCACCCAGGAAACTTTCTGAAATCCTTCCCATCATTCTGCGCCAAAGCTCCGAGGCTTCATGAGTTTTGGTCAAAAGTCTTTGATGAACAACCCGACTGTCAGAATAGGACAGCTCCGCACATATCTACCAGTATCTACCCATAATCCCTTCTGCTAACATTAAGTACTCCCCAAACTAGCCCTGGTTTAGTGCTGGATTTTCTCATTTTGGAATCCTTACATCGGGGGCCGAAACATATTGGGGCCCCAGATTTCAAGGGCTGCAGAGCATGATCCCAAGAGCCGCAGAATGTTGCGAGGTCACCAGATGATGTTCTCATCATGCCATGGCAAATCTGGTGCATTATACATATAATACATATATATATATACTGTACACATATAATTACATATATATATATACACATATAATTACTTAATAATTACATACATATAATATATGTATGTATACACTTAATAATCGACCTTTTACGTCTGTTCAAGGCTTTTTGGCCTGGCTATCTTCCTCCTCGAAGAGCACCTGGCTGGATTTGTTACCCGGCGTGGCGCTCTTGTATATATATATATGTATATATATATATACGTATATGATATGTATGTATGTATGATATGTATGTATGTATGTATGTATGTATGTATGTATGTATGTATGTATGTATGTATGTATGTATGTATACGTATATATTTATGATTATTTATGTATGTATAAATTATGTGTATATATAATATATTATATACTTATAATTACTTATATATATATGGGTGTGTGTCTGAAATTGGGGATACCCCATTGCTGCATATTATTGCTATAGTTTAATAGGGGGAATGATTCAAAAATCATGGACTTTCGGGGGTGTCCAGTAATGATAACTCTCTTCCACTAGTGTATTTTCTTCTCAATTCTAGTTGCTATATGTTGCTATAGGCTATAATCCTTATTCAACGATTGATGTCCATGCCCAATTGATGAATTAATAGCACATAAGAGTGTCAAAAATGTGTACCCATTTCAGTTTGTGAAATCTGGAAATTCGCCAACAAACTACCATCCGATTGGTTGCTGGTCAAGAACCCAACGTCAATGGTCATTCACACATTCATTCCCAATATATGGTATAGGTCAAACTCGGGGTACAGTACCTTTTTGGCCTCACAAAATTGTTCATTTCAGGTCTTGTCTCATCTAGTATTGGGGTTTGGAGTCTTTGGACCATATCAATTTCCTCCAGACCGAATATATGTTTTTGGGGTGATAGGTAAACCAGGGTACACCATGGTACACCATAAACCCAACAATATCCCCTCCAATTTGCAATGTTTTAAGTTTATGCAACAAGTTTATGCAACACAGTTCCGGTCAAATCTGGGATGATTTAGTAAAGTTCATTGCTGGGTTTACCATGCTCAGACTGAAGAATGATAAACCATGATCATGGCAAAGTCATAGAGTGATCATTCCACCTAATGCGCAAAATAAGTCAAAGATTCGACCCATAAGGCTAAGGGTCAAAAGCCTGGTACCCCCAAAAAAAACCAAGAGAGCTGGGATCTATGGATGCTCATTCCCAAAGGAAGCACTGTGGATGGACAAGCCATCCCCAGTTGGTGAAACACATTTTTCAACACTGGTCCTATATAAATCCTGGGATTCTCATGGGATTCTCATGGGATTCTCATGGGATTCACAGATACCCTCTGGTAAACGTTTACATAACTATGGAAAATCACCATTTTTCATGGGAAAATCCACTATTTCTATGGTCATTTTCAATAGCAAACTGTTAGTTTACCAGAGGGTAAAACATCCAACTGGATCCGGTGAAAGATCGTCCCCCGCCTGGCGCATCACTGCGTTGGGACTGCGTGGCTCGTTGATGCGCGAGGCCACGCGTGCGCGGCTCGCAGGCTGGCGGTTGTTTTGGAGGCTAGGGGACATGGTCCGATCCTTGGACATCCAAAAATCATGAGTTTGGTGTGATTTTTCTGAACATTGGATGATAATGGATATTAAGTAATAAAATATGGCTAATTATTATATAGTCCAAAATGTTAAACCATTAGTAATAAAATATTAATAACCCATGTTTAGTCACCATGTTAGCTTATGGTTAATGACCAAAATCATAAACCATTCACATCCATTCACCCAAAAAGCTTGATGGTTAATGACCCTGTTTCCCATTGTTAGCGAAACCATGGTCTTCCCTGCCTGGCGGGTGGGGCACACGCGCAGAACAGCGCCCATGGTGGGACAGCGCCATTGGCGCCGAGGTCTCAAGTGATGATGGGTTTCTGGTGGATCGAAATGGGGCTAGAATGTGGCTTGCGGAATAAAATGGAATATGGAATATACAAGCAGCAATTTATGATATTTGGATATATTTGGATATATTTGGGCATATTGGGAATTGTCTGAAAATGGGGGTTCACGCCCAATTTATGGCCGTTTGAATAGGGAACTTGATGAGAAACCAGTGGATTTAGAGGGTACACTATGTTCGAACAAACCCACATCATTGGCTTGAGCCACTGCAAACAACCTACTTGTGACAAGTAAGCTGGATTGTAGTCTGTGCCAACTAGGATTCATTGTGCTACAGTTGGATGGTTGAGAATGAAAGCTTTGGAAGGGATTATACATGCTTGATAAAGGGTGATGATAACCTCTAGAACATAGGTGTGTAATTACACATGTCCCGACAAATCACCAACTTCCAGCGGAATTGTCATCTTTGGACAGGTCTTTCACTTGCAAACTTGTGGAGTCAAACTCGACCCAACTGCAAATTCGGGTCAAATCACACCTGCCACGAGATTGATCAATGGCTCAAGCGCTCAAGCCGAAAGGATGCAGAGGTATCCTGTGCTGATTTGGGTGTGGACATGTATGGACCTTAAATCGGGATACACCGGAAAAACACCCCCGGGCCTGGTCATTTGAATAACTCTTAATAAGGACTATGATTGAAAATCATTAAAAATGATGATATTAACCAGTGAATATTTGGGGATTCCCTATTTAGACCCATTCAAATGATACGGAGATTTCGGAAATTTCTGGTCAGGCCTCAGAGTTTTGACTCATCGAAGGACCCAAGCGCCATTTTTGTCTTGAGAACGTTTCTGCTTGTTGAGCTCCGAGTTTTGCACAGCAGGATATCTGCAGTTGAGTCTATGTGGAACACATCAGAGTCTACTTGAGTCTACCAGATTTGACCTTTCTAAGACTTCGTTCTTGAAACGTCGTTTCGTTGCAGCAGTTGCAACCCAAAAATCTCACAGCTCCAGGTCCAGTCAAATATGGAATTTCAATGTAACCAGCGTTATACCCTCATTAGGGTCAGATGGCTTCAATGCCAGCCAGATGTAGTTTTCAATAGCCAGATGTCGCTGAGACCAGGGCCCCTTCCACCAGGACTTATCCTACTTTTTGCTTGATCCACTTGCACAGCACCTGTGCATCCTTGAAAAAAACACCCGCTGTGCAAATCGGAGAACGCCGAAAGCCAGCACCAGTTTGGTGGGCATGGCCTGCTGGGAAAACCTCGGGAAGGGTTTGACCACTATTTGACCATCCAAATATAGTGGAAACAAGTGGAAGTCTGATGTGTTTTTCGATTTCGTGTTGCTCATATTTCACTCAACAAGATGGCTTGGAACAGGCCCACAACTGGCTGGTTTTGAGAGCACCGGACAGGCATTGGCATTGGAGAGCTCCAGAAAGACAGCTCGGCCGTGAGTTGTTGTCACAAAGATCCTTGTGGTGTGGTGGTTCACCGAAAACATGGAAGATATGAACTTGCCAGAGTAACTCTCTGTCTTTCCAGGCTCCCCTTTGTGGAGGACATGGTGTTGCCATGATGAGCCTACGCGACAGTTTCACAAACTGCCAATTCCGCGTAAAGTTATCAGTGAAACCCATCAGCGCGTGATTTGAGCGGGGCGGCGTGTCCTCCTGGACCCCCAGGGCCCCAACCTATCTTGGGCGTTTCATCGTGGCTGATAGACGGTGCATATGAATCACAATCCCCAACGGCCCAGGAAGCACCACCTCGCCCATCACTTCATGTGGTTCTGCAGTTCCTGTTTCAGCACCACCTGCGGAAAATGATGCAAAAAAAGTGGTTTCTGGTTGGTGGTGTCAATCCATCCCAAGAATCTTGGTCAATTTGGATTAGCATCTCAACGAACAGGATGGACTATGAAATATATATTATACTATATATTATATATATATATATGTATAAATATATATATATGCATGTATATATATATATGCATGTATATATATATGCATGTATATATATATATATATGCATGTATATATATATATATATGCATGTATATATATATATATTATGTAATATACATACTACTGAGACAGAAGATATTCAGGAAATTCAACTTCTGTTTGAATTGTATAGTTGGGGCACCTCCGGAACATTTCAAATAGAAAATAAAACGGGTTTCAGGGGAGACCAACATCACCAACCGGAAACCAGAGCGGGGACATTTTTTTTGCAACAACCAGACAAATTCGATTTACAGACCAAACAGAAGATAATCTAGAAATAATGCTGGTGGACACACTCAAAAACTTATTTGTGACAGTTTTGCAATACACATTATCTTGAATTTGATTCGTATTTGGTGGACCTCCAAAATGGCAACTTCTAACGGGTTTGGCATCCAAGTGTTGGGGCATAGGGGACATGGGTTCCCCAAAAAGTTGGATTGATACCAACAAATCAGAACCATTCCAAATATGTTCTTCCCCCGTGGCCTTAAGCTATATTTTGACCAAGAATTAGCTTTGACCACCGAATCCTCTGATACCAACTGCTGGTCTTCCGTCCATCTTCGATCGCTATAAGCCGGGAACAATTTCTGTTTTCCACCATGTTTTGATGAGGATCTGGTGCATTTTTGGTCTACCCAGGATTCCGAACTTGTACAGTACAAGATATTATAGATATTAATTTTCAGAGTTAGCAAATGGATAAATGAAAACTTCCCGATTCAGCAGATCCACTACGTTCATTATTTTGCCTATGTTTGCACCGCGCAGGCTGAAGCTGAGCGCACAATGCACGGACGGTAACTGTTTTGCAGAGATTATGGAAACAAGTCGCGTTGCCTTGCAGCACACATTTGTGTAGAGAAATGTAGGGAAACAAATAACATGTACATCAAAAACAGAAACTATATCAATATATATATATATATTATATATATATATAATGCCAACACCGGATTAATAACCCCCCCCAGAAGGTCAGAACTCTACTTTGTAGGTCCCCCCTTAAGCACCCCTTAATCAACGGCTTCTGAACCATAAATTTTTGGATATGGCTTACGTCAATTGGCTGAAAGCTATGGGGGACATTGGGAATGAATAGGCAAATCCAAAGAAAAAACATTAGGGACATGGTGGTTGATTAATCAGGGGCAAACCCTTATTATTATTAGTGGGGGACATGGGCTCATGGGGGGTACCCTTTGGGAGCTATCCAAACTGATGATTGTTATAAAGAATTTAATTAGAAATCGATCATTTGGGGAATAGTTGTTTTTTGAAATTTTCAATGATCAACTTAAACCTTAAGTATAACAATGATGGTAAAAAAAAATGGTAAAAAAACAATTGGAAATACATAGAATTGGACATAACCATTGTTGGATAAAAAATGGATTTCAGCAAAGGGGGTTGATTAATCATGTCCTAGCCAAACGGTTTATTAATCCTGGGGGACCACCTGTTTTTAAATTGCAATTTTTTTTTGGGAGGATGAGGTTGATTGATAACGGGGTGTTGATTAATCCTGACTTGACATTATATATATACGTATATATATATAGGGTACATGTAATAAAATCAGTATACTGTAACAAATAAAATGTTATAACAAACATACTATAACGAATAAACTACTGCTACATTATAATATAATATAATATCATAAAAGAAGACACAGGCTATACATTGGCTATACATATCATATACCGGTACTTTTTGTTTTTTTGTGGTTTCCCATCTTTTCCGAGCAGTTTGTTTCGATGTCAGCCTCGCGCAGCAGTCCATGGAGTTTTTGCGCCATGGCAGGCGACAGCACGTGCTTGGCACTGAACTCTGCGGCCACTTCGCTGATGTTCTGACCCTGCACCGTGGCCGATGGTGCGAACGCAAAGGGCACATGATATGCCATGATCAGTTGCCATGGCACACCAACCACCAAAGATGTTCTTCCATTTCAAACACCCTTTATGGTACTATTAGTAGTCTAACATAATGTGCTCGCGGGAAAAAAACATTCTACCCAGAAAAAATCCCATGATGGTTGGTTTAATCGCCAGTTTGGAGGGTTCAATCCCATGAAACCCCCATCATTAGATATCACTGATGGTTTCCCATTGACCAGGTGAGTAGATCTTCCAGGTCCCTTCGGTCTAAATGGCCTGGAACAGCACAATGCGCTCAGGAGCCTGCCCCGGTGTCACATTGACGTCCACCTCTGCAGAAGCTGGGGGATGGGGTTCTGGTTCGGGGATCTGGAAAAATGGATGAACATGGCATGGTTCCATCATTTCTTGGGTTCATATGGGTTGATGATGTTGCTGCACATGGAAATCCATGGATAAAATATTGGCATTTTTTGACCTCTCTGACCTGCAGATCACTCAGTCGATTTTTCTTTGGCCAAGTTGCATAGAGCACGGGCTGTTTGTCCTCCTCGGTCTCCTGAAGAAAGCAGAAGAAACCCCATGAATGGAGTACAGACGGGCGGCCTTCAATCGGCGCTACTTGACGGTTATGGAAAGCCCGCATTTTCATGTTAGGAAAGGCTTACAGTAAATCACTCCAAATCATCGCATGAGTAATTTTGTTGAACTACACAGTGGTTTTCAGAATCTTTGAGATTTCTTCAGGTTATCCTTAGTTCTATTTCCGATAACATGGGATGTCCACGATCGAATTAGCAGCAATCATTATTTCTCTCAAATGCACAATGCCCAAAAGCCGGTACGGTCAATCCTGTTTATCTATATATAGGGTTCACAGGCGAAGCCACAAGCTGCTAGTAGTGAATGAGGACGAGGCTGGGAATCATGATGATGATGATGATGATGACGATGGAAGCACCACATAGATATGGACACAAAATGACATTAACATACCGAGAAAAACACGTATTTAAACATGTATCCTCTCCCCACCCCACTCCAATCTGCCCCGTCCTGTGGAGATTTGGGGTTCACCTTACTTTCACCTATCAGATAGCGCTGTCCAGCTCCCGGTAAGGTTTCGTCCCCTTTTTGAAGCCAGTTGCTCATATCCAAGGGGAGGTTTCTCGGTATACAGTGAAATGGGGCTGTCTTCAAACTGGGACACGTAAAATCCCATTACCATCACATATCATATCGCTATCAAAAAAAGCATTGGACTGGATATCAGCTATATTCCTTGTTGTAAGCTATATATGATCAGACAAACAAGCATCTACACAATTAACCATCTATATATTTAGCTATGTATGTATATATATATATATATACATGCACCATATCATTGTTGATTATATATCATGTGTAATGGAACAATGTATGTATTTATGTACATAATATGTAGATATATATATATATACAAAAAATATCTATATTAGATGTTCATCAGATACTAGTTACTATAATAAGTAATAGTAATATAATGTAATATATAGTAATGTAGTATAAATATAGTTATATACATATCATGATGTATCAATGATCCCTCGACACGTTGCACCTGGCGCAGGACTCACTTCGTAAGCACTGGACACCGCCTCGCTCCGCAAGGACATCCCTAGCGCGTCGCTGGGTGGCTCGGGTGTGGTCAAGTTATAATCATGGGGGAGATCATGGGGATATGACTGGGGGATGGTTTATGATTGTTTTAACTAAGCACATTAGGGGATACAACCATCAAGAGTGGAATCATGGGGATATCATTGGGATATCATGGGGATATCATGGGGATATGTAGCCAACAATGCGGATATGATTGAAACCTGGAGAAAAAAAATGGGCGGTTGTGGCCCGCCATGAATTCCCCAATGGATGGGCTTGTCACTTGCCACAGGTGGGCACCATCCATTCTGGGGGATAACAGTTGTGGCCCAGATACAGGCTGAAAAGGTCACCAAAAAGATAGACAAGTTGCATCCCAAATGTTATGATGGAAATCTGTTTCTTGTCTGGCTTCTTGGGATCTCCTGTATATAGCTGTCACACCGTTGTTCAAATGAGGTTAGAACGAAGGTTATTGTTCAATCATGTTCAATCATGTTCAATCAGTATCTATGTAGGATGAGTGCCCATGGAAGCCCAAGAGAAACAAACATCATTTTGCATAAAAAGTCCATAGAGTATTGGAAAACCATCGGAAAAGCCATCTCTAACTCTGCAGGTGAATCTGGAGCCATAATGAGCCATGTGCATGTGCCGATGGATCAATAGAGATTTCAATCACCGATAATGATCATTACAGGTCAGGTCTATGAACAATTCCCTAATGATCATTGATTCTAGATGACTGGTTGGTGGTTTCAACCCCTCTGAACAATATTAGTCAATGGGAAGGATTATCCCGTATATTATGGAAAATAAAAGCCATGTTCCAAACCACCAACCAGATGATTGGCTTGAGTGTTGACTTGAGTGTGTTTGACATCCAGAGCTTTCAAGTCCACATAAGTCCACTTGTTTGGTGTTTTGACCAACAAACAACAGCTGTTAATTCGCTTTTACCATGTCATCCGGTGGCCGGCTGCCTTCAGCACCGCGAGCCACTGAGTCCTTCCATTGTTTCTGTTGACATCTGGATGAACGACCATTGGTTGAAGGATGAAGTCTACAGGAAACCCACCGAAACCCCTTGGGTCTTTGCCCCCAAAATCCCAAATGCAAGGGTTTCCTGACAATTTTCCTGCTACTCTGGGAATGAAGGGCCAATTGATCTATGCGAATCCATGTGAAATGTTGTGGTCAAAACTGAAGAATTCCGAAGCCATAATTTTGGCGTTGATTGGTATGAACATCCCCTTGTTGGGTGTACCTCAAGTTTGATTGCCCCATTCAAAAATCTTAAGCTGAATCCTTTAAAACAAACAACCATATATGGGACACCAGACCTCAGTTTCACTCTTGCAAATTCACAGAATTTAGCGTCCAAAAGATACGACTGGGAATGGGTTGATACATTGGATGTCCGTCTCAGGGCGGAAGTATCTATGCATCCATCATGCAGCCATCCAATGAGGATTATATCAGATGTTTTACTTGTGGGATGGTAAAACACCATGTTTTACCATGTTGACCTTTATCAATTTTATCATTGAAAATCAATGAAAAGCATCACTTCGGGTGCAGTTGGAGTTGGCCCAGATCCACCCTGACCGATCTCGAAACAAAGGTCTCGGGGCACACCTTTGCCTCCTCTGGAGGGTGGCTACGCGGAGGGGGAGAACTTAAACGTCGACCTGGCCGAGGTGGTGAAAGGCTTTGACGATGACTTTCTCCTGCAAAGTTGCCATTTTGGGGGGATATCATTTGGTAAACCCAAGAATAAACCATCCCCAAAATCACCATTTTTGTGGGTAAACCATTCCCAAGTGGTATAGGTTTATTATTCGGTTTCCCGCAGTAATCCATATTGGGACACAGCCGTTTCAAAATGGACCCCCCCAAAGGATCCAAAAGGCAACGGCGGGGGAGCAACGAAAGCTGGCTCATGTTACTTGAGATTCCGGTAGATCCTTGTACAGGAAATCCCACAATAGATGGTAGAGCCATAAACAGAAACAAACACATTTTTTTGCGTTTTGCAGGTTGACCTCCTATGTTTGGGGTTGTCCTCCTGCTATGTTTGGTCTTGAACTTCTGTGCTCATACATTGCTTCCCAGTCAACTCCCAGTTGGCTTTTGATCAAAAATTGGAGTACCCAGCCACACAAATTGGCTAATCATTGCTATATAATGACATGTGTGTATGTATATATATATATAATTATATGATATTATATATAAATGTAATACTAATGATTTATGATCATTTTCTGTCATGTTTAGTCTTAAACCATCACTTTTTGGGGTTGCCATCAAATCCAGGTGCTTTTGCCCTGGAGCCCTGCCTTCTCTCGCACTCTTTGGGCCAGACCTGGGCCTCTGGCTTCAAGCAACCCAAAAATCCACAAAGGAGATGAAATACATCATAGAACGTCATAGAACATCATAGAACATCATAGAACCAGGACTACAATATAAATTCACAGCAAATATCAGGATCACAGGGTTGATCTTTTCCGGGGATGCAATTCACACGCGTAGTTGGCCGCGTTGGGCGGGGCTCTGAGTTGGACCAAAGCTACTCTCTCCATGTGTCCTGGATGTCCTGGATATCAGAAATTGCTTGTTGAAATCAGAAGTTTTAGCTGCCTAGGGATCCTAGATATGCCTATAGATCTTCTTTTCATTTCTTTTCTCCCGCTTAGATTGCCATCTGAATAAATCTTTGATGATAAGAGCGTTTGTGCCGATCAAATCCTGAATCTTGCGATATCTTGCGATAGAAATCCCATGAAATCCCAATCTTTGCTGTTTAAAATCTCCTAGTTCACCTCTCGCACGTCGCATCCGGCTTTGCACCCGGCCTTGTATGGCCACCCGTTGGAGATTGGCCACGCGTGGGAGACTGGCAGTGTGACCGCATGAGCACTGGGTGGGGAGGTTGGCTGACCCCTTGAATATCTGGTTGGCTGACCCCTCATCCTCATCATCATCATCATCATCATCATCCCATTTTTTAGGAACGGAATGTTCAAACATATTTCAGGCCATCTGTATGCCAAATCAGAGGACAACATGGGCGAACTGCAGTCAACCTGGTTTTGGGGACGGCCATTTTGCACCATTTTCCCAACCCAGCAGGCGGGGGACGCATTGCTTAACAAAGCTTGCTTAACGAAGCATTCTACGATATGGGTTTGGCTGAAAATAGGCTACCCCAAAATCTGATCGTTACTTCTGACTGTTACCATTCGATGGCCATTTTGAGGTGTCCCCGTTTTCAGACAGACCTATATGGGGTGCAACCCCCATATTCTACACGTGACCTGACTTTGCAGACAATTGATCCATCAAAAAATCCATGACATTCTCCGGCGATCCTAGTCGCGACTAGGTTGCTTCAGGGGCTTCAGTCGCGTCCTTTTCAGGCTTTTCCAGGTTCTCCTGTGAGTTTGCGAGCAAAACTCCATCAATGCCAGCTGGAACATTCCTCAAGTGGATGGTAATGCTAGTGGTGGTCAACTCGAAAAATATTGCGAAGATTGATGAAGATGATTGAATTTGCGAAAGCACTAAACGATTCTGAGTTCAATTCAATTCAATTCACAAGACTTGAGCAGCAAGAATCGCAAATTTCCCACCCATCGCTCCGGTTTCAGAACTTTCACGGCTGATGCATTGATCATCCTCAGCAAATCGAGTTGGGAGCGGCCAGAGTTGCAATCTGAGTCGATTCATCAAAAACAGCCAAAACAAAGAAAGAAAGAATTCCTGGTCTAGGGCCATGCGATCTATATTTATCATTATTTATCGATAAATGTTTTTATTTTATGGTTCCAACATCTTCCAACATCTTCCAACATCTTCCAACCATTGATATTCATGGCTTCCTTTGAGGTCGATGGAACATCTGAGGATCCGGCCGGACGGCATAGCGCTCTCGGTCTTCCATCTGAGACAGGAGGTGGGTCTTGACTCCATGACCAATGGCTGGGGGTTTCCTCATGGCTGGGGGTACCCCAATAGCTGGATTTAGAATCGAACATCCTATGCAAATTTGGATGATTTGGATTGATTTGCAGCTTCTCACTCCCATTTCAGGAAACCTCCAAGTTACTATGCGACCCACTTCCCAAAGATGTCGTTCCAGTGCTTCATCTTTCATATTCGGTGGGTGCCAAGGTGCGTAGCTCTCAATGACACAGTCTTGACCGTTGATGGCCTTGCGAAGAGGAAGCGAACCAAGGAGATATTGGTCAAAACTGCCAATGTCGCTGCCTTCAGAAACCATCATGCAATGGTTATCGATGGTCAACACATGGTATATGGGGTATGGTCATCTCACCATCGAGGATTCCGTACAATGCGATATCATCGGTAAAAAGAGACCTTACCACTGCGGGTACAATCATTCCCTTTTATGGGGAAGTAAACCATGTTTTGACCATGGCACTTTTGTGCTGCTTAATGTTGATAATGTCGAACTGTTGTACGCTGATCAAGAGAGGGCCAAGAAGAAAGGAAGAAAGTGAAGAAAGAACCACACACACAGTGACAGTGTCACGCACAGACGCAACAAACAAATTCCCCGGCCTGTCCCTGCTCAGACGTTAGCTTCACAATCCGTGCCTTTCGACCGATCCTGAATCCCTTCGGCCCACAGGGCAGGCCAGTACCACACCTGCAAGATCTGCACGCAGTCACTGGTTGGTTGGGATTTCTATGGTACAATACTGTACAGTATCTCTAATTTTTCTCTGATTTAGGGTTCTGAAATTCCCATTGATCATGCGTTTCGCCGAGCCCCCGACATGGCACAAGGAGGTACAGGTAGCCTGGGTTCACCGACCCACGAGCTGGGCCATTCCCCTGACCCACCTGGGCGACCTGTGCCACCTGGGCCACCTGGGCCTCTGACGGCTTTGGAAAATGTGAAAGGCCCATCTTTACCATCTCGTTTTGGGCCTCGATCTCAGGGTCACTGGAAGAGTCTGGAAGTGCCATGAAGTTTTTATCGGTTTTTCCGGTGATACCACCCTCGAGGTCGAATGACTCAGCATTGGCAATCCAAAACATACCGGAGAAATGACCGAACCCAGCGGGATTTTCTGTGGACTTTCCCATCAGGGGGCCCAACCCGCTCGGCCCCAATGGTTGAGAAGGGCTCCATAGCGTAATTGTGGCCTCACAGCATCCCAGGCGCATCGTTAGGATTAGCATCCTGGAAAGGATAGAAAATATCCTTGTACCGTTCTATATCAATAATATGTAATGTAATATAATGTATATAGTTGTGTATATATATACTTGAGGATAATTGCAAAAGGATTCAGAAGTGGTATATAACATGATACAACAAACAAACGCCTGCATATATATATATAACTAATATAACTAGCAAGGGCACAGTAACATGTCACTGCTTGATACTGCTTGGCTATGAATAGATGCTCAGCGGAAAGCAACTTGGGGATCCAAAAAAACGACTTTCAGAAGCCAGACTCGCAGATCAAAACTGTTTCAACTACTCATCTACCATAAGCCCCCCAGGAATCCTCAGAAGATGTGTCTTCATGTGTCTTCACCCTTCTGAAGAGCCTATTTGGATCTATTTGGAGGTTTCCTAAAATGGGGGTACCCCAAAATGATCAAAATTGATGGTGTATAATGGAAAATACAAACCAAAAATGACTTAGGAAACCTCCATTTAAATCTGTTTTAAGCCATCACCAACCAGCAAAAATCCTGAAACATCGGATGAAAGGCCTGGACACACAACCACCGCAGGGTCCATGGTGCTTAACCTCAATGAGGAGTAACACAACTTGATCAGGCTTAAAAAGCGCAACAGAAATCAAATTTTAGCAAACATCAGGCGGTTCAATCCAACAAATCAGAGAAACATCTTCATAAAAATCCGAGAAATTTACCAGCATTGACCAGCAATATTCAATAGATTTCAATAAAGGATGGGGCCCCCCAATTATAAGTTGGTTTATAAACCATTATAACCCCCATTAATTAACTAGTTCGTTATATCTACCATAAACCATAGTTAAGCCACTGAAATCTGGCAACTAAGCTACAGGATATTGACCAAACGCGCTGGCGAGTTTGGATTAGGGCAGTGGCCTCGCCAGTGAACTCATCATATCACGCGGATCAGAGCCTGGCTTTTTGTGCATTTTTTGGGAACTCATCATGGCCCCCAGTGATGCTGTGAAAAGCCATTAACCAAGAAACCATTAGTTACATTGCAAGTTACATATCACTAGTTAGTGAGTTACAAGAAAATGGCTACGTTAAACCCCATTAAAACCATTTTAGTGAGTTACATTTCAAGTTACATCCCCCATTAAAACGTATTAAAACCCCATAAGTTCACCAAGAAATTTACTTCGCCATCGGGCCTCACCCTTGTGGTAACCATCTTCGAGGGAAAATCTCTCAGCATGCCATGTTTGATGACCAGAGGGTAATGTTCATTGAACTGGTCATTACAATGATTCAACAACCTGAAAGTAGCGTTAAAAAAAACATGGGGATGATTCCCAGAACTCTAAGCATCATTCCAGTGACGTGACCGACGTGAGGTCATTATACTTCATCCAGATTTATTCAGAATCAATGTTTATTCGGGCAAATCAGAATCAATTCCATGGCAAAATTTTTATTTCAGGTGACAACCACATGCTTTGTAAGCCTTACATGAAGGATTAGGGATGGATCTAACAGCGCTAGGGATACATATTCATCCCCCCCCTTCCATCCCCCCCTTAAGCATCCTATAATACGGGAATCATCCTGTTCCGCATGCTTAAATTGCATGAAATGGTCACTTTATGATACCGCCCCCATTTATGGACCAACAAAAACATCATGCTGCTATATAATTTATGTCTCCCATCAATAATTATACATGAAAACTATTCCAAAATAAAATAGAACCATAATCCAACAAATATCCCCAATGTATTCACAATTTATCCCTGACTTACCATGTTTACCATGGATTAAATTCTATTAGAATTCCGCAAAAAATCCAAGAAAA
Organism: Cladocopium goreaui; assembly: GCA_947184155.2. Taxonomy (NCBI): domain Eukaryota; class Dinophyceae; order Suessiales; family Symbiodiniaceae; genus Cladocopium; species Cladocopium goreaui. Next base: position 417,777 of record CAMXCT020002190.1, read on the forward strand.
TCATGTCAACTCCCATTAAAATCCCATGAAGTCCCCACATTTTTGGTGACCTCCCAACGGCGCCTGGGAGATCGGTGCGGCCACAGGAGCCCACGAACAAAGTGTCACCGGTGATGAGAAGTCCTGCCTGGGCGGCAGCGATTACACCTAATGATAATAGATATTATTGAGTGTACTATTAGGTGTTATCAATTATCCTATGATATTATCTTTACAATAGATAATAGATAGTTAGATTATATATCGATACTATTACATTGATAATGGATATATAATAGATAATAATAGACAAACCCAAGGAAAAAATCGTTTGATAATGATCGGTTCCTTGGACAGCCGAAAATCAAGATCCAAATGCGAAATCCCTGGTTTCTATACTGGAACCCAATGGCTCAACAAAATCATGCCAAAAAAAAACAACTCATCGATCTGTTGAGAATTGTCCAAACATCCTGTTTACTTCTTATATATATATATTATTTTATACCCTATGGTAAATAAACATAGACCCTGCAAATCACCAATTTTTAATGGAAACTAGTCTTCCAACCCCTATCTGCCAGGGTTTATGTTAATTTACCAGAGGCTAATATAGATACATAGGTATAACTTATCTGTGTGAATCCATAGCCATGCGCCATGGCTGCTGGAACCCAACGCTGCCCCTGCTTTGGTTCTGGCCTCCTTGAAGGGAGACTTGCCCATCCTCAGCCGTGGAGTGGTTCAAGGAAAATTCTAGAGGAAAATCATGGAAAAAAATATGGCAAATCAATAAGAAAGCCATGATCCATGTTTTTTTTTTGGGAGAAATCCATGTTTTTTAATGCTTTTTACCTGTTTCTAGCATCAAATATTGAGCTGTGTTCAAAATTTACCCAAGCAGACCCAGAAGAAAACCCAAAATTATGGCATGTGATGAACGGCTTTGCCCACTGTATGCAAAAGTCCAACTAGATTCTTTGACTTGGAGGCCCCTTTTTTTTGGCAGCAGGCCACCATCCAAGGAACTCTACTCGAGGTGACAAAGAACGCGGGGCAGCAAACACGCAGATTGAGCCTGGCCATGACACGGGCGCCCTTGGCACCATGTCGAAAATTTCTTGTTTGAATATCCCTATGTAACATATGTTTGGATGCAGTATGTACCTACAAATACAATCATACATATATATATCCCGCCGGACCGGAAACCGTTCCCATAAAACGCGCGTTTTTTTTTTAATGGTGATTTTACCACAGTGCCGTGCTGATTTGATGATTGGAAATCCTGGAAAAACTTGGGGCGTGTTTTTTGGCTTTTCAGCGTCATCGCTGCAACGCATGCACCGTTATCAGCTGGCAGTCAGCATTCTTGTGAATGCATCTCCATTGCCAAGCTCTAGCATACACCATCAAGAGGTCACTTTTGGCACTCAAGTTGCTGGGAATTGACTTTTTCATCAGATTCCACTTTCAGCAGCGTAGCAACATGTAACGTAGTAAACGATCCCGGAGATCTCAGCAGCGTAGCAATATTTCATGTACGAAGCACAAGGAACGTTAACATGCCCCCCCCACCCCACCCCACAATCGCGATATTCAAAAACGTGCGTTTTACGGGAACGGTTTTCGGTCCGCAGGCATATATATATAATACATGTATATATATATATATATATATTGTATGTATCATTACATATATATATACATATATATGTCTCATGAATCATTGCACATATACATATATAAAGATATGTGTAGATATATGTGTGTAATGATATATATATATGTAATGATATAATATACATATGTCTGTATATATATAATTATATCATTGTATAATATTATATATATACACTACCTAAACATAAATCCCCAACTAACATCATATACCTATGTGTAGTATATACATTGCTTCACCACTACCATCCACTACCGATACATTCCTTACTCCCTACACATGCTACCTACACATGTTTCATCGCATACATATATACGACTTATTGAATAGCGTGCCCATATACTGTATAGTATACGTATATTACAAACTGGACCTCAACCACTTACAGCTGCACAAATACTGCCCATGAACGAGTTGTTCTTGGGACACCCCGTGGCGGCCACAGGGGGAGGGAACCATCTAGCTGGCGGGGTGGGTGAAAGGATCCCTTCTCATCATATCAAGATATATCAATATATATATATATATCAATATATATATATATATATATATATATGTATATCAATATGTATATATATATATATCAATATATATATATATACGTATATCTTTTTATCTATAGGTATTAGATGCGGATAAATGCCACATCATGAAATACAGATTATACGCCGGGATGACTGTCCATCAGATCCCTCCGAAGTCGGCCTGGGGTGTGACCAGGAGTTCGAATGATGTGAAGCACCAGGTCTCCGCAGGGAAGCACCTGGAAAATCTTTGAATCGATATGGCATATATTCAATGGCCATTTCAGGATCCTAAATTGGAGGTACTGTACCATATAAGGCCATATTTTGTGGGGATATTCCCTTACATAGGCCTTACATAGGCCTTATATATGGTAGGTACCTCCAATTTAGGATCCTGAAATTCCCATTGATATATATGGCTTATATCCAGGCTTCATAGCGTGTAAATGGATGTAAATGGTCTATATTTGAATGGTTTGAACATCAGTTTCTATCGTGAATGAGTTCTATCCACTTGTGTATTGATGGTGTTTATATGTGTTTATATATATATGTGTGGTTTATCCCTATATATATATACATACAGCATACAGTACATAAATTCATTGTTTGTCTATGGTCCACTTGAATGTGTTTAAATGTATTTAAATGTCATGAAACTGTTGTAACTGAAAAAAAACAACTATATAAGTCATTAGGTGGGTCATAGGTCAATGGATGATGCCCTGGGTGTTGACGCCAAACATTGACATGCGACACATGGCATGTGTGTATCGTGGAAAATTCAATGACAACAACCACCTTTATTACGTACAAAAAGACAGATGTGGTACAATTTAGGTGTGGTTCATTGTATGTTTCTGCGAGGTCAAAAACCACAACATGTCTGGGTACTGTAAATCATAAGTATTGACAATTAATGTCACTGAAACTTGCGGCCCTAGGGAAAAAAACAATGGGAGAAACAGTGTAACGGTGTAACTAACCTGAAATAATGGATGGTACTAACTTCACTATTATTTCACGTATTGTTTCAGGTTAGTACATATCAGTTATAATCAGTGAATTATTAGTGAAACCATTGTTAAACCACCATAATATTTTTCGGACAACAACCATTAAATCACTATTTTAAACCACTATAACCCATGACGGATCCATGGTGCTGGTATATATGCTAACATGACTGGGGTATATTGATGGTAAATGTTACCATATATAGCATACATGGATCCTACAAGGTGGTGCCCCCCAGTTATAAGCTGGTTTATAAACCCCATGAAAACTATAGTTATATCTACCATAAACCACAGTTATGGGAGTTATAAACCAACTTAGCTAACTATGGGGCACCACCTTGTATGGGTAATGGTGATTTCCCTCTTTCACCTACTGTAAAAAAAATCATTCCAGGACAGTCGGTGCTGGGCCAGCAGGCATCGCCATCTCTCATCGGCACCACCTGCCACCGGTAACAAACCATGAGCCGGTTTGTGATTTGCCCCGGATGTAATGGGAATGAATGATACAAATATATATATATATATACATAAACACAATCCATGAGATATTTATGATATATATAATATTTAATATATACATGATATTAAATAAATATAATATTATACATATAATATGTAAATATTAATATATGAATATATTAATTATATATAATATATTATAATATATGTTCAATAGGTTCAATATTATATATATGTTCAATATTATATATATATGTTCAATATTAAATATATATGTAATATCTAATATAAAATACATATGTATATAATTGTATGTATATATATATATATGTTAGTAGTGAAACAACATAGTAAATACGTGCCAATCTTGAGCATAACATGGTATCTGAGGTATGCTCATCCATCCCGTAAACGAAACCCCCAATGCACAACGGGTTTGTCCAGAAATGAGGGATCCCAATTTATGGCATTTCACGGGGAACATTCGCTGCTTCTAAACCATTGGAATTGTGGCTGGTTCCGCCATTGGAATACAAAGCCGGTCACTTCAGCAACATGGGGATATCACTGGATATCACTGGATATATCATAACCATTGGATATCATAACCATTGGATATCATAACCATTGGATATCATAACCATTGGATAACAAAACCATTGGATATCAGAACAAAGCCTCGTCCAAATGGCACTGCTTCTTGATTTCCTCGGCATCTTCCTGCGTCGACTGCGAAAGGGATGCCGTGCCGCTGAACGAAGATCTCTTCATTTCATCCCGTCGAGCGACTTCCGACCCAACAACACTGGCCTTTATGACTTATAATCTAAATTCATATATATATATATATTATACACATTAATACATCATGATATAATATACTACCCTCTCTAAAGTGCTGCTTTCCACTGGCACCGACCACCCAATTTTTGTTCATCCTTTCTCCAAGCACCGACCGCAGGCCTTGCCGGCCCAGATCTTTCCACCTGCGGCTTCCACCTCTTTGGCCCCAGGCAGGTTCACCTGCAGGCCGGCACCAATGCCTCCGATGGAGCCTCCAGCTCCTATGGGGAACCATGTTGACCATCATATGTTCATCATTGTATATCATATGTTCATCATTGTTCATAATTTGTTTATCACTGTGCATGATAGTTTCATCATTGTTCATCATGTGTTCATCATTGTATATCATATGTTCATCATTGTTCATCATAGTTTCACCGTTGTTCATCATGGTTTCCTCATTGTTCATCATATGTTCATCATGTTTCATCATATGATAATCATATTTCATCATATGTTCATCATTGTTCATTCTATCTTCATCATATTTCATAATTTTCCATCATTGTTCATCATATGTTCATCGTCGTTCATCATATGTTTATCATAGTTCATCATGTCTTCATCATATTTCATCATAGGTTCATCATATGACATCATAGTTTCATCATTGTTCATTATAGGTTCATCATATTTCATCATATGTTCATCATAGTTCATCATATGTTCATCATATTTCATCATTTTCATCATAGTTTCATCGAGTGTTCATCGCAGTTCATCATATGTTCATCATATTTCATCATATGTCATCATATTTCATCATCTTTCATCTACAGTATCATATATCTATCTATCATCTACCCTCTGGTAAACTAACATAGCTATGGACAATCACCATTTTTAATGGGAAAATCCACTATTAATGGCCATTTTCAATAGCTATTTTGACATAACCAGAGGGTAAATCTATGGTAAATCTATGGTTAACCACTGGTAAACCTATGGTAAACCTACGGTAGACCCTGGCAGATAGGGGTGGAAGATTAGTTTCCATTAAAACTAGGCTATTTTCAGGGTCTATGTTAATTTACCAGAGGGTATCTTTGATTTTGATCAACAAAATGTCCACGTTGGAAAATCCCCAGACCATCACAAGGATGGACGTCTAGACCGAGTCGAAGCTGAAGGACGAAAAAGCGTTGCCGCCTTCTGTCCACCGGTGAACCTCGGCATGTCGGAAATCCAATGGATTTCGAGTGATTTCGAGTGTCAAATTCTCTCAGATCCCACATCCTTCCATAGCAATATATAGCAATATCAAAGAATCATTGAGTCTATCCAGAACATTGAATGGTGCACACTATTGCACACTCAGAATTCCTGAAACTTGTGAAACGATCAAATTGTGCCGTTCGTGTTTCATTCTTGCCATGCAGAACGAAGCGCTCAGAACCTCTGACTCAGGTTCGAAAGCACATATAGAGTTATACACCCTGCTTATTAAACCGTAGCTACTATAATCCACAGATATCCCATCAGAGGATATCAGAGGAACATACCAGTTACATTCAGAACTGCGCAAATTACTGCGATTCACAAACCAGCAATAAGATGAAACAAGATAAAACAAGGCATATTGAATGCATATTGGGGATGTTTCATGATGTTTCCCCTTGTCTTGACCATAAATATCATATTTTTACATGGCAACCAGGATTTACCAAGCACGTCTCCGTTCCTCCGTTCGATCCGGACGTTTTTTTGGGGCCAGCCATCCATTTCCATCCAGGGCCCGAGTCATGGGGCATGGGGTGTACGTCTCCACCGCAGTGATCAAAATGGAAGTGCGTGTAGACCTCAGATCTGATGGCGTCCGCTGGCGATAAAAAACTGTGTACACTGGCTATGAAAATACACACTGTACCATATATATATATGTGTGTGTATATATATATATATGAGACATATAAATCAGTATCATATATTTCATATATTCATACAAAAAGCGCTAAAAATGACCGAACTGTGACACTGTGTCTAATCCATAGCGTTTGTCCAGGTAAGTTCAGGCTTCAGAGTGTCGTCACTGGGGTCTTCAGGGGCTTCTGAAGCTCCAGTTGGAACTGCAGAAAAGAAATGGAAGTGATGATCTGCTCTCAACCATGAACCGAAGGCTCTTCCATTGCCATGGCACTGAATCTGGGCAAATTACTATACGTACGCAGCAACTGCAGCGCTTGAAATGAGCGATGACCATCGATTTATTGGGATGCTTCCCCATTTAGTTCGTACATCAACGTATATATATATATATATATCATTATATATCACATTATATCACCATATACCAACCATGATTCATGGGGCGACTGGTCGCGGCCTCTGAGTTCCCTGTCACATCCCACAATCTTCACGCCCAGCTCGCTGGCCAAGTCGTACAAACCTGTGATGCAAAGTGTCAGCACTGCTAGTAGCCTGGGGAAATCCCAAGTTTCCACCAGCGACTCCAATAAATGGACATCACTATTTACGATCATTTGAAAGTCACGTGATTTTCTACACAAACAAATCTGTGATGAGAATTGATTCTATATTATATAAAAATATACATATAAATACTGGAAATGGACTTTAAGAAATGGGAATTCTTGAGTTCTTAGTCTTCAGGTGTGTAACCATCCGGTGAGAACTGATACTGTTCCCATTCTCCAATAACAATTTTGGTTTCCAAAGGGCACGAGGAATGGATGAACTCTTTCAATCGCCAGTCATTTTTGAATAAGTGCTCAATAGTTCCCTTGGGTCCCAATATCTCATGATATATCATGATATATCTCGATATGACATGATATAACGATCCATTCCATAAGATTAGATGCTTAGTTGATGTTGAATCATGCAAAAAATGTCTTCTCCAATCCAAAAACATCACATTTTCATCATCCCAGTCACACTAGGCCTAGGCTCCATATTTTAGGCATATTTTAGCACCGTTAAAGACCCAGGCAGCATCCCATCGCCATTCGGCACCTTGCACATCCCAGGCAGCATCTATGGCGATGGCGGTTTTATCCAACGTGTTCACCACCTTGGCAAGTCGCCAAGGATCCAGCTGTCGGGGGTTTTCTGCTCCAGTGCTCCAGCAGAAGCATCTTTAAATGGAACCACAACGGAAGCCATAAAAAAAAACATGAAGAATTCAATGATAATTGTATTGAATGGGAATTTCAGGATCCTAAAATGGAGGTACTGTACCATATAAGGCCATATTTTGTGGGGATATTCCCTTACATAGGCCTTATATAGGCCTTATATATAGTAGGTACCTCCAATTTAGGATCCTGGAATGGCCACTGATGTATGTACATGGGTATTAATATAATGGGTATATGATATGGTATATAAAATGATATACCAACATGGCAAAAACATTGAAACACCATGTTTTGAGGTTCCATGGGTGGAAAAAATATGAAAAAATGTTAGTTTCCCGAAAATACCCCAGTGGTCCTGTCCGACCTCAAAACAACATGTGGATCCAAATGGGCTGCACCCAAGATGACCAATCCATCTATCGCCGGGCCGGAAATTTTGATCCATCACCATGGTTGGAATCCTTATAGAGGGTATATAAAGTCCTATTGATGAATTGATGACCACCCCCTCCCAATACGGGAAACAAATTAACATCATCTAACGTTTGACCATGGCACATATATGTTGAATTTGGATATATTTGGATGCATTTGATGAAAATTGTTGTCAGGCTCGGCATTTCTCTTCTTTTCGCCTCACCATTTCGGTTTTGACCCAGCTGGCAGCTGAGAACATCACCAGTTTGGATAAAAATAGAGGGGCCGGGAGCTGGTATACCATCTATCATCATGTACCTGTTAAAGGGATAAACAAACCCCTCTATTAAGCAACCAACCAATGGGAATTTGGGACATCTATGGTTTGGATCCACTAATAGGGCCCCGGCCAAGTAGCAGTAGTTCGCCATCTGTGTGGCAAAGCGATCCTTTGTGGCAATCTCTCTGCCGCAAAGGATCTGATACCTCACAAGAAACCGACAAACTCAGCGTCCGGGGATGTCATTGACGAACTGCAAAAAAAGAGATACTCAGCTATAGTTAGTCAATATATATATATATTTATTTATTTATGAATTGTTTATTTATGTATTTACTATTTAACTAATCAGCTATATATCATATTATATCATCCAACATCAACTGAGACATGTTTTCTTTTATTCCCGCTGATAATCATCTTTCCTAGGCAGCGGCAGAAAGAGCCCAAAATCCTACCGCTCATCAACAATCACCATAGATTTCCACAGAGTCTGAGGGTCGCACGTAACGACCCCACCACATTCTAAGACTTGAGTCGACATGGCTGGCAAAATGATTTGAGCTTTTCGGCCGTTGGATCCAATGGCTAAGCGGCTAAGATCTGGAGCAGAATGTTTCCCAGGCTGCGAGACTTCGATTTCGTGTTGACTTTCATCCTATCAGCCTCCCAATGCCTCCCATGTCTCGGCATTGAGTTGTTTTTAAGCTTCGGAAGCCACCTGTTGCGTTCATGTTTCTCAAGGTGCTTGAGCCACCTGTCTATTTAATGAGAGCAGGATTGGCAACGAGATCCGGTCTTTTGTGCTTTGAGTTCAATTTTGTGTATGGACTAGCAGCTAGCACTCAAGTCATTGAATACACAAACACCATAAATAAAACTGTTGCCAAACTAATCATAAACTGGTTGGCAGTTTCAACCCATTCCACATATTAATGAATTATAGTAAGACTCAATTTGGATCATCCCAAATATGGTTACAGATTAAAGAAGATGCGAAACTGTGCCCCAAATAGAATATCCAAGACTCTCCAAAATTTCCAGGTGTGGTTTTTATCATGGTACAGTGATTGTCGAAAAAACATGCCTCTTATTCAATGTTATATTCCCAGTTTGATATATATATATATACATATTATATATATTATATATATTATATATAATATATATATAATAATTATATATATATCATATATTTATATTATATACATATAATTATGTATGAATTAATAGTTATTTAACTTATAATTTATATATATATATATATGTCATTGGTTCCCAGCAATTCCCAGGCTTTTCAGTGTCGCCCATAACACCACAAACCCCGGATCTCCCCGGCCTTGCCCGTACCGGTACGGTACGGCACCGTGGCCTCGATCCGGGCCATTCGATCCTGCCGGGCCCAAAACAGGGCGTCTCTGATAAGTGGGGGGGGTTATTAAATTCATCGTAAATTTATGGTAAATTTATGGTAAATTGATGGTAAATTGATGGTAAATTGATGGTAAATTGATGGTAAATTGATGGTAAATTGATGGTAAAATGATGGTAAAATGATGGTAGATTGATGGTAAATTTATGGTAAAATTTATGGTAAATTGATGGTAAATTGATGGTAAATTGATGGTAAAATGATCCGGAGGTAGTATGAAACACCAGTTCTATCCGTACATTTAAATGTATGTTTAAATGGCCGGGCGGGCCAAGGAAAACCTTCACGGAGGTAATCTAAAATACCAGTGTGTTTATTTAAACATCCGTATATTTAGATGTAGTATTACCGTACCATATTTATACCATATTTATACCATATTTATACCATATTTATACCCCCCATTGGGGGGACCTTTTTAGCAGCAAACATGCAAGAAACTCAAACAAGATCATGTTTTCAGCAGCAATGCATGGTATGTGGTCAATTTAAGATTTTGCAGGCACCCCAAATGTCAATTTTCTCTTTGGCAGTGGAAAAGTGACGTTACTTTCAGTCCTCGCGCTGTTGCAAGACCTTTTCTCGCACCTCATAGGCGGCTCGGATGCGCTGCCGAGTCTCATAGAAGCCTTTGGGTACCTGGGTCCGTGGGCACAGGGGCATGGGCAACCCGCAGTGTCCCAGTGTCTGTCCCAGTGGTGAAAGTCGTTGGGGTCATTCACCCATGGGGATGCAAACTCAACAGAAAACGCACCGTCCTTTGCTATGGAGTATCATGGGCTATTTGGGATTTTGGCACCCCCTGTTTTGTAGATAACATAGGGCAGAACTGTGCCAATATCACACGCATTCGGCGCGAAAATGGGACTCTTGAAGGGACCATACTTGGCCTTGGCCTTGCATGATTTCAAGAAATGCGACTGTCCCCGTTCCGATTCCCAGTGGACACCACCAGTAACCCCGTGCAGAGCTGTGCTCAGTTCCCAGCCTTCGTGGGCGCTTCAGAAGCTTTGGTATAACTGGCATGGCAGCTGATGCTGATAAATCTCATGATCATGATCGTGATCATTCACCACAAAGTCATGCCATAGTATACTATAGTCACTATAGTCATAATTGGATCAATAATTAGGGATAACTAAGGTATGAATTGGTCATGTTGATGTCATATTGAGGTCATCTTGCTCATCATTTTGCCGAGCGTTCAACACCGCGATGTCCCCGGCCTTTTGACGCTCTTGGACAGGTTGGGCTGGAAGGTGCAGCCACGAACCTGGCGTCCAGTAGGAATCATCCCAAGCCATCCCAAATCCTGAATCCTAACATCCTAAACTTCCATTCAATTTCATTCAATTTCTAAAAAAGTGCGTAAGAAAACTCAAAGTTCGGGCTCTTTAGGGTTTCACGAATCACGAATGGGGATGAATCATGATGAATCAACACCTTACATCCATGCAACTTTTTTGTTTTCAGTCATGACTTCGTCTCGCCAATCCAGCTGAACCTCCTCCGTGGTTCTGGCTTTTTCGCTCTCGCGCACCTGATGATCCCATTGGGAAACGATGAGGCAAAACTGTGGCAAAACTGTAGTAAACCCAACCATAAACCTAGCATTTGGAAAAAGCTTAATACCACCCATTGACGGTGATTTGGGGGATGATGGTTTATTTTTTGGGTTTGCCACATTATATATATATATATGATTATATGATATTATATGTATGTAAATGATTATATTATATATATATATGTAAATGAAACGGCAACAGGATGGTACGTACACTACATAGAATGGTATTTAGAGGAAATTGGTTTTGCGGGTTGAATGCTTACCATCGATACATAATATGCATATGTGTGTGAATGCCAAAGAAGGCAAGAATTGATGAATAGCGGAGGCCTTTTTTGATGCATGCAATGTTGTTTTGGTACTATACACTAGTCCCCCGCTTGGAGTTGCCACATGAGCCATGGTCAATACTCACTATATGGTTGATGGTCATCCCATCCATAATAAGGATCCTTATAATGGTTATTATAAATCCCTATGAACCATTGGATGACTAGCCCCTATTAATGGTTATTAACCATGAGTATTGACCATAGCTCACATGCTTAGAGTTGCTACCAATAACTTCACAAGATGTTTACTGAAGATCTCAGCTGCAAGGCCGCAGACGGGGGCCTTCTGCTCCCGCTGCTTCTTGTCTGCCAAGCCTCTCTCATAGAGAACCTGTGGCTGCAGTAGAGATCCATGGATCCATGCATATTAATTCATATTAAAACCTGTCAATCTGGCGGAATGGACCAAACAAAATCGAATTTGACTTCAAACTGGTATCCAATTAAAATATATGATATCTTCATCAGAACTGAATGGGGCTGACCATTCAGCACAGGCTCAGATCAGCGCCTCAGCGCGGGTGCTCCCTGCCGGCGTGAGGATCTCCACATGTCCCTCTTTGGGCCTTGGAGACTCTGCTGTGAGATGGGCATCACCAGAGATACCGAATTGGGCCTCAAATCTTGACCTGTCTTGTGTCAAAGAAGGCTATACAAACTGTCTATAAATCCTTGGATTTTTGTTCAAGATCTTGCAGTGCTTGGTTCACCAACATGGGCTGAACAGATTTTCTTGGTCATCATCCATGGTCTGTAAATGACCTTGGGATCGACGTGTTTTTTTTCCCACATCTCTACCCGCAAATAGCTGGGGCTGGCGCTTGGGAGGATTGCACTTTGGCCGGAAGGTACATCCACTGACCTGAAACCGACTTGTTCTGTGCGGCATCCCATGCATCCCAAGGGCTCTGGCTCAGCGGCCCGGCGTCAAATGCAAATATCATCTTTTAACCTGGCATATGATTTGGGAAACATACATATCTATGATATTCTATGATCATAATATTGGAATCCCAAAACCATCCGTTCCTTTTGGGTCATATCTGGTTCGCCTCCTCAATCCGGATCTTGCTTCGCAGCTCTTCCTTCTTCTCCTGGAACCCGCTGCTTCGTGCAGGGCGCACTTACACCAAGTACTGGCTGGTGTTTGAAAGACAGGTCCAAACTCCCACCTTCAACAGATTCCAGTGTCATATCACAAGATCATGGTCTTGGCGTGGTGACATGCTCCCTAATATGTGCATAGATCGTAATCCTTCGAAATCCTGGTACCCTTGCAACATCTTTCAGCGATTCCAAGTTCAACAGTGGTACGGTAATCTACCAATTCGGGGTGCTTTGTTTTAGCATGTTTTCACCCATAGCCATAGGCAGTTCGATCTCCACCCGCCCAGCCATCCGAAACGACCCCGCCATGCCACGGCACCTGCGTCTTTCTGTGGCGCCACAGCAGAAGCTCCGCATGAGTTAAGCTTCCCGACTCGCCTCCGGGAACATGAAATTAGGAGATTGGTTGGACATGTTCAGGAAATAGTGGATGGACATAGTTTTTGGGATGAATGATCACCAAACTCAAAAAATCTACTGGGATCAATGGATTGATTCTTAAAGGGAAAATGTCCGGAAAACGTGGGGGTTTGCAGTGTTTTATCCCAGGGTTTTCTGTTCCCCAATTCTGTGAATCAAGGCACCTGACCCATCCCTTCATACCCACGTATGGCATGGGTCAAAATCATTGGAACTCCCAAAAAAAGACCAGTCATGTCTGGCTCGACCCTTGACCCAACTCGCACTTGTTCTGATTCCAAGAGTAAAATGAGCCTACTGTACAGTATATGTTCGGCGAATGGTTCCTCTTTCAAAAATCTTTGAAATTGCCACGACCTACTCAGGGCCCTGATTTTCATGTGTTCTTTTTAAAGCTTCCAGGGCGCTCATCATATCAATGGGAATTTCAGGATCCTAAAATGGAGGTACTGTACCATATAAGGCCATATTTTGAGTGTATATCCCCTTACATAGGCCCTATATAGGCATTATATATGGTAGGTACCTCCAATTTAGGATCCTGGAATGGCCATTGATCATATTCCGTTATTATTTCATGAATATTCTATGAATAGTCTATGCATATTCCATTGTAGAATGTCCCATTCGGCTTCAACATGTTTCAACCATAATATTCCATAATATGTCATAATCTTCCATAGTATGTCATAACATTTGATAATATTCTATAGTAATTACAGTAATGAATTTGCTATCATTTTCCGAGTTCCACAGTATTCCATATTCCATCAGCCATCATCCCAGCGGGAGGTTTCCTAAGTCATGGGGAGTACCCCCAAATCATCCACTCATTGGACCATGACTTAGTATTGAAACCCATGGTGTCTTGAGGATCCCCCATATTTCATCAGATTCCATACTATATTCATGGTTTTGTTCACGATGTTCCATGAAACATAGAAAAACAGTCACATAACTGTCATCCCAGCCATAATCATCAACTTTCTGGGTGCAAAATTGGATGCTTACTGGGGGGAGTTCCCCATATCATGGCTACCCCGGGCCACCAACCGGTTGGGTTTTCACCGGGCCGCCTTTCTGCTTCTTCAGCAGCTCATCCGCCATGGCACGGCTCTTGGAATCGATCGCAGGATTCACCACCTGGGCCCGGAAAAACCGAAAAACCGTTGTGAAAAGGGAGCTGAAAATTGGTTTGTCATGGTTTTTGTCTAAGAAATATTCAATACAATAAATAAAATAAAATATAATATAATATAACATAATATAGAATATAATATAATATAATATAATATGGAATAGAATATAATATAATTGAATACAATATAATATATAATATATAACATATAATATAATATAATATAATATAATCTAACATAATATATAATATAATATAATATAATATACTATACTATACTATAATATAATATAATATAATATAATATAATATAATATAATATATAATATATAGAATATAATAAAATATAATATAAAAATATAATATATAGTGTATAGAACTCTTGAGGTTCTGATTTTAGCCAAAAAGTTGACACAAACAATGTGACATCCGACAAGACTGGTAAGCAATTTTCTGCAGGATCGTCAACTATAAGATTCCACAACAAGCAACAAAGTTCTAAACCCATGAATGTTTGGTTGTTTGTCCCAGTAAACCCCAAAATATGTCCCCATTGTGGTTGGTTTCACACCCCCCATCTACAGTATGGGTTTAGATCCCAATCTCTATCGGTTAAATCACATTGAATCACCACATTCACCAGGGAGTTTCCCCAGAACTTCATCACCACATCAGTCACCCCAAGGCACAATGGCATCATCCTTCTTTTCAGGCGACTTCTCCTGACATGTCTCAACTGGGGCACCCCAAAATCTGAGATTTATCAAGTTCAAAGCATGTTGAACCCTCAAGTTCCCTATCAAAACGGCGACTTGGAGGTATACTCAATCTCCAGACACCCCAAAATACGTCCCCCACTGCATAAAACACCATGACCCTGCGCCTGTTGTGCCTGATAGTGCATGCGATGAGTGTAGAGTGGCTGGAACCTTAGAGTCGTAGCAAAGGACAGGAGGAGCCGGAAAATTGGGCTGGGATTGACCATTGGACCCAGAAAAAATGTGGCTTGGCCGCCAATAACTCCATTTTGTCTAGGACCACATCCCACGAAAAATGGTGGGATTCTGCATGATTCTGCCATATTCTGCCAGGTTTTAACGGCCATATCAGGCAATATCCCATAGGATCCATGTATGGTATATATGCTAACATTGGGGGTATATTGATGGTAAATGTTACCATATATAGCATACATGGATCCTATGGGTATCTACAGGTTGTTACTGGTTTTTTATTGGGATGATCGAAGTTAGGCTCGATGGGTCATTCTGGGTCATTCAACGGCCCTTTATACATCGTATCTCCGTGGGATCATCCTGGCAGATCAATTGGCGGTCAAAGATGGGCCAAGCAGAAATTCGAATCGTTAACAGCGAACCATCCTCTGATTTTGAACCAGCGAAATATGATGAAAATTGATGAATGTATGGATTTAGGATTTAGATCCATACACTTCATCAATTTTCATCATATTTCACTGGTTCAATATGGTTCAATCTCCTATTTTCACTGGCAAAAAAAACACTGTTTGCATCTGTTTGCCTAAGACTGCGGGCCCGGGCTCGCTCCGCAGCCGAATGGGGTCAAAGCGCAAGAGCAACTCGACGATACGGCGACCTGCACAAAAACCATAGGGTGAAATACTGCAACTTACTGGTGCCTGGTATCAATGGATTAAGGTTTAAGGGAAATCTTGACCGGAAACCACAGATGTTCCATGGTTTTCCCATAAAATATTGTCCTTTCCTGTAAAATCATCGATGCATCCATAAATGATTACATGTGCCCTCCTCGTTTAGTTCGATAATCTTCCCATTCAACCCTCCATTTATAATCATTTATAGAGGATTTTCGCCATGTGTTTGGATTACCGGAGGGCAATGACACACACACACACATACACATCCTAGTGGACTAGCTGGAGGGAATCCGGCCTTCTTCTTGCGGTGCACCTGACAGCCCGATCAACTGCGGATGATGACTTTTTTGGGGCCCAACCGATCTCAAATATCTCAGTGGTCATGTAAGATAGCCCCCATGAATAGTGGTTTCAAATGGTTTCAGCAGTTGGATTTCAGAGCATTTTTTGAACCTCTGGCCAGCCTTGGGAGATTGCGACGGCAGCCTGCACGACTGGAAAAAGGTCCGGTCCACTCTCAGTAGGGTCGTGATATCTGACATCCAGCAGTGGAGCATTACCCCATCTTGATTGATTCGTACTGTATGTATTCAGCACTACAAGATCATATATATATATATATACCATCTGGTTATTTAACATAGCCATGGTATAGATGGCCCATTTATAGATGGTTTACCTATTAAAATTACTTTACCTCGTGTGATCCCCACCATGACATTTATACATTTTCTTTCTGGCAAATCTTCTGGCATTCTATCTGACATATCTTCTGACAATCTATTTGGCATTCTATCTGGCATATCTTCTGGCATATGTTCTGGCATATCTTCTGGCAAATCTTCTGGCATTCTATCTGGCATTCTATTTGGCATTCTATCTGGCATATCTTCTGGCATTCTATCTGACATATCTTCTAGCATTCTATCTGGCATTCTATCTGGCATATCTTCTGGCATATATTCTGACATATTTTCTGGCATTCTATCTGGCATCCTATCTGGCATTCTATTTGGCATTCTATCTGGCATATCTTCTGGCATATCTATCTGGCATATCTTCTGGCATATTTTCTGGCATTCTATCTGGCAAATCTTCTGGCATTCTATCTGGCATTCTATCTGGCATATCTTCTGGCATATTACCTGGCATTCTATCTGGCATATCTTCTGACATATCTTCTGGCATTCTATCTGGCATTCTATCTGGCATTCTATTTGGCATTCTATCTGGCATATCTTCTGGCATATCTATCTGGCATATCTTCTGGCAGATTTTCTGGCATTCTATCTGGCAAATCTTCCTACATGAGGTCCGGCAGGGAACACTTGGCATGGATACTCGCGGTTGAGGTCCGGCAGGGAACACTGGGCGTGGATGGCCGTGGTTGAGGTCCGGCAGGGACCACTGGGCGTGGATGGCCGTGGTTGAGGTCCGGCAGGGAACACTGGGCGTGGATGGTCGTGGTTGAGGTCCGGCAGCGCACACTGTGGATCGCGAGTCGCAGTTGAGCAGGAGGACGAGGAGGACAACGAGGACGACGAGGACAACGAGAGGACGACAAGGATGACAAGGAGGACGAGGAGGAGAGGAGGAGGAGGAGAGGAGGAGGAGAGGAGGACGAGGCAGGAGGAGGAGGAGGAGGAGGAGGCAACTGACATAAAATCTAACAACCCTCACCTGGCAGGTGGGGAAATGGTGATTTTCCATGGCTATGTTAAATAACCAGAGGGTATATATATATATATATAGGTATATGCAGATCTATGATGATGATCTATGCGCGCATGTGCACCATGATGCTTCGATCATCTCCGCCTGCACTGGATTGCTGATCTCAGCCGTGTTCTCTTCATTGATGGACTGCAAAGCTAAGCTGCCACCTGACAGATGCAAAACTATCGCTTGTCATCAAAACTCTGACAAACATTATATATAAACATTGTGGGATTCCCAATTCATGGATTATGATAATCCACAATATGATTGTTTCCTAAAATGGAGGGACCCCCAAATCAACCAAATTTAGACCACTTTAGTATATTTTAGTATTGAAACCCAATGGTTTTATTTATGATACCACCATTTTAGGAAACCTCCATATAATATATATATATATACGTATATACACATAGGATTAATAAATTATAAAGGGTAGCATCGTCCAGATTCAAGTCTTAAGTGTCAATCCCAAGGAGTTGAAAGGCTGCACAAAAAACGAAAATCAAGTGAGCTGATTTTATATGTGTTTGAGAGTTGGTACGGAAGCTGATAATTGATGATAATTGTATATAATTAATTGCAATTTCCAGTGTGATTTTGTTTCTGCCATGAAGTAGCCAAACAAAATGGATCAAAATGGATCAAACCTTTCCCCCAGCTTTTTTTTTCTGCGCTTTCGGGATGGCCCACATGGTGCTGAACGGTTTAGCGCGCCTTCACTGGCAGTTGATTTGCTTGGGGAGGCCGTTGTCTCCTGACAGTGATGAAACTATGATACCCCTAGTGTTTGGGGGGGTACCTTCGGGGCGTCCCTTAAAGCCTTAGACGTTCATGAGACGAGCAATTTAGATAATTTATTGCTTAATATCGATTGATTGACTGACTTACTCTATATAAACGCTGCAATTGATCGATATTGATGGCAGGGAGGACTCTTAACAAGCTCGGTAAATCCTCCACTATGTTCGTATATAATTATGGTGCACATCCCCACAACAATGCAGCCTATCAGGGACGTGCACCTATCCGACAGGCGGAAGGGGTGTTTGGTATGGACCCATACCTACACCACCCAGATTGGCCAGAAATGGGTCTAGTTTCCCAATCATATCTGAAGCGAAATACTCCCAAACATAACAACCAATTCATCGGAGTATCATATCACCCATGACGGATCCGGCTGGTGCTGGTATATATGCGATCCCATAAAGGGGCTATATTGATGGGATCCATGGAGCACCATAGCAGCACCATGGATCCGTCATGGGATCCAGATTGGCACGGCACCAGATTCAGATCCCCAGATATCCCCAGTTAATCCCAGGCTTGGTCGAGAAATCCCAGGCCAACCGTCCATTTTTCATCCCAAAACACTGGCCAGTGTGGATGAGTCATGAATCCTCACGTGTTGGATTCCTAGGCCAATTACAATGTATATAATGTATATATATATATATAGTTCGGTTTCTCTGAGATTCAAATACCCAAAAATCAAAATCCGTCAAAATCCATTAAAATCCCATGCATTACTGCATCAAATCCCCTATTGAAAAGACTATGACTTGGGGTATACCCAATTATCATACACCTATCATTGAGTATTGGTTGCAAATGATTCCTACAAAGTGGTGGCCAGTTGTAAGTTGCTTTATAAACTTCGTGAACTATAGCTATAAGATGGTATAAGTTGTACAAGTATTTATAAGTCTGTATAAGTACCATAAACCATAGTTATACTGGCTGGTGGTTTCAACCCCTCTGAAAAATATTAGTCAGCTGGGATCATTATTCCCAATATATGGAAAAATAAATGCCATGTTCCAAACCACCAACCAGTTATATGGAGTTACCCTCCAGTAAACTAACATAACTATGGAAAATCGCCAGTTTTCATGGGAAAACTCACTATAAATGGCCATTTTCAATAGCTTTTTGTTAGTTTACCAGAGGGTATATCCCATGAATATCCCATGAATATCCCATTGAATCACTATAAAATCCCATTAAATCACTATAAATCCCATTAAATCCCATTAATAGTGAATCCAACTGAGCGATTTCGTGGCCACGTGGGGTCCACGTTTACTTCTTCCGTGGCACACCTCCAAGGCAGCACTGCGACTGGCACCCTGCGCGGCATCATCCACCTGGGAGGTCGTCCATGGCATCCATGGGGAGTTGAAAACCATGGAAAAACCATGGAAAAACCATGGAAAAACCATGGAAAAGCCATGGAAAAGCTCCTGCAGATGTCCCTTTTCTGAATCATGTCTGGGATTTTGAAAAATCCCACACAACTGCAATGTGCTGCTCCTAAGCGGAATGTCTGTTGGATGATGTTTCCCACCAACTAATTCGATATGTCAGCCTAGTTAATAAAGCAACTTCGCGAAGTATGGGGCACTACACTGTGGTGATGTTCCCTTGATCTAAGTGATGCATTTCATATAATATGATGATTACCCACATACGATGCCTGGCCGAAGAAAATAACAATATTTTAAGTTTATGTCATCCATCGGTTTCCATGACTCACTTTGGCTGGCCATGTGCTTTGGTTGGATGTGAACCCAGCATCATCACCTTTGGATATTCAATATGGTAAATCCGGGTTCAGAACCCCCCAGCTGATTGACGGGGGACAAAAACATGCTGTCATATTATGTTATATTGTCAATTCTAATTAATCGCTCAAAATTCAAAATCATCAACTTCCTAATCCTGGGATAAATATACACGTGTGGTGCCAGGGGGGTGGAACCCCTTAAAAAATGAAGTAAAATGGAGGGGCCTAAGAACAAAATGCCAATAAAATGAGAGGGCATAAGGTAAGATAGGATAATCCAAGCAAAATACAATGGACAAACACAAAGAGAATATGGCGTCGGGCCCCCCACCTGGCAACTGTTGGACGTCAGGCCCCGGCATTTTTTTCCGTTATATTGATTTTTATATTTCCTTAGATCGTTGACAGACATTTGTACAGTATGATATGCATAATCATTACAGTTTCAGAACTTAATTCATCTATAGCATTTTTGTTATACATTAGGATTATATAGTATTATCGTTCTTACTCACGATCATTTAATCTTTGTTTGTCATTGTGTTTCATATTTATTTTTCACAGCACGCACTCCTGCTAGAATCAAATTGGATCGACAACAACTGCTGTTTCAGTTTCATATGCTCCATAATGTCCAAGTGATTCCAAATCTCTGGAAGGTTTCACAGAATGATCAGACCGTTCACAGCTGTGCATCTTTGCTATCATGCTATCTCTGTCAGTTAACGTGATGGGTTGGGCCCCTCAAAAATAAAATGCACCCACAAAATAAAATGCAGGGGCCTGACCCAATTTTATTTTCAGATTTGCTTATTTTGTTTATCTTTTAAGGGGGTCCTGCCCCCTCATTTTCTTGAGGTACACCATAGGAGGATGATAAATTGGTCAATTTCCTTCCCCCAACATAGACCCTGAAAACCGCTCATCCAAAAAGATGCCAGTAGTCAACCCTAAGTTCATGGCAGGGAGTCGATGTTGGAGGCTGGAATATTAACCAACAGATGCCCCCCAAATCAACCAAAGTATAGGTCTAGGAGTTTAGGTGCCCTCTGGCGTCATTTTTCACGTGGCTGGCTGGAAAAATCCCAAAATGTATGTTGCTGGGAATATCATCTATAAATGGAGGATGTTCCATTTCATGTTTGATTACCCGGTCACCCTCCCCATCCTCCCATATCCTCCCCATCGATCCGAGGGGCAGCTCCCATTAGCACGTGGAAGAAGACCGTCATGGTGAGGAGATCAGTGTGGCCATCCTGACACGAGGCCCCTGGGCAGTTTGCCAGACATGGGAATGATGAAGCAACTTACATGGGGGTACTTATGCTACTTGGTAGAATTACATGTTACAGTATATAATTAGTTGCATATAGTGTTCATGTAATTAATATAATAGTGATGCGTAGATAGTATCGTAGAAACAATATAGCAGCATAGCAACTATCATGGTTGTATGAACCTACAAAACTTGGATTTAACACAAGGCACAAGTCTTCACACTCACTTCTTTGTCAAGATCTTCGGCTTGCTGCGGAACAGTTTCTGGCTGATGGAACCTGCCAGAATTAAAACCTTGTCACATGCACTTATGACATGTCCAGCAATAAAGCCTATGCAATCACTGTCGAGATTTCCTGCTCTTGAGCCTCCTCCTGAGCCTCCTCCAAGCCAACCATCTCAGTCTCTGTTGCCTGCTTGGTCTGGATTCTTCATCAGCTATGATCTCCACATCGACATCTACGTCAGACTCAGCTTCTACCTCTGATTCTGATTCTGATGTCTCTGTCTCTGTCTCTGTCTCGGCTTCCGATTCGGACTCGGATTCGGATGTCTCAGTCTCGGTCTCAGTCTCCGTCGTCTGAGTGGAGGCTCCACCATTGATGTCGTCATAGCTCTCCTCGGCATAGTTGAAGAGCTCATTCAAAGTGCAACCAGCTGCGGCTGCAGCAGCTTCTCCCTGAAAAAGAAGAAGAACCTCGCAGTCCGATTCAAAATCGAACTCCGTCCCTTGATCAAGAATATCCTCCCAGCTCTCTAAATCATCCTCTGATTCTTCTTCTTGAGCTTGAACCTCTTCTTGGGCAGGACGTGACCAGCCGCTCTTGATTGCCTTCCAAATCGTTTTGAAAAGCTTCATTATGCCTTCTGCTACCAGCATGCTTCCTGTACCAACCGCAAGGTTTATTCCGATCATCTCGCCCGAAACCTGAGCAGCAGGTAGATTCGAATTTGGTGTAGTTGGTGTACCGCTCCCAAGCTGGCAATAGACGTTGTTTTTCTTTGGTCGAGGGCTGCCAGCGTCCCAAACAGAACCGATGCACTGGTTGCCGATGGTTTGATCTTTGGGCGTTCCAGCATTGTAGTAAAACAGCAGGTAAGCACTGTTGAGATTGCCTTGGAGCAAAGTCAAGGGCCAACAAAACCCTCCGGCACAAAAAAAGCAGGACTTCGGAAAGAAAGCAGGGATTCAGTGAGTTTCAAGCAATAAGACTATGTTAGTGCATGTTAGTACAACATACATAGTACAATAATAATAGGACAGAAGTTACATGAGTTACAAAAGCTACGCAAACTTAGGCACCTGGAGCAGTCCAACTCAAGACATTGTTGTTGTAGCGAAACCCCGAAATGGGAGCCTTGTCGTAGCTGATCTTTGCTGAAGCTTCTGGCGCTCCAGGAACCGCGTTCACCACCAGTTCGAAGGACGTCTCCTTTGGGGTCTGTCCTGCACCTTGGATGGAAAATATTGGGAAAGTTCAGGTTGAAAGTCTTTTGAGCTACCCTTCAATCCACCCAACTCTATGGCAAAACTGAACTCCATGGGGTCCCCAACTATAGTTACGGCCAAACACCTCGTTTTGCCCGAGGCACTCTCAAAATACTGTGAGTTATGGGTCATTCTGGCATTCCTGAAAAGCTCAGGTATGGGACCTGTGCGACATTGCACATATCATCCTGAACCCTATCATACTAAAGCCGTAAAACCCTAAAACTTAAATCCTACACCCTAAACTCCAAAAACATCAAAAAAACATGAGGAATCAAAGAAAACCCTGAAAAGTAAAACACCTAAACCCATCTAAACCTTATAAAACCTTAACTCCAAAACCCTAAAACCATCTAAAACCCTAAAACCTTAAACCCAAAAGTGATGCTGGGCGAAACGAGGTGTTTACGCGTATAGTTACTATAGTTAAGTTGGGAGGCTGCCTGCATATCCTATATGGCTGAAATATGCTGAAATCCAAGTGGCTCAAGAGGAAGACCTGATAGGTATCACTGTACTGAGAGAGAGGTGTCCCATTCACTGTGTTTGCCGGAATCGGCTTGTGGATTTTGCCTCCATGAGCTATGGAGTTTGAACCCACGCAACCATAAGCATTGTATCCAGCAAGGCTTGCGATGGTAGGCGCTGTGGACGAAATCGCACCACTGAATTGAGGACCGACATAGGCATTGGCAGGCAAGGCTTTCAGCGTCTTGTTGGTCAATATTATGAAAGTTAACTTTGCAGATTGCGCGTTGCCAGAGGACATGTTCCAGGTGAGAACACTATCAACAAAGCTCCAACGCTGGATGGTCTTATTCAAATACTTCACCACGCCTCTGCCAATAAGCGAAGAGGGCTGCCCTGAAATTTGGCTGCCATCAGTGAAGTAGATGGTGTACAAACCAGTGTACGCGTTCAAAGATCTGTCTCTCGCCTTCGTAAAAGCTTCAAGAACCTGATCAAATGTTGTGTCGTAGCCCTGTTTTTCCAGCCAGGAGTTGATGAGCTTCATGGCCAACGTTGGATCTGTCGTCTTGATATAGGACGTGACTTCCTCGGCGTCGACGGATGTCAACGGCATAGACTCCATCATGAAAAGATATTGGGAGTTTCCTAAAATAGGAGTACCCCCAAATCATCCATTTTTGTAGGCTTTTCCATTATAAAGCATCCATTTTGGGGTACCCCAATTTATGGAAACCGGGAAACCCCCCAAAAAACGTCAACCTGAGACCATCCGACAGGCCATCAGCGCAATCCCGAACTACGGATACATATGAGGCTACATACAACCACTTTTGCAAGCAAACACAATACAAAAAGCTTAAAAATCCCTTGAATGCCTCTGACTGGAATTATATAATCAAGCTTCTTTTGCCCATTCTTTGGCAAAAGACATACTTCTGTAGACAGCTTGGACAAATTCTTCTGCAGCATTCGTGTCATCCTTCATCATCATGCGGAGGCGCCCAGCATGTCTGGAGAGTATGGCTTTCTCTTCCTTTTCTGTTAACTTGACGGCGTTTCTTTTCAAAAAGGACACCGGATTCCTCCGGAAAGCGTGCAGCATGTGAGGCTTCAGGGCCAAGTCACGCAACAACTCATATGCCGCCTTGCTTGCTTTGGTCGCTTTATAGCCCTGAGGTAACTTGTGAGTCTTTAAGTCTTCAATAGCCTTGAGGTCCCTGGTGCTGTAAGGACTGCCCTGGTGGAAAGGTCCTCTGAAGAGAGGTATGATTTGACAGGACTGAAATCTCAAGGTTTCATATGGTTTCATCATGTTCATCGCAAAAACGAGGAACTACCCAGAATCCCAACTTACTCTGTCGGTTATTTAATATAGCCATGGCATAGATGGCCCATAGAAATAGAGGTTTAGCTATTAAACATGGTGATTTTCCATGGCTATGTTAGTCATAACCAGATGGTACCCGAAAATTTCTTCGAACCAGCCGGTCCTGCCAAAGGTTTGGATTCCTTTGAGGTCAGCCGCAGGCCCAACTGGGCGGCTATGACAGCGTTCGCCTTTTTCAAGGTTTTTGGCGGAATGTAAAATGTGGAGATACCTTGGCTCAACAGCGATGCCGGATGATGCCGGGCCAGTTGGGAAACGTTGGGAAATGGGAAGCCCAGGAAGATAAAAAAGAACTACCCGGGCCATGAAGCTTTGGCTTTCGCTTGGAGTCTGCATCGGATGATCCCACAGCTTCAACTACAGGAAAACAACTCCCATCTTGGTAACCCAGGGTTCATGGGTATGAATGTGTCCATATCATCATATCAGTATCCGTATCACATCGCAAAAGCACAGCAGAAAGAGATTCCAACTTCCCCCTTTAAATTCGATCGATCTGCCGTTGATCTTCTTCTGGACCTTTGGGTCCCAAAGCTCACGGATGGTGAATCGATCAATCCTGGGATCGACAATGGAGAACTGCGGGGCGATGTAATGCGTTAATTGATGATCCTCACCATAAATCTCCTCAAGCTTCTTGACCAGCATGGGGAACTTGGTGTCTTTGAAGCCAGTGAAGTTGAATCCCATGTCACCAACACTGCCTGGAATACTTTGGTGACAAAAAAGTGAAGCAACTTATATTATGGAATGTAACCAAGAATCAACCTCACTAATGTGTTATTTGTCCAATTGCAGCCTGTTACATCAATATATATAATATCATTATCATAAACCCAATCAGCTGTCACATTTCGAAGAAAAAACTATTTGCCTTTGGGTATTGGGTTTTTCACGGCCTTTTGCCGAGCAACCCACTTGGAAAAGAACCACGTGACCATCGGTGAAGAGCGTTCTCTCCCGCAACAGCAAATCGGTGGCCTCCAAGATCTGCAGCCCGGGGCGGGAGGGATCCACACTGAGATCAGCCGACCTGAGATCAGCCCGAACTGGGGATCTTTCATGGCACACCCCTGGCATCAAAATAGCTGGGTTAAAACGGTTAAAATGGATGGACTCATCCCCTAAGAAGAAACTGTATCTATAGGTATTGATCATTATTGATCCACAGCCATATCTTCAATGTTTTATCTGAAAAAACATTAATCCGCTCAGCTCTGTGATACTGTACCAAATTAAATGGATGGTCCTACAAAGCCTGTTCAATCTGTAAATGCCATCCAAGCTCTTCCCCGCAGTTCAAAGTTCAGTTATTTTGACAGGGTACATTGGATCAGTAAGATCAATAAGGCGAAAATGCGAAGTTGACAGTGAATGACACGTCAAAATATGGAAACACCATGAAAACAAAATGAACAAATTGAAAAATAGACCTGCCGACATGCAGTCGATCGCAGAGACGCCCGGGAGCATCTGTGCATCAAAGCCTTCCAGCCATGCAATCTGTAAAGCACGATGTGCTGGGCTCACAAAAATGCCGGGGTGGCCATAGAATACTCCAACCTAAGGCAGTGGCCAAGGCCAAAAGATCAAAAGGAGTGCACCTAAGAAATGCAAAGGAAGGAGTCAACGCTTCATGTTACGAGACCAGCCACAACATACTTTCCATCACGAAGACTTTCCAACAACTTCTCCGCCATCTGGGTATAAGTGTCGCGGCGAGGCTTGCCATTTCCATAGAGGTTGTAGAGATCGATTGACTTCTTGGCATGTTCCTGAATGAACAGCTCTGTTGTTGGATCAGCCACGGCATAGTAGACAATATCCGCCGCCTCAACATGACCCAGGCCCTCCAGTGTGAAGTGACCAACACCTTTGATGCCGGAGCCGACCAGAACCAGCTTCCCAGCTCGTGCACCGGCCCTGAGTTTCACCGCTGGTGGAACTGGTTGGACCCGTTGCATCAAATCACTGGTGTCGCTGATGGAACTGCTATCCTCACAGACGTTGCCATTGCCATTGCCATTGACATTGGGACATGAGAGCTGCGCTTGCGCTGCCACCAACAGCAAACTCACGAGTAGCAAGGCCATGGCCCGTCTCGCAAGAACTGTTATCAAATGCTAAATGTCATCAGAGTTTTTTCTATGTTGATCATGTGTTTGGGTAGTCTTCATAACATGTTTTCTTTGGCCGCATGGACGAAGTCGAGGCTGGACATAGGTTCCATTCTACTACCTTCCATGGACATGGGCTCCTCCGAAACCCATCATGCCTGGTTCACTGGTCCAATTCGATTTTGAACATGTTGCCAGTTGTCCAGTTGTAAGCAAATACACATACCAACTAAACCAACTGATTGGTTTTCTGACACTGTAGCACAACTGTAGCAAAAACATGTGCACGTGTTGCATGCAAAAAGATTCATTCATGCCCCCTGAGCATGGGTTTGCTCTTTCAGAAATACCTGATTCAAATATGGTTTTCTTCAAATATCAGTAATGTGTATTAATACTAAATTATAGAAGTGTCCAACAACCATTTAAAAAATGCAATGTACTAAAGAATAAATAAAGTGTCCAACATCATTCAAGCATCATTCAAAATAAACAAGTGTGTAATATATATGTTGAATATGTTCCAGTGTCCAACCATTCAACCATCAACCATCAACAACCATTCAACAACCAGCAGCTGCCTTGTTGGGATCCAGGTGCCGCCACAGCGCCGCCTGGAGCCGCGACTCCAATTCGTCGCAGATCTGGCGGATGCGTTTGAAAAAAAAATACATGGGAAAATCAAGGGGAAATCATGACAAATCATAGAAAATCATGGAAAATCCGGTGACGTTACTATATAATGTAATGTAATGTAATACAATATAGCTGTATCTCTATCTATATCTCTGTGTGTGTGTGTTACCTGGGAACTTGGGATGTTTGTTCACCGCGGGAATTGAGGCCCAATGTTCACAGTAAAGTGAATGGGAAATGCGCCTCGGTTTTCAATGCAAAATGGGGATTTAATAAACATATATAAACATGAACAAAGCACAAAATTGAATACTTATTGGTTGGATTTTTTCAGGACTTTGGATCAAGTTGGATTTGGAATCATTCGGATGTTTTGTGGAAAAAAAATGGCAAAATCTCCAGCGATTCGATGGTGGAGATAGCTGATCGAATAGCAACGAAATTGGGGAACAAAATTCATCATAAAGCGATATTAAGATGTACATACATATATATATATAATATGTATATATATATATATATACTGTATAATTATATACTGGTTGGTGGTTGACCTACCCCTCTGAAAAATATTAGTCAATTGGGATTATTATTCCCAATATATGGAACAATATAAAATGTTCCAAACCACCAACCAGATATATATATATATATTATATCAAGCCCATGGGAGCTGTTTAATGCTCTGCAGGTCACAGCTTTTCTTCGAAATTCGACTGTTTGCCACCTAGGCTCTGCAGTTGCAAACTGCGGTAAAAGAATTTCCCGGTCCATTCACATGGAACGGGGTGAAGCAAGAAGCTGTTAGGGCTAAGCATATGTGGCCGAACGGTCCTTGGCAACTTGGGGATGGAGTCATTTTTTGTTTCTTTTTTCGAAAGCGATGCGCAGTGGCCACATAGCTTTTCTTGCATCCCTGTACTTGAATCCGAACTGTACAAGATACAGCTCCTGGGCTTCGAAAATTGGTCTCCCTTCAACTCGAAGCCATCACTGCCGAGCTCTTCCAGCAGCTGTGTCCAGATCTCGGGTGGTTGATACTTCAACAAACGGGAAGCCTCCTGGAGTGATGGCTTCAAAATCGAGACCCTTATGGGGCAACATCCCCTGAGCTTTTTGTAGCACCAACCAGTGCTGGTAGAAAAACAGCAGCACTGCAGGGCAGGAAGATCAAAAAATCCACAGCATGTATCAACATGTGGCAGAATCATGTCTGAAGGGGTGGAACTCTTCTAGTGATGTTTCTTAAATTTTTCAGAAAGAACTCCTTGGCCCAGCTTGGTTTGGCAGGCTGCCTGAACCTCTGGGAAAACTGGGAGGCGTATCCGATGGATTAAGCCGATTAAGCATCGACAATGGCCAATGACCACATGTCCGTCTGTGGGACTCAGGGCATGCTCAAACCTCAGCACAAGTGAAGCCAATCACCTGAAAATTTGGGTGTCTCACCACAGCAAGTGGACGATTTCACTAAATAGAAATTAGCATATTACCATGGGTCTAGCCTATTGGAATGTGCACTGGCCTTGGATTTGACTTGAACAAATGACAACAGGCCAACACATCAAGAATCTCTGGTAAGGGCTGGCAAATGATGTCAAAATCACCCTATGTTCATTGACAAATTTGCGCATTAGACCCTAATGTCTTGCTGGTTGTAGCCTTTGCTTTGCATTGTGGCTTACCCATTCTTGCTGGCTAAATCCACGTTTCCATTGCTTTAAATCTCCATGTTTTTTTCAGGGCACAATAAATCAGGAAGTAAATCCATATTTGATCCTAGTTTTTTCATCTAAGTGTTAAGAACTGCATTTTGGTCAAAGTTTGGGAGATTTGGGGCTACCCGCCATTTTGAGAAAGTCCACGTGAAACGTGAAACCACTGGGTCTCCCGTCGGCCGCCAGTTTCTGTGGCACCTCAGTGTATTGCGCCACCAGTTCGCGCAGCCTGGTGCCTGCGCCGGTCGAGCCCATGGGTCATATTATGGAAAGTATATTGAACACATCATGGTTAATATATATATACATATAAATATAGTTTAAAAAAATAC
Source organism: Cladocopium goreaui (assembly GCA_947184155.2). Lineage (NCBI taxonomy): Eukaryota > Dinophyceae > Suessiales > Symbiodiniaceae > Cladocopium > Cladocopium goreaui. The sequence goes on from CAMXCT020002190.1 coordinate 447,440, forward strand.
ATATATATATATGATATTATATGATCATATGTATATATACATATATACAATGTACAATATATATATATTGCAATATATTAAAATGTATATCATCTATGTACATTATATATATATACCCATGATCTATGATATATCATAGGTCACTTATCGTTGGTACACATATTTGTAGTACAGCCGAATGTGCTACCGGGTACAACGCAAAGGGGGCGGATTGCTTCATGGCGTCTCACCGAAGATTGCGAGCAGCTCAACTCCATGGATTGGTTTCCAGTAAAATCTTCGTGCAAGCAAGTTAGGGATCGGAAATGTCTGCATATATATGTACATATATGGGGATGGATCAATACCTATTAATACCATTTTTAGTGATGAACATCCATTTACCAGCTATTTTGATGTTCACCAGGGGTACAAGGTTTTGACACACTGCCATATGTTCCCTTCCCCCTAAAATAATTACAGCCCAAACGAATTCTGGTTTAGTATTGGATCGAATGTGTTCATGATTGTTCATGAATCGGGGTCGCTTGCTTGGAGTAGGCATTCAATAGAATGGTATGAGTACTTGCTCTTGGAAGTTATGTGGAATGATACTTGGACAATTATATAGTCATATGCATAATGTCATATACTTTCGTTGTAAGTCCTAAGATCTAGTTTATTGTTTACCAAGCCAACTAATTTGGGTTCAACCAGCGACAGTTAGTTGGGCCTCAACTCCCATACCATAGCTGTGGTCAACCGGCATTCTTAGTTGGGGGCATGGTTGATTGATATCCCATCAACTCCAGCCAGTGAATCATCAATTGCTATGTATATACATATTTATACATATATATATATATATTGTTATTATTTATATATTTATATTGTATGCATATATATATATAGTGTGTGTTATACAAATATATTATGTATGTTTATGTATTATATATATATCATATCCCATATTACTACTCGACTCTATCCCCCATGAAAATCTGATCATTGTTTATGGGGATTCACCCTGCAAGCTGCTCCCCCAACGATAAGGGTTGATTCAAAGTTGATTCACGATTTATTCATGATTCATCAACAAACCAAACAAATATATACTTTTGTAACAGGGCGAACCTTAGCCATCTATTATTGGGGAGCGTCACCTGACGTGGTTGCTGAATACCCAACAAATCACGAAGAAAAAAAACTCCCATTGTTCCCATGACATTTAACTGTTAACTTTTATATTCAGACTGACTATGCTATACCAATCAATCAATTCCTAATATCCAGCTATATCCCAATGTTGCATTCCTACATTCCCATGATTTCCCCAACATTCTCATCATTTTCCACACCTGAGATGGTCTCGTTCTCGCAGAGCTCATCGGCCACCCGGTCCAGGCACGCGCGGTTGTTGTTCAAAATCGTCAACCTAACATGTGTTTGATTCAACAAACAATACCGGGAATATATATATATATATATACAATGGGAATATGATACCAACAACAATGGGTAAGTGTTGAATGGATAATGATGGGATTTAACCAACAAGAACGGTGATTTCATTGGATTTTGATGGGATTTGACAGTCAAGAACAGGGAGGGTAAGAGGGATAATGAGGATTAATCATCAATATATAATGAGTAAACATGGGATTAATGTTTGATTCAACCAACAATAACGGGAATATATATATATATACATATTAATATATATGTATATAGTGAATATGATATCAGCAATAATGGGCAATATATGCATACAGCAACAATAATGGGGTTCAACCAACAATGATGGGAAAATAACGGCAATATAAAGGCTATTCATATAATGGGATATATGATGATATAATTATATAATTATATATTCCAACTTATTATTATATATATATGATATAATTATATATGCTTTATGGTCATCCATCCCACAATAAAAATCCTTAGGTCATTGCTGATTTAAAATCCCTATGATTCAATGAATTGATGTGCCCATGCCCCAGTAGGGGGATAGAATCTGCTCGATGATTCAATGCATCAATGATTGATTATGATTCTAATTACTAATGGATATCAATGAATAGTGATATGGCAACTGTATGGATATCAATGGTTATTGATTATGATATACTAATGGATACCAATGGTTGAATATGTTGTGGATAGTGATATGGGAACTGAAAAAAAGGCTTCATCGGGACAATGATGAAGTGCAAACACCAACATAATGTTTTATCAACAATGTTTAATGGATAATGGTGACCAGTTGATAATTTGTTGATGAATTATCATTAAGTTTAGCTGTTTAACCAGCTGATTGTGGCGCTAAGCAGTATCCTTGGTGAACTTATGATAATCCTGTAAATATTTGTTCCTTTACAGGATAATGCTTTGTAGGGCTTGATTCATAACATAATCATTTTTCTCATTTATAGATGATTTTCCCATTAAAACCTCCATTTATAAGGGATTTTCCATGGCTAGGATAACCAGATTGTATTTTAATACAATTCCAAAATCATGCTTGGTGAGCTGATCCTATTGATGCTTTGTCTTTGTGTGGTTTTCACGAGCATAGAATTAGTCTGATAGTGGATTGAACTATTTTATATACTTCATCTCCAAAAAATATCAATGTGATTTTGTTTGATTCAATCCCATATTTTGATCCCATAATATTAGTATGTTCAATTTCCTTACTTAATGATCCCAAAATATGTGTTATTTTCTCCATGTTGATTCAGGTCATCCGATGGTGTCTGAATTGATCCCGGTCTCCCACCAGCAACGAAAAATGCTACTTGGAATCATGTATGTGTGTATATATATATAGTATATATATATGCACTATATATATATATCTCTGGTTGGTGGTTGACCTACCCCTCTCAAAAATGATGGAGTGAAAGTCAGTTGGGAATATGATTCCCAATATATGGAAAAATAAAACATGTTCCAAACCACCAACCAGATATTATCTTATATAAAATATAGAAATCACCAAAAAGATAGAAACGTGCTTCCAGGATGGTATGGATGATATTGACCTCACCGTGTTTCCAGGTTTAACCGTTGCGAACTTCCGTCGTATTTTTGCTGCGAGCCGATCATCGAGTTTCTGGTGCCGTCTTTTCTACTGAGTTTCTGGCGCGTTCAAATAGCATTCATCAGAGATGTCCTGGAAGTCGATCAACTCACCGGGTTCAGTGAGGGAAAGATGTTGATGCAGTACTACCATGGAGAGACCATTCAAAGTTGAGATGTGCTTATATATATATTATACCATATCTATCCATATCTATCCATATCTATGGATGTTCACAGAACCTTGATACCATGGAACCTCGTCCACAAACAACAGCCAAAGGGAATCCTGAGGGACCCTCTCGCCAGTGAGGCTATCAGGAGACCACGACGTGAGAGAATCAGTTCATAGGGAGGTCACCCAATGGCCACCACTTTTTGGGCAGGGCAGTTGATGGCAGTTGGGACCCCGACTTGGAGGTTTCCTAAGTCTTGAGGCTACCCCCAGTCCTCATCCATTTTAGATGGGGATTTTCCATGAAATAAATTGAAATAAACGATCCAGCTATTGGGCTAGCCCGGGTACCCCGATGACTTGGGAACCCCCTTGTCGCCACTGCTGTCCTTGATCGCCTTGTCGATCTTCTGATTCAAATCCTCTGAGTAGTTGGGCCCCATGAAGCCACCATCATCGATGGCAATGGAACCTCAGATTGGGGCCCCCATTTTGACACGGTGAAGACGTCGTTTTTTGACCTGAGAAAAAAAATATCGGCGTATTGAAACAGTTGAAGACGTTCACATACATCAACAGCATCTGCAGATCAATGTCGAACTTTTTTGTCAAGTCCTGAAAGCCAAGTCCCTCCAAAAGATCCTATAAGGCTTTCCAAAGACAGCCTGTGGCGCTTTGGCGCCATTGAAACACAAAGACATAATCCCACATTCTTTGGTTCAAAAATCTGCTTGACACATCTTTGCCCCCTATCAGCCTGGGAATGAACTGCTTTGAGTCACCCGAAAATTTATCCAGATACTGATTGCCTGCCATTTCAGAGATGGATCGTTTCCATTTTCTTTTGTCTCTTCTCTTTACTTTCTTGACTCTTGACCAAACGCGTGAACTCGATTTGTGCATGGCTAACAGCAGCATGTTGAAAGTTCCAAGAGCAGGTTAAGAGCGTCGCACCAAGAGCGTCGCACCAAGAGCGTGTTGCAAGACGCATAATATAGATGAACGCAAACGAAAGAACGTTTTTTGTTTAGCCCACACCACCCCCCAGGCAACATAAAGACGTAAAGTGCGGGACGGTGAAAAGTCAGTCAACAAAAACATGATCTTTACTGGATTATCACAAAAACACATGTTTTGTCCAGGTCGTTATCAGCATCTGCAGCATAAGCAAGGTCAAACACAAAAAGGAAGACGTGTGGGGTTTCTTAAAATAGGAGATCCCCAATTCTCCATGGGTTTCAATACTTGAGAGGGAAGGGTGAAAGATCGAAAGGTAGGCGTGGGTTGGAACAGGAGAAGAGAGCAAGGGAACGAGGCATATCCGCTGCGGACGGACGTGGGTGGAGTTGGGGCGGATATCGAAAAAAGTCTTCTGGGCTTGGACTCGAGGGCGGGTACCAAAAAGGTAGGTTTCAGGGAGGGGGGACACGACACACACACAGACACACAGACATATATATATATAAATACATACATATAGTTAGATATATGTATAAATATCAGGTTATGGGGTTTGCGAGGCAACGTGTAACTGGGGGCAGCACATTGTTGCAACGCGGATGGGGTTGATTCTGGTGTGTACATGTGTAGAACAGTGTGGGATTCACAAACGTGGTGTTTTGACCCCAGCATGTACCCAAAGCAACTGACTTAGGGCTATCCTGGTGCTGGAATCTTGGTGCAAAAAGTGGGCCCGCGGGGTGACTTCTTGCAAACGCGGCTTTAGAGGCGGACCTTGGGGGAATCGAAGGGGGGGGTTCAATATAGTTGTGATAATTATGTTCTAGTTATTATAGTAATTCTAGTCATTATAGGTGTTCTAGTTATTATACATGATAACTATATATATACGAATATACATATATATGAAACATATTGAAATGTCATTAGCGAAGTCTTTTGGTTGAAGAGAATATCTTGGAGGAACCCTTGCGGAAAATCCACCAAATGATCTAGATATGCTGAGCAAGGGGCAGCGATTATGCTTCGGCAACCACTAGCCAAAGCGCAATATCCCACAATTGCTGGGTAGAGTATGCATATATATATATATACGAATCTATATGTATATTGAGATTATTTAGTATATATATATATCATGGAATTATTATGTGTATATATATATATATAGATACATATCTTTAACTATATTGTCGAAGGAAGTTGAGAAGCTAAACTTCCGACAATATGGACAGATGAAAAGCAGAGCAGGGCAGAGGCAGAGAGAAGAGAAAGTTCAGAAGAGAAAGAGTCAGAAGAAAGAAGATGCAGATGCGCGAAAAGGTAGGAAAGTCGCGATTCACTGTGTTTTTCCAATGATTTGTGGTTCCGGAGGGTCGAAAAGTAGGCTCGCTAAAGCGGCGGGTGCGGAGACATATGGGGAGATGAGACATGAAAAATTGCACGCCGTTGTGGCGCGAAGCACATTTCCAAGTCAAAATGCACAAAACACCAGAGGATCGGACCACTTTTGGCGCTTCAGATGTCGAAAAAGTGCACGCCGTTGTGGCGCGAAGCACATCCCCAAGTCAAAATGTACAAAACACACCAGGGTCTGACCACTTTTGGAAGTTGCGATGTCGAAAAAGTGCACACCGTTGTGGCGCGAAGCACATGTCCAAGTCAAAATGTAGAAAACACACCAAGTGCGGACCACTTTTGGCACTTAAGATGTCGAAAAAGTGCACGCCGTTGTGGCGCGAAGCACATTTCCAAGTCAAAATGTTAAAAACACTAGGGGTTCGGACCACTTTTGGAGGCTCAGAGGTCGAGTTTCGAAAAAGTGCACGCCGTTGTGGCACGAAGCACATTTCGAAGTCAAAATGTGCAAAACACCAGGGGTTCGAACCACTTTTGGAGGCTCAGAGGTCGAGTTTCGAAAAAGTGCACGCCGCTGTGGCGCGAAGCACATTTCGAAGTCAAAATGTACAAACCACACCATGTTCGGACCACTTTTGGAGGCTGAGATGTCGAGTTTCGAAAAAGTGCACGCCGTTGTGGCGCGAAGCAGATTTGGAAGTTAACATGTTAAAAACACTAGGGTTTCGGACCACTTTTGGCGGTTCAGATGTTGCTTCGCTTAACTCGACTACACTACATGACACTACACTTTGCTGCACTACACTACATTACACTACATTACACTACACTTCACAACACTACAGGTTACAACTACAACTACACAACTACAGTCCACTACAGTCCACTACACTAAATTACACTGCACTACACTCTCTACACTACACTTCACTACATTACACTACACTACACTCCACTACACTACAAATACAACTACACCTACCCAACTACACTCCACTACACTACATTAAACTACACTACACTACTACACTACACTACACTCCACAACACTACAACTAAAACTACACAACTACACTCCACTACACTACACTACCTTACACTACACTACATTACACTACACTAGACTCCACTACACTACACACTACACACTACACTACCTGCCGCTACACTTCACGACACTACTCTACACTACACTCCACTACCACCTACAACTACAACTACACTCCACTACATTACACTACATTACACTACACTACATTACACTGAATGACACTGCACAAAAGATAGACAGGTAGACAGCTAGACAGATAGATAGATTAGATAGATAGATAGATAGATAGATAGATAGATAGATAGATAGATAGATTAGATGATAGATATGATAGATAGATAGATAGATATGATAGATATGATAGATAGATAGATAGATAGATATGATAGATATGATAGATAGATAGATATGATAGATATGATAGATATGATAGATATGATAGATAGATAGTAGATATAGATAGATAGATAGATAGATAGATAGATAGATAGATAGATAGATATGATAGATATGATAGATATAGATAGATAGATAGATAGATAGATAGATAGATAGATAGATAGATAGATAGATAGATAGATAGATAGATAGATAGATAGATAGATAGATAGATAGATAGATAGATAGATAGGATAGATATGATAGATATGATAGATATGATAGACATGATAGATATGATAGATAGATAGATATAGATAGATATGATAGATATAGATAGATAGATAGGATAGATATAGATATAGATAGGATAGATGATAGATATAGATAGATATGATAGATAGATAGATAGGATAGATAGATTGATTGATAGATGATAGATGATAGAGATAGATCGATAGAGATAGATCGATAGGATAGATCGATAGATCGATAGATCGATAGATCGATAGATCGATAGATCGATAGATAGATAGATAGATAGATAGAGATAGATAGAGGGAGATAGAGGATAGATGGATAGATGGATAGATGGATAGATGGATAGATGGATAGAGATATATGGATAGATGGATAGATGGATAGATGGATAGATGGATAGATAGATAGATAGATAGATATAGATAGATAGATAGACAGGTAGACAAGAGTGAGAGAGATCAATCGCCTTTCAGTCCAGCAGTGGCTTCGCTCTGCCATCTCTGATTCACAACAACCAATCTCTCCTATAGGTTTCCTATTTTTGAAACTTCCGCCACCGCCTTGTGCGGTACTACTGGTATATCATGTACGATTTTTGAGACTACTGCAACGCAGTCCGTCGCAACGTTCTTGCTACGACATTGTTCATCGCGGTTGTTAGGGTGAACGAAACAAAGTTCTTGAGCAATCTGACATTGTCGAGTTTCAGTGCGGGTCTTGACTTCGGTTGGGGTGGGGATGTCTGTAAACGTGGTGGATGAAAGTGCATGTGCGGCTGTTGGCGTTTCCTTGTAGTCCGCCTATGTTGCAAACCCGGCTTTAGAGGCGGACCTGGGGGGAATCGAAGGGTGGGGGGGGCCCCCCCCCCCTTGAAAGGCGGACCGAGACATAACCGGCCCAAACTCTTGCACTTGCACCGCTCGCCCCCTAATACTTGCTACGCAAGGGGGAACTCAGGTAGCTCACCGCTACCTTTCGAGACTAAGTCATGGTCTAATGACTTGGATGGTTTGGGGGTACCCCCCATGACTTAGGAAACCTCCATGTTGTATGGGCGTGATTGTCAGACTTCAATGACCTTCAATGTCTCCACCGAAACGGTCGAAGTTGGGTTGATGGAAAAATGTTCAATATAAAGCTAAAGTCATCATTCCTTAAAGTCCTAAACAATGGGTTTGTTCAAAAAGTTGGTATGCCCCAAAATTGCCACAACTGACTGTAGACAATCTGCACAAACAAATTTCACAATCACAAGCAAGCGCAAACCATTGTCCAACCAGTATCCAACCATCAGCCATCATAAAACATTATATAACCATTGTCAACCATCATCATAAATACCATGATATAGCCATCATCAACCATCATAAACAAGTGATCATCAACCACCATAAACCATCGAATTTTACGGCGTGTCCCGAGTGTTTTCAGCTCGAGATTCCCTGTGACCAACTGGGCTGCCGGACCCACGTCGGACATGCCGAACTGGGTCACCATGGCACGGGCCATGCGCTCCACTTGCTGCAGATCACCGCCGGCACCTGCGACTGACTGATGTTGTATGGAAAAATCATAGAACATCATAGAACATCTAGATATCATAAAACATACACTACATTTTTACATATTATATGGACATTTATGGAATATGTGTTGTGTTTTTTGAAAGTTATAGAACATCCATTAATTCATGATATATTCATGGAATATGATGATAATCATGGGGGATCCCCAAGTAACCATTGACCACCAGAAAAATGCCGCAATGGGAATGGGCTAACTCAAGTGACCCTCATGTTGAGTGGGGAAATATACGGCTGGTACAAGTATTCATGTATCATCATTGTATCATAATCAAATCACACATATCTGGTTGTACATATGATTTATGTACCATGCATATCATACATATTTTTGTCTGTGTGAAAGGATATGGCGATATATACCCCTAAATGGCAACTGAAAAAACATGGTGGTTTCGAGCAGCCTGAAAAATATACGAAAGTCAATGGGGATCATCATCCCAGACGGGATTTATTTTATAAAAACTCGTTCAAACCACCAATCAGAATATGATATTTATATATATATATACCATCATTTATTTTTTTTTCATGGTGTATGGTTCATTGGTGTATTTTCTGTGTATTTTTGGTGCACGTTAGAAGTATCTAGAGTTCACGGATTTGTGTTGGGGGATGTGTTCTTTTTCTTATGATGCATATTGTATATAAACTAGAGGCAATAATAAATAGCTTAGCCATGGGTGTATGTTAAATAGCTTCGCCACGATGAGACGCCAAATATATGGTATTGTCTAAAGTAATAATTATGGTAATTATTGATAATTATTGACTATAGTACAATACACCACCATACAATGTAAACTGGCCAGAGAATTCACCAACACCCATAAGTTTACAATTTGCAGTTTGATTTTTCGGCTATAAGTTTACACCATTGCGAAGAACTTATTTTTCAAGGGGAGCTTACCTTCTGGTCATCAAACGTGGCAATCTTGCCGTGAAAACCTCCATGTATAGGTGACTTTCCATTGCCACGATTGAGAACCTGAGGTTAACACACAAACGTTCAAAAAACCACTTTCCCCTGAATGCCCCGAAGGTCTCCGAGGTTAAGGTGCCATATTAAATCTCTATCTTTGCTATTGAAAGTGGTGATGTATCCTGATTTTAGCTAACTGTGAGTGATTTTATCAGAGGGTAAACACTTCCACAAAATGTGATCAACTTCAAATCCTGAAACGGAAAGACATTTGAGTGAAATGACCAACTTGATACCAACTCGTGCGCTTTTCTGTGCTGTCATCGTCGTTGTTGAATTGTCCATGTTTCCCGCTTTTGTCTCCAGTTGTGATTACTTTTTCCCCATTGTTTTTTGCTGGTGAAATATTTAAAAAAACTCAAAACCAATATAAAACTGCCTTGGAGATCTTGTAATCATGACTTCGAGTGACCCAGTACCTGTATGGGAAATCCACCATTTAGTTCGAGGATTCCCAACGAACTAAACCTCAATTTATAGAGGATTCCCCAGCCTATCTGCTTTAAATTTGGGATTATTTGGCTACAATCACGCATTTCAATCGGTAAATCGTTCAACTAAATGGGCCATCTATACCTAGCTATGTTATGCTGTGTTCGTTTGGGGGGCAATTCTCATATCGCTATGATATGTTTCTTGGTTAAATCCCAATGGACCATCAAATCTGGTGAATTCCAATTCCCAGGAAACCAGCATAAAAGCAATAGGTTTTTACCATCTACAAATAGGCCATCACCATATCTATGTTGGGTTACCCCGGGGATCTCATCAATATCCCATTCAGATTCCATATATGTTAAATCCCCATGATATCCCCATGAATATATACAACATTAATTATACAACTTCTAATGGGGATACCGGACAACTAGGTTGATTACTAGGTTACTAGGATATTAATATACTTTATCTTCTCATATCTCTGGCCAATGGAATTAAAAATGGTGATTCTACATAGCTACGTCCGAAATAACGAGAGGGTACCAGTATATCATACTTATCAATTAAAAACCTAAGGGCCCACAGATTTTGGTCTATTCTTAGTATATCTTAGTATCAACTATCAAATTATTGAGGTACCCGATTTTAACCCATTCCCATAACCCAATATACCCTCTGGTAATTTGTTACATAGCTATTGAAAATGGCCCAGTCGAAATAGTGAGTTTTCCCACTCAAAATGGTGGATCTTTCCAGTTCGCTATGTTAGTCATAACCAGAGGCTATAACTATAGTATTCCTGGTTTTATAAACCACATAAACCAACAAACATCACTGGGGGGTCACCGCTTCCGCAATCGTCCCCGTGGCCTGTGGTCACTTGATTCGTGCCGAAGACCAACTGCTCCGCCGCGCGACCTCCAAGGGCACCAGCAATGCGGGCCTGCCACGTCTGGTTGGTGGTTGACCTACCCCTCTGAAAAATCGTCAGTTGGGATGATGACATTCCCAATAGATGGAAAAATAAAACATGTTCCAAACCACCAATCAGTTGTTGTTGTAGAACTGTTATAACCTTTTTCGATTGATATAACTGTTAAAACTGTTGAAAGTTATAAGTTACTCCTCCCAAATCCGCTTCTGAGGTAGTTCACTCATGTTGTTATAGTGCAAATGTTTGAACATGGTGATAACTTAATGACAAATTATAGGATATTGCTTTTATACAATGAAAACTATATGCCATAAATATCCCCACAATATGATATTCCATTAAAGTATTATTTAAGTATATATAATATATAGTAAAGTTATATCATGTTATATCAATGTGGTAAACCCAGTATATGATAAACCTCCAATTGGGGATTGCTATTTACTACCTATTTTTGCTATAAAATTGGGATGCTTTATTATTCGGTACCAATGGAAAATTTGGTGATTTTTCGAAACCAACAAAATGGAAGGAAATTTGCCAACAAGACAGTGGAAGATTGATTTCATCGACCAAAAAGGGGAAACATATTTTTGGCAACTAAAAACGGTCATCATCCAACAAACAAAGATTTTGGGGGTTTTACACCCCAAATAGGAATAAATATGGATAAATAGGGAGTTTCTGTTGGTTTTCTGCATATGTTCCCCTTATGTAATGTAATTGCTGTCAACCCTTTCTGGGATATCCCCAAATACAGGCTTTTCCGATTACACTCCCCTCCAAATCTTAGAACCATGAACTCTGGCTGAATCATGAATTCACATCGTGCCTTCAACATGGCCGCAGAGATCAAGCTCTGGTCCTCGCGAGGTTTCCCAGGACAGGATTCCTAAAGTGGGTCAGAAAAATCACGACTGGGAGTCGATCAATTCATATACCACTTAAGGATCCACTTGGTATTTTGATATTGGGCAGTGCTACTGTGAGAGCTGAAACCAACGGAAAACTGTGAGGTCTTACTATTCATCGACAGTTGGAACCTAGTTGCTCCAGCACCTCCACTGAAAGGAATCCATTCAGGCCCTCTTCAAATAGCATGGGACATACTCTGCGATCTGTTGCATCTATCGTGGATTGGATTGCAACCTACAGGTATATTTGGACCATACATATGTGTATATATATATACATATTAGATATATCAAATTTGCGGGTGATAACAATAGAATGGCTCACGCGCCTTAAACTTGACTGCATCATCTGCATCCAAATCTGTGGTTCTAGAGGAGGAGGGGTCATATCCACGATATTGAGTCTGAAACTCTAACCACGAAAGATGAGTCAAAATCCACAACATGACAAATAATATCTTTGAAAAGAAAACATGATATCCACAACGAAACACGGAGCGTGGGCACGATGAAAAAAATCTGTCTTTCCTGGCGTTTTCTCCTTTTTTTGTCTCAGGAGCTTCGAAATGGATATCCGGCTTCCAAGATTGGCACAAAACTTGGCAAAATAGTTTTTTTGGCTGGCTGGAACAAATCGCTGCATGGGGAAAGGCGATGATGTCGAATTGGGTATTGGATTGGTATTGAATGGGATTTAATGGATTTCAATAGGATGTAATGGGGTGTAGAGTAGAACCAACATATGTGATGTTTGGGGTTGCCTTTCCTTCTCAAGCGTTTTTTGAGATCAGATGGGTCAATAAATATGGTTCGAATGGAGAAAGTTCGAGATGTCAGCAGGTTCCTCTTAAGTCACTTCGGAGATTGAATCAAAGTACTATAGATGTGCTTGTCATTGATATAGATTCTTACATGTGGATTGAACACCCATTCGGTTCTAGAGTGGTAACCCATTTTGTCATGAAAATGTTGCTGCCCTGCAGCCCCAAGAATTTGGTTTTATAAAACCTCTGAAGATTTTGATCAGCCCTTGACAGATGCTCCCAAACTACAGTTATGGCCATTTATCAGTTATAAGTACTTATAACCCCATTTATAGAATGTATAATCCCAGTTATAAGCACTTATAACTGGTAAATGGCCCTAACTGTAGGGTACCAACGGGCCCAAATCCCATGGCGCTGTGCCTCGCCCGGGGTGAACCAGGTCAAACCCTTTGCCTGTCCACGAGGGATCACGGTCACCTGGCGGATGAAAATGATGAAATCCTGGGGAGAACCTGGCGAACCTGGCTGAGTAGAGAGCCTGATAGACTCTGATAGACACCATGTTTATATAGTGTTTATATGGTGTTTATATGTGTTTATATAACATGTTTATATGGTGTTGTAATGTGTTATCATCTTATCTCAACTGAGATTTGCGCACCGATGTCAGGAGCCCAGAGTCCCAGAGGTCCCAGAGCTCGCCTTGTTCACGGCATCGTGATACGGCAACAGCGTTCCAACAATGGCGTGGCCTTTGGGCTTGGCATTGCTGTGGCCGGGCCAAAACATGCTAAAACCCTCCTGTATCCTCCTGTTCACCCCAAAAATCCGAAAATAAAAAAACATCGCCATGGATGTTCAATCTGATGTTCATCCACCCAATTCATCTATACATCGAGGGGAAGTTTGACCTACCGCCAGGCTGAAAAAGCAGTAAGCCACGCACCTGCTTCGTGATAAGCAATGAGCTTCTTGGAGGCGTTGTCCGCCAAAGCACGTCCCTCCAAGCCTGCCATCTCAGGAATCAGAGGCGCCTAGTAAGACCAGGGAGCCTTCCTCGGGGGTATTTGTTTTCTAATGGGAACATCTTTTGTACAAACTGTGGATGGTTGCGAAATCCTGCACCAGTTGGGAACCATTAGGTACCTATGAAACTTCAATAACTATGGTTTAGGAATTTAGGCCAAAGGGAGTATATCAGAAGCAAGAGCTTTGCCTACGGGCCTAGGACTGAGAGGACAAACCCACTCACATCTTGGCATCTTCTCTGTCGCATCGGCGCTTGGCCTTTTTTCCTATAATTTTCAGACAAGCCCATATGGCAGTGTGTCAAAACCCTGGTACCCTAGGTATTCTAAAATAGCTGGTGAATAGATGGTTCTTCCCCCAAATATGGTAATAATAGATATTGACCCATATCAATTCCTAAGACTTCATAAAAATTCAGTGTGATGCCTGACATTGCCTGACATTTTCAAGCCCCATGGCTCGCCCATGGCCTGCGATGACACGGTCCGTGGCGTCGTTGATCTCGGCCATGGAGATGGCTTTTTTGTTTCGGCGCGCAGCCAGGATGGCGGACCTCATCGGGTTAGCACAGGGGGTGGGAGGTGAAGGACGCATTTTATCTATCTATCTATCTATCTATCTATCTATCTATCTATCTATCTATCTATCTATCCATCACTATATGTATATATGTATAATATGTATGTATATATGTATATATATATATATATATCACAAACAAGAAACAGAATACTCAGACCCTGGAATTATTCAACTCTTGCGAATCAAGAATCCTATATATAGTTGATTTGTGGATACCTCGCGACAAATTCCCAATCTCTTGAACAAGTACTGTACAACAGGTTGTAACCCAAACCAGTGCATCCAAGACGGGTGAATGAAACTCTCTTGAACCGGGTCCCTGATATTCCCTGATTCTCCAAAGAATTACCCCCGAAAAAAAAAAACGAACCACAGATCTTGTCAGGTGCAGAAAGAATTCATGGGTCCTGCAGAGGGGCTCATTCATGAGGTTCTCCAAATCTGCTCCGCTGAAGCCAGCCGTTCGCTGGGCAATCTCCGTCAAAGTGATGTTCTCCTCCAGCTTCTTGTTGCCTGAGATGAGGGAATTCACCGACAAACGACAAACACCAGGGTTTTTCTTGTTGGGATTTCCAGGAATATCAGGATATACTAGGGACATCTAAGTGATTATAACCAACAACATTGACATGATAGTTGAGTGATGTTGAGATCCGCAGTTCAAAGCAACGCCCCCTTTTACTTTCGCATGTTCTAAGCGGTTTGTTCATGTGACTTGTGGAAGTCATCACAGCCATGATATATGGTTTTGTCTTTGTCTGAAAAAATAGCCCCAAATCCACTGATCAATAATCATGTTCCCTACCAAAACGACCAGATTTTGGGGTGTACCCATTTTCCAACCCATTCATATCATACAGTATATGGTCGAGTTATATCTCATTATATCCCCATTATGGTTGGTTTTATACTCCAAATACCAATCCTGATACATAGCTAAATCCCCATTTCTATGGAAGAAATCCCATTCAATGACACTAAATCACCATATTTCATGGTTGGTTTGATACCCCCCATCCCCATAAATTTATCATAGTTGGTGAATTTTATATCCAAATCATCATATTATATTCCATGGTTGGTTTGATATTATATTATTGTATAATATTATATGATATATATATATATGGGTAAATTATAATATTTCACTAACCTGAATTAAGGCTAGTTGGGGATGATTTCCCTTATTTACCATGATTTCCAGTGAGGTCGCAGTGAGGTCGCTATAATTTACCCAGATATATATATATATATATATATATGATATAGTTTTCCCGTTGGTGAATTATATATATATATCGTTCACAGTATTCATTATGGTTGGTTTGATATCCCCCATCCCCATCAATTTCTCATAGTTGGTGAATTCTATATCCCATACGAAAATATAAGAAACATCCTTAAATTCAATAAATCACACAAAATCACCAAAATCTAGTCTATGGTTGGTATGATATTATAGTTTTCTCATAGTTGATGAACTATTATAATGATTCAATATCATCTAAAATAGCGTATTATGGATATTTCCCATAAGAAATACCATATATTAATTATAGTATAGTTGATGATATCCCATAAGAAATATGGCTATTGGTCAAAACCCTGGCACCTAGTGAACCCCAAGTCATAGCTGGGATTTATGGATGTTCATCCCATTAGAATCATTAGAATTGGTAATAATAGGTTTTGACCCACCCCTATATATATATAATAAAAATGGTATAAGCCCTATAACTTATGGTTATAGATCCACTTATATAACTTATGGTTATAGATCCCATAAGAAATATCATCCACAAAAAATCCCCCCCGGATCTCCGGCTTTTCTCTCCCTGGACCAAGCCGCGGATGTGCACCTTCAAAATCTGCTCGCGTCCCTTCACGTCCGGCAGACCCACGGCCACGCGGCGGTCGAAGCGTCCTCGCGACACCGTGAAACACAGGCAAGGACGAGGGAGGGTCCTGTGTAATGGTTGAAATATGTTGAAATATATGGGAAAAATATGATTGGATATTATTGGTTTTCACATATGGGTATATCTAAATTCTAAAATTCTAAATATAAGCAATTATATTCTGAATCTTTCTAAAATCCTACAGATGCATACTGGATTAATAGTGAGATATAGATGTAGATGGAATATCCGCCCACAAGACAGCCTTTCTTTTACGCATGTTGATCGGACGGCTTGAGGTCACTTTGAACTGCGCGGTAACAGCAACAGGTTATCCGTGGTGACTTCGACTTCTGAAACTGATGATAGTACTTCCAATTTCATCAGTAAACTGATATAATGATTCATGCATTCTTATGAATCATGTATATACTGTACATATTGCAGTACTATATGCATATAATCATAATACATATATATTTATATCTTATACATAATCTTACTATAATATATACATATACCCTCCAGTAAATTAACATAGACCCTGGCAGATAGGGGTTGGAAGATTAGTTTCCATTAAAACTAGGCTATTTTCAGGGTCTATGTTAATTTACCAGAGGGTATACATATATGTATATATGATACATATATCAAGCCCATTTTCCCTCCAGCCGAACTCTTCTGGATTGTGCTGGGGTACCAGGTCGCAACAAGGCATTGTCCAAGATGTCGGAGCGATTGGTGGCAGCAACCACAATGACACCGCTGTTGCCTGCGGCCACGTTTGACCAAAGATAGAGGTTCCAATGAACATCTATGGATTTAATGGGATTTAATGGGATTTATAGTGATTTAATGGGATTTTATAGTGATTCAATGGAACATCTATGGAAAATACCCTCTGGTAAACTAACATAACTAAGGAATATCACCATTTTTTATGGGTACATCAACTATTTCTATGGCCATGGCTTCAATAGCGAACTGTTCAATGTTAGTTTACCAGAGGTAACCCAATGACCCAGCACCATGAAGTAAACTTGGGTATGTTCAACCAGCCGAGAAAAATGGGGGTACCCAAGTTGAATCCATGTCTCTGTTTTTCGTCGAGATGCAACGGTCAGAACAAATTGAATGTGCGGCTCGCCAGAAAAAAAAGGTTGTTGTACCACCTGACATCTGACCTGTTAAGTGAGTTTACCACTTTACAAATGACCATCTTTACCACTTTACAAACTAGCTTTACCATCTGACATGTTTTGACAATGAGCATCTGTCATCTTCGAGTTTGTTCCCACCCTGGCCTTCGAAACCATCCATTTCCTTGGCTGGAAAAGGACGGCCAGAAGACCCTTCGCTCAAGACGATTCGCTGATTATGTTGATCCTATTGGGATAAAACATCTATATATTTATGTCAACCTATTGTCTGATTATATCTGATTCATGATCGAATGATCTATGTCAATCTATATTTTGGCATCTTTATTTCAAACCAAATATAGAACAAGTTTTTGGTATACTTGGGCCACGAGCCACGACGTATCTTGTGATGCCAAGCCCCACGCCCATCCTAAAGCCCTTGCCCTGCCAGGAGTCAGTCAAGATCTGATTCAAGGTCTGTTCGCGCTCATCGTTGCCACCTCCCATGCCAGCACCTGCAGCATCCACTACTTTCCATGCCCGAAATGGAAAACATATAAAAACATGGAACCGAACCAAAATGCCAGAGGCAAATTATCTTCCAGACAAATAAATGAACATGTTTGGGGGTCCGTCACAATTTTGGCCAATGGCGCAACTTTGGGCATGCCTTAAGATTCAGAGGTCTGCCAGCTTCATCCAAGCCCAGCGTTGCTGCTTAGATCATTCGTTGACCACTAGTCTTAAATGGATTTCAATGACATGGCTCATGGATAGCCATAGAATATCCAATATTTAAGAATCAAAATTTGGCTAGTGATCTATGAGTGCATTGATATGATTATCAATTCACAATGGCTAAAATGTGATCATCATACCATTCAATAAATACCCTCCAGTAAATTAGCATAGACCCTGGCAGATATAGGGGTTGGAAGATTAGTT
This sequence comes from Cladocopium goreaui, assembly GCA_947184155.2. Lineage (NCBI taxonomy): Eukaryota > Dinophyceae > Suessiales > Symbiodiniaceae > Cladocopium > Cladocopium goreaui. Next base: position 465,907 of record CAMXCT020002190.1, read on the forward strand.
TCAACTAATTAAAAATGACTATGTTTAGGGTCTATGTTAATTTACCAGAGGGTAATAGATTTAATAGATATATTATAATATATTTAAATCGTTTAAAAAAAACAAGCGCCTCGCTGACGTCCGATGGCATCGATCTCATCAATGAAGACGATGCAAGGCGCCTGCAGCGGGGTTACATCACATTTTTTTTTGGGGGGGGGTTCATCCAAACATGGAGCGTCCTATCATGTCCTATCCAATGGTAGATAGTATAAAACAATATATATATATATATATTATGTTGTGTTACATATTTCTATAATATACATACAATATGTGTATTTAAATATGTATATATATATATATTGTAATATATAAATGTATGATAATATGTAATATACTATATGTAATATATAATATGTGATAAATAATATGTAATGTACATATATATATATAATATATGTAATATAGGATATAATATATATATATATATACATACATGATATAAAATATATAATCTAATATATATATAATATGATATATATATATAATATAATATATAAAATATACAATATAACATATATAAAATATAATATATAATATAATATATAATATAATAGATAATATAATAGATAATATAATATATAATATATATATATAATATATAATATAGTATATATAATTTAATATATTATATTATATATATAATATAATATAATATAATATAATATAATAATATAATAATATAATATAATAAGACATGATATAATATAATATAATATAAATATAATATAATATAATATATCTAATAAAATATATCTAATATAGTATATCTAATATAATATATATAATATGATATGATATGATATGATATAGTATGATATAATATAATGTAATATAATATAATATAATACAATACATATATACATATACAATATTTATATATGCATATGTATTTTTTAAATACGAATGCAAGGAGTTTCGCTGTTTAAGGAAGACCACCGACTTCAGGGATCATCCCCACAATGGCTCGTTCACCTTCGATGCGGATGGTTCAGAGGCTTTACCAAGAAAATCATGTGGATACCCTCTGGTAAGTAGTACTAGCTTTAATGTATGTATATATATATATATATATAAGATGTTCAAACAGTTTGCAATACGAAATCACTAGCTTTATGAGGGAAACAGGTAATATGATGGGTTTTAATGATGGATGTAACCCTGAATTTAATGGGATTTACTGATTTACCCTCTAACAGTTTCTTATGGAAGCCATGGCCCATGGCCAGTTCCATGATGTTCCCACCATGTTGAGGGGTGGCCTCAGAATGCATGACCCCCAGGATGGACCCAGATACGAAAACCCCACTTTTAGACCAGAAAAGGGACAATCCCCATCATTCCATATGTCAAGAATGGTGGGAATTCTTTCCGATTATTGTTTTTCGATTTGAACCTGTTCAGAATTTCATGGAACCTCCATCGTTTCCTGGATCTTCGCATTGAAAAAAGACATTAAAAAAAAAAATACAGAAATGTTACAGAAATTTCCAGATGTTGTCCCATCCATGCGCCCTGGGCCTTCTCCTTCGCCTGCTTGAAAATATCGCGCACTCGCGAGGCACCCACGCCCACGAAGAGTTCGATGAACTCCGAGGCGCTGGACCTGAAAAAAATTCACAGGAAGTGTCCTGGAGATTTCTTCCCAGCCTCCGAATTAAAAAAAAAAGTCAATGAAGATCACAGGAAAATGTGGAAAACCATGGAAAACCATAATTTGATACTCGAGAAACACTCAAACATACTAGTTAACCATCTGAAACCATGATTTTCATGGTGACCTGAGCTTGAGACTGAATGAATGGCACACCAGACTCGCCAGCCAACCTGGATGGCTGCAATGGGCCCAAAAAAAATGGGAGATCCTAAAGGTATATTTATTATATAGATATTATATCAGAATTCACAAACTATATGGGATATCATTGATATCATATGCATATACATTATGTATATATATATATATGTGTATGTGTTATAGATAGTCCAACCTAGGGGATGTTGCATATCTAATTATGTGTATTAATGGCAGCTTGCATGAATTACAATAATTCACCAATTTAAAATATGTCCGTATTGAAATAGATACAACCATATTCCAGTGACATCGCAGGTCGGTATCATTCACCCAAATGGGATGTATTAGGACATCATGTGGGATAATCTTAACCAATAATAATGCAATATAATGCAATGATGATATGGGATATCAATGGGATGTACTGATGTACCGGAACAGTCCATGGGATAGCAACCAACAATGCTAATGAGATAGTGAGAGGATGTGGGAGGTATTGGAAAATGATGGGATCATTGATATATGGATGGGGGTGAATAAACTAACCCTCTCTTCTTGCCATTGAGTTCTTCCAGCAATCAGCAGCTAATTTAATTATGTTTTCAAAGATCTGGAAATTTACATAGATCTCTATATATATATATGTATAAATTTACCATATATAAGCTACCATATATAGCCATATATACATAGATCTACCATATATCAGCCACGCCATCCAGCCATCCAGCCATCCAAGCTGCGCTTTGGCCATCAGCGTCTTACCAGTACCCGGAGGTCCAGTCAGCAGCACGCCCCGAGGGATCTTGGCACCCACCTTCACGAAACGCTCAGGCGCCTGACAACTGGGGATGACAGGTTCTGGGCACAGTTCTGGGCTGAAAAATATGTTTAACATGTATATGATTGTATATGCATATATGTATATTTGTGTATGTATGTGTATAGAATTGTATAGATACATATAATTACATATCTACATGCAATTCAATCACTTTAAGATGTACTCGTATGGTATTACTTGGAAGTGTTGCTCACTTGTGGTTCATTTTATCGTTCATTCAGGATTTAGGGCTAAGAAAGAACAGTTTCAAAGATACAAGAACCCATGTTCATCCATTTTCTTGCCTGACTTCACCATGGTTATCCCCCAACCCTTCCCATCTTTCAACTGCCCCATGAAGCGGCCTTCAGAAAGTCCACGATCTCCATCAACTCCTCCTTGGCCTTCAGATATAAATGGATCTATAATATGACATGATGGTAATATCACCAAAAACTCATCAACGAAGAATAGTTGGAACCAAAAATTGATCAACTAACAATATATAGTTAGCATGGATATATTTATGTATATATATATATACTGTAATAATATATATATATATATGTATAATTATATATATAATTATATATATAATTTATATAAATTGTGGATATATATATATATATATGTAATTATATAATGGGGATGGAAGAAATCCTGCACCAGTTCCCAACTTACTATAGAACACTGAAAATAGTGGGATTATAATGGGATAAACCACCTATCAACTGGTGCCGGATTTCTAGCATCCACCGTATGATGGGGATATCACACCAACATTAACCAACTAAGAATAGTTGGAATGGATATGATATATGTTTTCCAGATAATCCCATTCCCCATCATTCTCCACATGAAAAACAGCTCCTGTTTTGCATGGTCCCCTGAATATGTGTTCTCATCCCCTGAAACAGCCACCCACAGGAAACCACATAGATACCTTGCTTACCCCTGCAACCCCCAACTGAAAAATGTTGTGATCGGAAGTGCCGAGCATCATCAACAAAAATGGCTGTTTTTGTTGATGGCCGCCAAACACAAAAATCAGAAGACAACATTGAATTGGGGGATGGGGGGGACATGACATCTGTGGTGTGGTACTTCATGGGATGGCTGTTTTTTTTGAAGAACCTGGTAAGAATGGGGGTTGGGGGATTTGTTAAAACAGCCAACCAATGGCAAATCCCATAAAATGGATCAAAATGATTCAAAATGGAGGTTTATAGCTGGGACGCCAATTTCTTGGATGATTTTGAAATTTTTGAAGGGGTCCACCATTTTCAGCAAACCGATTTTCTGCTTGAGTCGAGGTTGATCCGCTCCAAATGATGGCCGCATGCGAAAAATCCCGCAACGGAGCCTCGTCGATGCCTGCCACGTTCTCAAACTTCACACCGGTCTCTGGCGTGATCATGATCTTGGCACGGCCCTGGTTGCCGAATCCTGGCGCCGAAAATTCCACGAGCTTTTTTCAAGGCCTCTTCTTGTCGGAAGCGGCATCCCCTATCCCATCAAATTTGGGGTTAATTTCATTTAATTTCCCAGATGCAGCATCCTTTTTGGGCTACTGGGCTACAGCCGAGCGAAAGTCCAAGGACCCACCACTTCTGCTGCCAGCAGTGACATCCCACTGGCCACCAGATATGGTGCCGAGGGCCAGGGGCTCCAATGATACAACCAGCTGTAGAAGCGGGGCATCAACAAAGATGGTAGGAAGCTGCGATTGGCATCAGCTGCACTGAGAGCACCTGATCCCAATCCCACCGATTCTGCCTGACGTTGCAGGCACAGTTCTAAAGATAAACCTCCGCATTGGAAGCAACTGAGAAGTGGGTTCAAAGCCAGCAAGCTGGGTCGCGTTGAAAAGGCGTTGTTTAAGAAACAGAGCGCGTTGCACCAGTTGTCCAATCGGCAGGCAGAGGCGGAATCCAGATGCTTCAAAATGCGTGCGCGCAGAAAGGTATGGAACACACCTGCAATCTGCAACAGGAGCATATGGGTCGATTCCATTGAAGCTGTCCAAAGTTTGGGAAATTTCTGACGTCGAAAAACCTGGTCCAAGGTGGCAACATGGTCTGGAAGCTCCATAGCAGTACTCAAAACCGCCAGAGCGAACAGGGCTTTGCTGCGGCGGAAAACGGACCAGAACCAGACCCGTTGAAATTTGCTCTGAGACATCAGGGATTCCTTCATGCATCCAACAGCTCCGGCCGCCATCACTTGCAACGTTCCTCACAGCTGATCCGAGGTACAAAACAAACACTAATCGCAGGAAGCCCTCGCATCCTGGGGAATCCCGAAGCGTCCCAAACTTCAAGAAATCACCAGCTCACCCAAAAAATAGTTCGGTACCCGACTGCAGGTGCTTTCCAAGCTTCCCACTAGGGCGAAGGCTTTCTGGGGCTCTTTCACCCATCTTCCTGCAGCTTTTGCATTAAGACGTGTCCTCTGAAAAAACCATCCAAACATGCGGCGTTACAATATATTCACAATACACCAACGTTTCGAGCGATGTTTCTCGGGGTAGAAATCCTCTACTAATCCGAAAGAAATGGATTTAAATGGAAGATTCCTTCAATTCAATATCCTTTCACCATCCTTTGGGTCATGGTCTGTTGCACTTGGGTACCCCTGATCATCCCATGGCAAACAAAAGGGACATCTGTTGTTATATAATATATATTTCCATGTGTGACGTGTGATAGTTGTGTATCCACTTAGTTATCAATCCCAGTTAATGTTGTAATATGAATGTGGTAAACCCAATAATCAGACCTTCCCCAACCATCCCCAAATGGTAGCTTTATGATGGTTTATGTAGGTTTATGGCAGCCAGGGTTTTCCACATTACCCTCTGGTAATTTAACATAGCTATTGAAAATTGCCATTTATAGTGGATTTTCCCATTAAAAATGGTGATTTTCAATAGCTATGTTAAATTACCAGAGGGTATCCACCTTTTTTTCAGTGTCCTGCGAAGGTTCCCAGCATCATCGCCAGCAGTGCGAAGCGCTGCACCCGCGACGAGGCCTCTGCGAAGCGCGCTGTGCCGCGGCCGAAGACATCGCCCAGGGCGGCAGAGGAGGCGCTGAGCCAAGCGTTGCCGGTGATGGACACCAGGGCACGGTAGAACCTAGGGGATAAATGGGAGCAGGTGCTGGTGGAATGGGAATGTTGATGTGCAGTATAGTGATTAATTGCATGTATATAAGTTATACCATGTTATACCTATATATGTTCTTATGAATTATTGCATATTCTGCTGCATATATGCTGTATATACATATAATGTAGCATCAGCGGGTATTGGGCATATGTTAAGCATATCAACATCCCAACATCTCATTGAACGTCGTGGCAGGCTATGGCATTGCGTCATGGCACATGTAGAGCTTCAGAGATGGAGAAACTGCCAAGCAGAAACGCACCAAGCTGGAGCATCCCATGGCTAACATCATGGTAGGCAAACGACCCACAGAATCCATGAAGGAGCCAATCATGGGCGCAAGGAAAAAGTCCAGCAGCGTTGACAACGTTGCCTTGCGCATGGTGCGGGAGAAAAGGGTGAGCCAGACATAGCCAGACTATAATGCCATGTACAGTAAATGCACCTGTCAATTCAGGGGCCAAAATGATCCCAAAAATGCCAAGCTGCAATGTTGGTCAAGGTTTTCTGTACTTTATGATGAACCTCCACCTCCTGACTGCCATCAGAGTTCTCAGCCGTTTTGGTGTCCTTTGGGTGCGTCAGTTGGTACAAGAGATCCGTGGACGCACTGAACAAGAGACCCAAGCCAGATGCATTGAGACACCGCGCCAAAGTCATCAGGAGCAAAAAGTCATTTTGATGGCCCACGGCCGCCATGGCCCCTCCCGCGCTCATGATTGCAGGAGTACCTCTTATGTCACAATTGGGCAAATGGTTTCCATGCTATCTGCCAGTGTTCCAGGGCTGGCCTGAAGGCTAGGATTCTCTGACAAAAACGTGGTCCCACTGGCTCCTTTCACAGATCTTGAAAGGGCATTCAATTTCGGACCCAAGTATTCGTTTCTTAGGCGCAAAATGGCTTAATTGGTGGTTGTAACTCAGTTGAAACAATGCTCGTCATTTGGATCCATCATCCCAACTTATATTTCAAATGCAACGTGTTTGAGACTGCGACTATCTGCCGTTTTCATGCTCTATTTCTTTATGTCCAACTGAGTCTCTTGAGCATTTCGCATGTCCACAGCAGCTTCGAAAAAGGATAGAGACAACCCAAGACCAAAGATCTAAGAAACAAATTGGCTCTGGCAACAAATTGGATATTAGTCAAAGTATGGTTCCCAAACATGAAATATATTTTCAAACTGCTCCACACAGCTTTGGCCTGTCAAGTTCTGGACCACCACGCCCTCGGTTTCCCCACCCTCTCCTGGGATGCCACCCCCCCCTGGGGCCCTGGAACGCAGGAACAGCAGCCCTGCAATGACCAGCAAGGGGAAGGCCACATCCCCCAGCACACCCAGCAGAGGGTTCGGCTTCTCCGGCTGATGCACCTGAAATGACATCCAAATGCGGTGAAGAAATGAGCTCCATATAGGTTTACCATGGTTTACCCAATCACGGTATGGGGAATGGACTCTTACACCTTTGGGGATTGAAACAATGATGCCTCAAAAGCTTTCAAAAGCCTCAAATAAGGTCCAAACAAAGACCAATCGGTTTCCACCACTCAAAATACACCCCTTGCTGTGGATATTTGGGAGATATGGTTTTGACCGAAAATTGGGGAGGGCCAATATTTCATGAATAATCAGCATGTTTTCTATTGAAAGTGAAATTTCATTTCTTTGGAGTATCCGGGATACTTTTTGGAACACACCCGAATGAATCATATTGTCGGTTGCATATCCCATTCTATCCCCATTCATATCCATTGCCATGAGTTAAATCCCTATTGGACACACCAGACTTTGTGACACACCATATCTTCCCAGCCAAAAATGAACAATTTTAGAATCGTCATTTTTTGCTATAGTCCCTGTAAGAACTTCCCCTCTTTTTCGGACATCCCAGTGATTTTCCCCCATCACCAGCCTCAATGGAGATGTTCTTGGACACGAGTTTATCAATTAATCCACTGGTCGCTCCTGGCCGGATACCACGGGATACCATGAATGATAACTGGGGGGGACCTGCATGACTTAGGAATCTTCCGTATTGGTACAGGAGTATATTATATACGTGTATACATAATTATATATATACATATATATATGTATATATGTATACTCAAACAATTTGCCACAAGAAATCCTCTTGTCCATACCACAAATCCACCATATCCTACGGTCCTACGGGTATGTTTGTTGCTTGAGAACATCCATTAACTGTATTAGATATGTGTACGTACTGTAAACCCTACAGTTATTGGAGTTATGTTTACCTCCTTAGCCAATGACCTGGGTCACCAACACTATTGCTGATTATTATATAATGGTGACACATCCCCACACATCCCCATGCCCTACCATGTTATACTAATGGTTTCCCACGGTTTCCCACTTAAAAACGACTATTATCAGCAACATTCAAAAACTCAAAATCACAATTTGGAAGTTTCTTCAAATGGGGCATCCTCAAAACTAAGGGTTTCAATACTAAGTCATGGTCATCCATGACTTGAATGATTTGGGGGTACCCCCAATTTAGGAAACCTCAAACTAAAACTCACCATTTTTCTTAGTGAAATCCCTTGGGCTTTATGGTTTCCAAAAAAAGCGGTGTTTCACCGCTTCGTCCTGGCAGGTCGCAGACCAACTGCTGTTCACGTCCCGCGATCATCACCAGCGCCACTGCCGTGCGACCCTGGTCGTAGAAGTCCACTCGCTTCACCGAGCCCTGGGCTGACGTCGGAGATGGAGGGGTCGCCCAGCTGGCTGCGTGGTGGACGCCCAGTAAAGCAATAGGAAACACCATCCCCAATGACTTCGTTTTTTTTGGGTATGAAGCAAAATATGGATGGTTTGTTATTGCTGTACGAACATATGATATTGTAGCCTGGTTGAAGGACTATACCTCAAAATATGGGATATAGTATTATCTGAAGGGAAAATCTGAAGGGTGAGAAAGGCGAGACCACAAGTGTCATGATCTATCCTCATTTGTTCCTAACATTGACATGTTGGGGATCATTTTCAGACCAACCCAAATGAATCTAGACACTTACAAACACTCACTGTCTGGGACGCACTTCAAAGCTGGAGAACGAGTGGAGGAACCATCAGCTTGCAAAGATGTGAGGCTCTATCCTGTTTGCAAATACATACACCATGTTATATTCATGGAGCAAAGGCACATTTCACATCGCCGAAAAACTGCGGTTTTAATACACCTTCGGTATCCCTCATGGCTATTTGATGCACCTCCCAGGATCTCGCAGGTTGTTTGGTAAGACCCGGGACAAACGTGGAGAGGTCACAGGAAGGGATGCTTGCAGAACCCAGTGCGGTTTTGCCATAATTTCACCAGTGCAAAAAGAAGACTCCAAAAACAGTTCCGTTGATATTATATATAACTCTAAACTATAGTGTATATACATATATAGTGTGTGTATATATATATATTCTATCTATAATATCTATATATAAAAGCAAAGTAGGTTTCATTCTTTCACAAAAAAAAACAATTACCGATCCGTTGCTTCATCAACTCCGCCGGTCGCCTCATCCACAAACTCCAGCAAGCGAGAGTAGGTCACACGGCCTGGGTCTGAACATGTTGGTCGGGGGAGTCACCCATGGTTTGGGGGTATCAAAGCATGGGATATAGAGCTCATATGAACTCATAGTATAAACCAGTTGATAGTGTCGATATAGCCGCAGAAATGCAATTTGATACAAGTATGATCTTCAATACTGGGATATATATATATATATATACACGGTATTGGAGTAGTTTCACCCTGCTAGTGAAGACTCCCAGAAAACAACACGAATAAAATCAAAACATGTTGTTCGAATAAACCAGAATCTGATTGTTTGCCTGCATAAACAATTCGGCAATGGTCGGTTGGGCAACCAGCATCTGATTGTTTGCTCGTTTCCAAGCTGCTAAGAATGAGATGAGATGATGAGCAAAAGTAATGCTGGGTATACCATTGCTGGTTTTACCATGTTTTACCCATGGACTGGAGATAGCAAATTACAGTCCGTTTTACCGGACATTAAACCAATCAACATAGGACATTTACCCGTCATGAACGCGGATACAGAATACTAACAACTACCAACCATATCATCCAATATCATCCGATAGACAACAGCTGTGTCTATATATTGTATATACACAGCATATATATATATGTCTAAACATACATACCCTCTGGCAATTTAACATAGCCACATAGTCAAAAAACCGCCAAGAAACATCAGCAATTCCTTCATGATTTCCCTCAGGCCCCTTTTCCATGGCAACCTGTGGATCCGAGAGACCACTCACGCGCAGGGTGCCTGGCTGCTGCTGCATCTGTTGTGCCGGGGCACCCATGGATTGCAACGGCGGCACATCATCGGCCTCGCCGGTGCGACATGGCGATTTTTTTCGTCAACGTTGACGATGTGATGATGTCCATGGTGAAATGGGGATTTAATAGCATTAATGGTGATTATCCATTAATGGTGTTTTAATGGGATTCAATGGTGATTCAATAGCATTTAATGGGATTTAATGGGATATATAATGATATACCCTCTGGTAATGAGTAACATAGCTATTGAAGCCATGGCCATAGAAATAGTTGTTTTTCCCATAAAAAAAGGTGATGTTCCATAGTTGTGTTAGTTTACCAGACGGTATATAATGGGAATGTCATGGGAAATATTTAGTGTAACTGCATAAACAGCAATAATATGATGATTGGTGACATCAGACACAATAAAACGCGTGTTGCAAAATGATTTGAGTTTCTGGTGCTCATTTTCATTGATTCATTGATCTGTTTAGTAAAAAAAACAAGAAGTCCGAACTGTTGCAGCTAGGGGGAGATCCGAAATTATACAATAATAAATAATAAACATTAATAAACTATATACGATTATATGGGTGTGTGTGAAAATGTGGTGCCCCAAACATTCACTCATTGATCAGTTTCCGCAGTTTCCCTATTTCAACAGCCATAAAAATTGGCACAGCCCATTTTCAGACACCCCCATTATGGTTGGTTATATACATCATTATATTATATCATATATCCTTCTCCCCACTTATCCCCGTCCCCTTAAATCCCGTGAAATGCCACCAAATCTCTATTCCCACTATAGCCCTCTATATCCCTCTATATCCCACTGTTTTCCTTCTCCATATACCAATTGAAAACTTAAGTACATCCAAACATATCCAAACATATGGGGATGGGTCAAAATTAGGTACCCCAAAATTATGGATGGTTAATACTAAACTAGACTAATTCACATCTGTGGTCCCCTTAACGGTCTTCCATTTTGACCCACATCCAGTCGTGTTTAGACCTGCGCTGGAAGCGGACCAGCCATGGCCGCCAGCGCAACCAGAGCCTGGTCTTCCGATGATGTCGTAGGGACTTCACGGAGAACCAATTGGGATTTCATGGAACTTCACCAACAAGACTATGCCAAGTGTGGGTTCAATGATCCAAAATTGGGAAGAAAATTGGGATTGAATTTGATTGAATTATCCAATTTTGGGATTTAAGATGATTCAAGATGATTCAAGCATCAAAAATAGGGATTGGGATTCAATCAAATAAGTAGATTGATTCAAGATGATTCAAGGACAAACTCACAATGGCAGGAGATCACGGCTTTGACTGTCAAATCAAAGGATGTCCCGCAGAATTGCCCAGCAATTCTCGGAATAACGGTGTTTCATCCCTCATTCACACATCTTTGGAACAGCCCCATGGATTCTTCGGTCAACCACTTAGCCAATCCTGCAAACACTGGCCTTGGCTCACCTACTGGCAACATTATAAGACACTAGAGTTTGGGCTACTCTATTGTCAAACTATCGCAAGATCAAATTTCAGACATCAAAAACCTGGGAAAGCGACCAAGTTCAAGCCCTCGGGCACCTGCGAAGCTGCCGACAGAATCACCTTCTGTGGCAAAGCGCTGCCGTTAGAGGCATCAGCCGCCATATCCTGGAACCATTCACGGTAGATCTAAGTCGTACAAGTTTGATGAGTAATCCCTTCCCCCTAATACTAAACGCCCCCGGGGTGAACTAGTTTTTATTCTTAGGGGGCAAAACCCACAAATGGTAGCTTTATTTTTAAATTGTTTTCTAAAGGGGATCAATTAAAACTCAAATTGGCCAATCTGAAATTTTCCGAAATTAGAGATGGACCCTAGTTTTTAGATGTTTTCAGTATTTGGGGGACGTTTAGTAATAGGGGGAAGGGATTATTGGATGCATCCAATGATGCTGTAACTTGAAAATAACACACCCCCAAATTATAATGATCAGTGATGATGATGATGATGATGATGATGATGACGAGGAGGATGATGAGGATGATGATGATGATGATGATGTTGATGACGATGACGATGATGATGACGATGACGATGATGATGATGATGATGATGATGACGAGGAGGATGACGATGACGATGATGCTGATGATGATGATGACGATGATGCTGATGATGATGATGACGATAATGCTGATGATGATGATGGTGATGATGATGATGACGATGATGATGATGATGAGGATGATGATGAGGATGATGATGAGGATGAGGATGAGGATGAGGATGATGATGATGATGATGATGAAAATGATGATGATGATGATGATGATGATGACGATGACGATGACGATGACGATGATGATGACGATGACGATGATGATGATGATGATGATGATGATGGTGGTGGTGGTGGTGGTGACATGATGATTCTCCAACAGTAAACATGAAGAACAAAATGGAAAAACACAATAGTGATATATAAGAATATAAGATTAACAATAATGGTAATGGCAATAGTAAGTAATGCAAGCAGTAGCATTAGTAACAGCAGTAGCCACAGCAGTGGCAATAGTCAGTAATAGTAACAATAAGAATGGGAATACGGGATAAGCACATACGGATCGAAGTTATACCCAAAAAAAAGATGCGTTACTAGTTTGCTCCAAATTAAAGTGGCCAATTTGTGACACATAACCTTATTGGCTGATTCAAATCCCAATCTCTGTTGGCCCAGATCCCCGGTTCCATTCTTGTTCATGAAAATAATCCCGCCGTTCTCTTAGTCAAACTCACCCTTTCAACTCAAACTCCCATCAACTCCCTATCCCTGATGCTTAAATCCCCATGATGTTGAGATCACCTCCCCATCTCTGATGCTATCCAAATCCTCTACTTTTTCAGGTCTTGTTCTGGCCACCCCCTCCATCCCAGGCGGCACCTCCACCCTTCGCAAGACTTCCTCGCTGGTGCACGGCACCTCGCGCTCCGATGCCTCATGGGAGAGCCCCAGCCGCGCCACAGCACCCCTGGAGACGCCACGGCGGCCGCGGCTGACGTCGCTGGAACCGCAGAAACCGCGGCGAGGGCAATCCGCACAGGCAAACATCATGGGCTTGTCGGGGTGCCTTGGAGTTGGAAGATGAGTTGAAGAACTGATTTCCTGGCAATTTCTGGATACTTTGTAATTTGATGATTTATGGATGGTTTTTGAATGATGTATGGATGATGTATGGATGATGCAAAGATGCTTTGTGGATGCTTTGCAATTGTGGATCATTCGTAAATGATTTGTGGATCATCTGTGGACTCTTTGGGTACATGATTTGTAGATTATATTACTCAAATTCTGCGTTGACCACGTTTTTTTGGATGATCAAATATAGCGAAAAATACATGTTGGGTGCCGTGGCACAGGCACTTGGTCTTGGCATTGAGAGTGCCATCCGCGGTGGTCTCGACCTGCACGTGCGGTTTCACTGTGTGAGCCCGACAGGTACTTACATATACACGCTTCCATAGGGATTGTTTAAGGGTTTCTTTGGGTTTCATTTTAGAGTTTTTTTAGGGTTAATTTAGGCTTTTCTCAGGTTGTTCTATGGTTTTTATATACAAAGACTTTATGTAAAAAGTGCCGAAAACCAATCTTGGGAGACGGCCGAATCCCTGCACAGGGTCATCAACTACTTCTCTGGGTTTGCGGACCCAGAGACATCAAGTTATAACATCCCAACATATCACAACATAGTGGAAGGCCATGTACTGTAATGGTCACCAAAAATGAGCTTCCCGACAATCATCCCGGAAGACGTTGGGTCATAGCACAAGTACAAATGTTGGCCGAATAACAACAATAACGATAACAAAGAAATAATAACAATGACAATAACAATCACAATAATGACAACACTTCAAACAAAATCATAATGATAATAGTAAGCCCCCGCCTTCTCGCCCGCATAGGCAGCAACCGCCATCTTGGCATTGCTCATGACCAACTTGCCTGAAACCGATCGGGAAATGGTCGAGAAACCTATCATTTCCCCATGTGAATGGTGTCAGGCTTTCATCCGTAACTACCGGCTACCAGGTAGTGTCCGGCACGCGCCGGGGCGGAAGTTTCGAAAATAGGACATGAACATAGGAACCAGTTTGCTGTTGTTGGTGGGCTGGAAAAGGTGAATTGAAATGAATGCATTGAAGAAAAAGGATGAATGATTGAGACTGAGTTGAATTGAACTGAAATGAATTGAATTGCATGAATGACTGGGTGAGTGAGTGAATGAATGAAAGAATCAATGAATGAAGGAATGAATGAACGAATGAACGAATGAATGAATGAATGAACGAATGAATGAACGAATGAATGAACGAATGAATGAATGAATGAATTTATGAAATGAATGAATGAACGAACGAACGCATGAATGAATGAATGAATGAACGAACGAATGAATGAATGAATGATTGAACGAATGAATGATTGAACGAATGAATGAACGAACGAACGAACAAATGAATGAATGAATGAATGAATGAACGAACGAACGAATGAATGAAGGGATGAATGTATGAATGAATGAATGAAGGGATGAATGTATGAATGAAGGAATGAATGAATAAATCTTAAGGAATGAATGATGTATAAATAAAAGAACGAAAATAAATCAAATGAAATGAAATAGATTGAAATGGATTGATAATGGAATGAAAAAGAAAATGAAAATGAAATGTGCCGACCTCATCTTCCAAAAGTGCGCTGAGACTCGAGCTCTCGCTTCAGTCGCGTGCACATTTTGCCAGCCCCATCTTTTAAAGTGCTCCGAGCGCCTCAGTTTTTTACGACTTTTATGTGAAATCGAGCTCCCGCTACAGTCTCGTGCACATTTTGCAGACCCCATCTTCCAAAAGTGCCCCAAACGCTTCAATGTTTTACGATTTTTATGTGAAACCGACCTCTTGCTACCAGTACAGTACAGTCTCGTGCACATTTTTCCGCCCCCATCTTCCAAAAGTGCTCCGAAGGCCTCAACGTTTTACGATTTTTATGTGAAATCAAGCTCTCACTACAGTCTCGCCCACATTTTCCCAACCCCTCTTCCAAAAGTGCTCCAAATGCCTGCAAATCGAGCTCTCGCTACTGTCCTGTGCGCTTTTTGTCGACAACTTTTGCAGATCGAGGCCCGCACCCGCGGAAACAGAGACCCTACTTCGGCGAACGGAAGCCACTTTACCCTAAAAAACAAAGGGTTTCGCGCCCGAGAGTGTTTTCAAGCCTGAATTCACGTGTTCCCGACCTGCTACGCTTCCCAACTACTTGATGATGACGTGGTTTACATGATGATGTGGTTGACATGATGGTGAGAATGCTGCCCATGACAATCGTCCGTAACTCGGAAGTTTTCTAACTAAGCTTCCTTTGACTAATCTGTTTGATCTCTGAAGCAGGATACTTCACCTTGATGTTCACCCATCATCTCTTAAATTGGTGGTGGCTTACACTCACCAGTTTGGTGGATCAAATCTCATCAAATCTCCATTTCTGTTGGATAAGTCATCTTAAATCCCCAGTTGTTTGCGACCACGTCGCCTTCAGCAGCTGCCTTGTTGATCAGCTTGATCAACTGTTCACCTGCAGCATGGCGGAGTGGAACACATAAATTGTGGGACGGCCCAGGTGTCACAAAAGTGTGCGCCTCCGCCAAAGCTGGAAAAATCAAGGCTGGTTTCATGTCAAGGAGAATGTCACTACAAAATATAGTATTTAAAAAAAAAAAACAAGCTTCCACACGCATGCACATTCCCCCTTGCTCAAAGGTGGGTCCCAACTGTCGGACCGGTTTTCCCCGTATCACCCCACGCCAAGTAGGCCTACTTGGGCAGGACTTGGGAGAACAGGCAGGACTTGCAACGCTGAAATAGGCTGAATAACAAGAAATTAACAAACATACCCATGACGGATCCATGGTGCTGCTATATATATGGTAACATGATGTAACATGGATCCCATCAATATACCCCAAATGTTAGCATATATACCAGCACCATGGATCCTATGGGATATATTATTTTCCAGAAATTGGAATGTCACCGCCAAACGAGGTTTTGAGCAAGTCGCAACATGAGCGGCGTCGAAAACGGGGTAGCAAAGTGGTTCTAATCCTCATAATTTAAGCTTGTGCGACGGCTTGCGCGGTTCTTTCCACGTGCACCGTGTTTGCTTTCGCGGCGACATTTGTTTCGTTATATCAACGATGGCAAGGCGCTGCCGAACATCGCCTCCCATGTGAACCGTCAATTTTTGTCCAAATCGATCCACATCGGCTGGAAAACCCAACATCAGCCAAAAACCCATCCTATATTCAAGGTGGTGGTTCCTATTTATGTATATCTACAAGCCCAAGCCAATCGTTAGCCCATCCAAGAGAAACCTATTTCAAATCACATACATCACCATTTTTACTCGGTTAAATCATGTTAGATCCCCATCTTTGTTGGTGAAATCATCTGAAATCCCCAGTTCTTCGTGAATCATTCTAAAATCCACCAACTGAAACATATCCTCAGAGCAGACCGCAGGCACCTGAGACCTTCTCCTCTTCCATCAACATTTTGGCTAACTCGTCCAGCAGGAACATGTTGTCCTCCAAGTTGGGAGAGTTCGGCATGGATCTTTCCGTGGCGGGGAAAAAAATTATGGGG
The DNA here is from genome assembly GCA_947184155.2 of Cladocopium goreaui. Lineage (NCBI taxonomy): Eukaryota > Dinophyceae > Suessiales > Symbiodiniaceae > Cladocopium > Cladocopium goreaui. The sequence continues at coordinate 482,769 of CAMXCT020002190.1, forward strand.
AATGCACCAACAAAAACGTTGCAAAGTTCAGCAACGAAAATTTGTGCATGGGGAAAATAAGCCGTGAAAAATGGAACGAAAATGATCAACAATGTGAATTCAACCGACGCTTCACAAGGTGGATTTATTGTAACCATCACAAGAGGATGGTTTTCTCTGAAAATGGACTACCCCCCAAAATCCAAGGGAGTAAAACCTCATGTTCCCTAGTAAAGTGGCAATTTCAACAAGGAAAAAAATACTTTTGGGACAAACCAACATGGGAATGGATCACAGCCAGGGGTTTGGTAGCAGTTTGCAACTACTACTTCGCATGGAAACTTGAAAAGGGCCGGTGAAGATGCATGAACCAAGATTTCTTTAGGTTGATCAGCACTTATCTTTCCAATCCAACGTCTCTGTCGGCTAAAATCAAATTGGGGAGGCAGGAAATCACATCCAAATCAGCCATCCAAGTCACGCGCAGGAGCTTCATGCCCCGCTGGTACTGCTCATCAACGATGCGCTTCACCTCGTCATCCACCTTCTGTTTCAAGGCCTGGTGCTGTTGTGAAACACACACACAGAACGTCGGAGTTTGTGTAGATGGTCTCGAATGAAAAAAAAAAATTGGAATATTTTGGAGGCTCATATAATCTCCTCTTATGGGTCAGACCTGGGTGCCTTCTTATAATTTGGATGGTCATACTACAGTTCCTGAGAGTAAACAGTGTCATAATGTGTGGTTCCCCGGGTCTCAAATCTTGACTGGCCCATAGCCATATGTATAATATAATATACTATATATAGATCAATATACACATCTTGTTGTGCCTATATTATATATAGTTATATATATATAATTATATACACATATATAATTATATACACATATATAATTATATGTTTAAAAAATAAAGAAATAAATATATATATAATCAAATATATAATTATGTATAATTATATATATATACATGATATATATATATATAACATTACATATATATGTGTGTATATATATAATTATATATGTTATTATACTGTATATCTTATTATATACTATAAATGATTGTGTATGTATATACTGTACATATCTGTAACTTGAATCCCCCAGTGGACTCAGTAAACGTAGTGCTTCGCCTGGGAGATGGGTGGAGCTCCTTGACCCATGAAGTCACCTCAGATGCCATAAACCATCGCCGAGGGTATGGGATATTTATGGCATATTTATGGCATATTTATGGCATATTTATGGCATATTTATGGCATATTTATGGCATATTTATGGCATATTTATGGCATATTTATGGCATATTTATGGGACATGGTAATATGATGTAATAATATGTAATATGAATAGTAGTTTTTTTCTGGGATGATCATCGATGTTTATGGGACAACTGTAATATACTGTAAGCTATCCCCAATAGAGGCTTACTGGGCTGCTTAGGATGCTGTAATATGATCCACAAATGGTTGGGCATTGGTTTCCCCATTCGAAATGGATCTGTTTTGGAGTTGACCAAGGAAACCCTGAGAATGTTGACTACATGGCCTGAGATTATGGCCTGAAATTCTTCTCAAATGCTCATGTTGGGGATTTTGCGGCCCCAGTTATGGGAAATTCATGGAAATTCAAGTTTTTTTCCCCGAAATCTTCAGAGAAATCGCGGAAATCGCCAGGTAAGTCGCGACCCATGAAGGGGCCACCACCCTGCTGTCCACCCAGCAAGCGTTGACCAATCTCTGGGGACATCCCCAAGGTCATCACCATCTGCTTGGCCACCTGGCCAGGGTCGGCCCCTGGCCCCGATCTGCTCGTTACTGCGGATATTCATTGGATTTAAGATAGAATGGGATATACAACCAAGCAAACATCAAAAGTTGGACTAGCCGACTAGGTGTCATCATGGTTGGGAAATACCCGAACTAAAATTTCAAACGGAGGTTTATAGTTTGGAATTCGAACGACATCGAACTAAATGGGGGATTTTCCGGCAAACCATGTTTGATTACTGAAGGGTAACTTCATAGTTTACCAGGTAGTTGGGTAGTTAAACCCCCGTGAAAACATCTGGCCGTACCTGTCACGGGACCATCCTTTGGGTCACCAGTGAATCGACTGGACATGATATGTAAAAGTTTGCTGGGCCAAGAGAGCATCCTACAAAATCGACAAACAATTTCTTAAGGTTCCACCATGTTTCACCACAGTTGAACGGGACTACACGCATCCAGCATGTCCAGTGGTGTCTGATAGGGCTGAAGCACCGAACATTGACGGGTAAAGCCCCAAACTGGCCGCATCTGGCCCTGGAATCGCGGAGGCAAACATCGAGAAACATAAAAATAACATCTAAATTATGGCTTCGTCGATTGTTTGAGTTCAACTGTCAAGCAGGCAGGCGCTCACGCTTTCTTTTTCCTGTGGTGCGGCAATCAAACTGCAGTGGCATGCAATATGCTCTGTGAACTGCTGCAGCTTCAGCTGAAGCCGTCTCGAAACAAAGCAATCGAGATCTCAGAGAGCGAACATCGAGATGGCTTCTCATTTAGAAAAAAGATAGGATAGCCAAATGGATGGGTCAGCACTCATTACATTTTTGGGCCAGTTTGGAAATGAGCGTTCATGCAACTGGATGCCAAGTTGGCGAGCAATTGGGCAAGCAGCTCCCACTCGCGAACCCCCGTCTGCAGGGTTGGCTGGAGATTCAACATGTTCAAACCAAGAGGTCGATCGCAACCGGGCAACGCTCAAATGAAATGCATGAACTACAGCACCAAAATCAGCAATACGTGCTCTTCCAGTGATCATCGCCGATAAGGTGCCTAAGTTGTCAATGAAAAATATCAAATGTGCACATGTCAAAACATCACAATGAAAGTGAACTGCGAGCAATGGGCCAAAGGCTTCTCCTTGCGCTATGTAAGTGTGCCTTTCTTCAAAGGAACGCAAGACTGCATCGGGGACAACTGTGAAGCCCCCAAGTGCAATATTGCAAGCCATGTCGAGCACTATCCAACACACTTGGACAACTGGGCGAACAAGCGGTGGTCTGGGTTCACAGGACGCATCAGTGTAAATTGTGCGTCTAGGCATTTGGTCTGGCACCAATGACACATGTCTATAAGGCTTCAAATCTAGCAATGCGAGGTGGAATTGTAAACACAAAAGCAAATTATTTGAAACTTCTTCCGCAGAGCCAAGGCCATGTTCCACTATGGAATGCGTTTGGCCTCTCCCGATTCGCCCTAAATAAAAGGATGCCAAATGTGTAAGTTTCCCGCTTAAACGCCGGGCGTCTTTGGGGCTCAGCTTCCGGCTTGCAATGGACTGTGCAAGGGTGTGTCGTATTTGCTCCTCCCTTTCAAGCAAAGGTTGCAGTTTCACAAAATCTGGAAAATATAGCTCCTGGCCACCTAAGAAAACAACATTCGATGTGAAGGGTTTGTCTTTTTCGGCATCAAACAGCCACCCCAGTTTCTCCATCAATTTGTCAAAATATAGCGCACCAGAACCTTTGGCAAAACGTGGCTCCGTTATCTTGAAATCATCAAAGAAGTTTATCACTGGAATTGCAAGCCAACGTGTGGCTATAGCCACAAGAAGTGCAGGATACCTGTTGAATTGCAGGACAGCGGACAGCAGACCGAAGGCGAGCCCATGCAGAATTCCGAACACCCATCGCCTGTGCGAAGGGTGCCACACTGCAATCACTGAAAAGCACAACTGCTGTTGGCTAACTGGAACCTGTCTGTAGGCACGCTTCATATCTTTCGTGGAAGCCTGCAAAGAGAAATCGTGCTCCAATGGGCAACTGCACAAATGGCGAAAACGCTGGCAAATAGCTAATCCCATATCAACAGAAGTTGTGTGGATTCGCTCTTCAACACTAGTGCACAGGTTATGCTCACTTGACTTGGCGTTGTCAATGCACCGATACGCCTGGTGATTTTCTTGCCAGGTGGCAAACCGCATCATTGGACGCCACTGGTAAGTGCCAAAACGCTGGTGCAGGTCTTCCGGGCTAAACCAACCCTCCAAAATTCCAAGGGCACGCTCGCCTTCAGACTTTTCCCAAACCACCTTTGCTTCATCTGGACGCGGCGGGCGTCTGCTCAGCACTTCCTCCAGCCAGAGTTGATTTGCTTTGGGGCAAAAACAGCTTGTGGACGCGGCGCTGCCAGGATGGGTGCTGCGATAAATACCAAAGCTGGGCAAGTCACCCACTATTTGGACACCTTCACATAAAGCTAGAGCAGCATCACGATCAGGCCAAGCGATGCTAGCACGTGCAACCTCAAGGTTTGCTGGGCACAAATGAGCGCTGGTGCGCCGAGAAGAAGCGGAGCGTTTCAAGCCGAAGTGCTCCTGCAAAGCCTGCGCTTGCTTGAACAATGAACACAAGTGCCGCCACTGGCTCTGGCGCCATGCACGAATGGAAGCACCTTGCTGAACAACTGTCCGCACCGCAAAATCTAAATCATCTGCTAGGGCCACAGGAAGTTGCAGTGGCGACTGAAGTGCTTCACTCATCGAGGCATGCAAGACAGGTGGCAGACCGAAAGGTATGAGTCTTTCTTGGCTAACTGCAAAACCTTCGCTTTTGTGTTGAATGCCACCAGCTGGCTTTGCGACCTGGAAGGCGTGCATGTCCGCCCAGTCTGGCCCAACCTGCTGGCAAGACTGGCCCCGCACTTTTCTGTCACACAAATATGGGCAAGCAAGGTAGGATTCAAGCAGCACGGTCAAGTCTGGCAAGGTGGACAAGTCAACATTATTCAAAGCAGGAGATCCAAATTCAGCTTCGGCATGGCTAGCTGCTGGCTGTAGCACAAGATCAACGAAACATACTGGCCATGCTCGGCGCAAAGCACGCAATCGTCTGGCTTCCACGCTACCACGGTCTTTACAGTCACCCGGGGCGCCTTCCTGCAACAGGGGAGCTGTGTGGGCCTCATCATACCCGAATAGTTTTTCCACTTCTTGTGCAATCAGCTGGCGACAGTGACCAGTGCGTGTACACTGTACCTGTACATCTGGAACCTCTCCCCAAGCCAAACTGTCCCCCTGAAAACCGACCATGAACTGCCAGCCACTTGTCAAAAGGCGTGATGCCGGCACATGCGCCCATATTGGCACCACGCAGTAGTCAAAGCACATAAGTTTGACAGGCCAATAGGGTTGAAAACTTGTACACCACCAAGACTGGCAAGCTGTTGCGCATGCTTGGGCGCTATTCAAACCAAACATTGTCCCTAATCCGAAATTCTTATGAAAACATTTTGCATTTGAAGCAGAAAACCCGCCTAATGTCCACACTGTTTTCTGTTCACGGCGGAGAACAGCGTCCATGATGCGCCAAACTTGGGAATATAGACTGCCAGAGATTTCAGGCCAAGCACCAGCAACCAAGAAAATCTGCTGTGGGTGGCGCACCAGGATGTGCTGAAGAGTTTGGGGGCATAAATTTTGGATTGAACCTAGATGCTGTCCAAAAGGGAAATTAGTTGAAGCAACGAAGCAATCATCTGCATGTTCGGCACAAAAATAAAGGCTTGCGAGGCGTGGCTTGCCCCTTTTCACAAGGCAAGTGGCAAAAGGCAAAGTGCCGCCTGACAGTTCGATCAAAACAATATCATCATGGATACCCCAATGCTGTGAGTCTTCGGCCTGGCCAGTGGGGACAAATGGCGAGGCCGACTCTTCAAGTCAAGCTTTTGGGAAAGGCGTGACCTGGCCATGCACACCAGGGTCATGCTCATTGCGGCAGTGGTGGGAGGATCCGCAAACTGCACCTGATTGCAAAAGCACATCGCACACATGAGCTTTTCCTTTGGGGCAACGGCCCTTGTTGCAAGTTCGAGCATCGTTCCATCGCTTGCAAATTTCAACGCCAGAAGACAGATGATTGGCAGTGGCGGGCTTGACCTTGATCGCACTTGAAGGTACACTTTTGGCTACATCGTGTTTCAGGCTGCCTTTGTTTGCCATCAACTTGTCCCGCGCATCACTCCACAGCTCCACCTCTTCTTTCCATGCATGAAGCAAGGCCTGCCCCCAAGGCATGGAATCGGCACGGCAACGTTCAATAGCTGTGGCTCGGATTTTTTCCTCTGTTTCCAGAATGTAGGTGAGGACCACATCTTCTGGCGCTTTGCTCAAGGCAGACCAAGCCTTTTCTTCCAGATTGCTGATATAGGTGACTTGCTGCCAGTGACAAAACTTAACCTGCTTGCCTCCAAATGAGACATCAAAGCAACCAGCAACAGCCCAGCCCAGACCTAGAATGCGAAAACAAGAAAAGTATGTTCGCAGCCTTCCTGAATCCTCCAAAGCCATAACATCATCATCTGCCTGAGCAACGTTGATATGCAAGGATTCGGTGACTCGGTGCTTTTTGACTGACTGGGAACGCTGAGAAGTGGCTAAACTTCTGGTCCGAAGAACTGAAAACATGGAAGGCTGCCCCGCATCAAACTCGCGGACAATACGGCCAAGCAACGTGTCGCAAACCATTTCTTTGGACTTCAGAGTCCACTGATAAAAGTTCTGAAAAATCTCACACTTGGACTTACGTGTCTCGGAGTCCAAAGCTTCATCCAAAGATTCATCTGTGATACCTTGGCTAATTCGCTTCAGCCTGGTTTGGTTGATGCCATCTGCCTCTTTCCAGGCTTGCTTGAGCCGAGCCAACTGACCAATGTGGTCCTTCTGGCTCGTGTGCTGCAGAACGGCAGTTTTCAGCTGAGAGGAGTCATCGACCATGTTTGCAAAATGTTTGATTTCATGACAGTCTTGGGGAGCTTCTGAAAGCCACTTTGCTACATCTTCGTGAACGCCATTCCGGGTCAAAAGCAACTTCAAATCTTCTTTCATGGGCGGCATGGCTCCCGTCACAAAAGCTGGCTAATCCTGATAGGGACAAGCTTGCAGTTGTACGTGTAGAACAAGTAGATAGTTTGGAAACATATACAATACAATATTTCAATATATATATATATATGTTCCTGCGACCGCAAAAGTGGCATGCTGAACAACATTGAGAGCAGGAAAAAAACAACTTTCGAGAGCACATGGGGGTTTGAACCAAGTGCTAGGGACAGACCGCAACAATTGCAAGGTCAGGCACACTTTGTGCATTGCAAAAAAAAAAAACACGATGGCATGGCTTGAACACATGAACCAAAGCCCAGCCGCATTGGCATTGGGCAATGTTTGGGGGGGAACTTTCAGAAAAAAAATAACTTAAAGCGGTGGGAGAACATTGCCGGCGCAATGCATCGGCTGCGGACATGAACATCAGAATCAATCCAAATGCAATAATTACCAGTCTGCACCCTTGCCAATAACCAACCATATAGACTGAACACATTATGGCTTTGTCGATTGTTTGAGTTCAACTGTCAAGCAGGCAGGCGCTCACGCTTTCTTTTTCCTGTGGTGCGGCAATCAAACTGCAGTGGCATGCAATATGCTCTGTGAACTGCTGCAGCTCCCATTGAACTGGCACCACTGATCTGCAGAGAATGGGGAAAAAAAAAGAAAAGGCTAGCGACCACTGTGGCCCATGTCTTGCCATGCCTTCTGGAGCTTTTTAGGTAAATGCCAAATGCTTGAGAACATTGCCGGCGCAATGCATCGGCTGCGGACATGAACATCAGAATCAATCCAAATGCAATAATTACCAGTCTGCACCCTTGCCAATAACCAACCATATAGACTGAACACAAATAGTTTTGAACACATTACCCTCTGGCAGGTAAATAAACTTGTTGACCCTGAAAATAACCAATTTTTCATGGAAACGAGCATCTTCCAACTCCGACAACTGCCAGGGTCTATGTTAATTTACCAGAGGGTAAACCATCCCCAATGCCCCAATGACTCACTAATCACTAGTCATGGAGGTGTCCGGTCACCTGCGTGCACTGCTGAAAGTCGTTGGAGGCGCCTCAGGTGGCGGAAACATGGGGACGTCCATGTGGAACCCCAGGATCCCATAAAAGAATCAAACATCAATCATTCCATCAGTCATGTCACGTCACATCAAAATTAAATCAAAATCAAATCAACACAAAAACTAATCAACCAATGAATCAATCCATCAACCAACCAATCAATCAATCAATCAATTAACCAATCAGTCAATACCGTCATCATCCTCACCATCGCCATCGCCACCACCAGCACCAGCACCAGCACCATCACCATCACCACCACCACCACCCCACCACCACCACCACCACCACCACCATCAGTATCATCATCATCATCTCCCCCTTAAAATTGCTCGTTTTGAGGCAAAACCATGTTTTTTGAAGCAAAGATTAGCACAAAAATCTGTGAAGGTGAACCATCATCTCCAGGTCCCGGCCTGTGGTCACGTTGTCCTTGCCATTGATGATTTCCTCGGCCAATCGGCCGCCCAAAGCCACGCACATGCGATTCTCCAGGAATTCCTTGGAGTAAAGACCTGCAGGTCGTTGGGTATTCGGCCACCCAAAACACACCATCAATTTAAGGGCATCTGACACTATGCGATTGTCGGGTAAACGATTTTGAGGCACCTAACCTGGAGGTATCACAAATCTATATGTTTGGTATGCATTGGAATCCACATATATCTTTTTTTCTGAGGCTTTGACTCATACAATTGAGGTTCAATCATCTGAAATAAGGATCATTTGGGTTACATGGGTATACTAAGTATGTATATAAGTAGATTTCATTATAATCGATGCCTATTTCATTGTAAATGATATCCTGATTCAGTGTATGACAAGGATAAGAAAACGGTGAATTATGGCATGATGTTGCATCTTCTTGCAGCATTTAGAGGGTCAAGATTTCCAAAGGAATGGTTGACCGACGTTCGTTTTTGAAAAGCCTCGCCAATGGGGAGCAAAATGCAAATCGTCAAAATGGGGAGCAAAATGCAAATCGTCAAATAGATCCAGGGGCATCAAGGGACAGGAGGTCCTATTTTGCTTCACTTGGTGCTGGAGCAGCATTCGTGTCTGGGGGTCCCAGAGGAGAAGGTGAGTTGGGGAGATCAGTGGTTTGTTTTTCTGTGGCAAGCATCTTGGAGTTTAAAGGTGGTAGTCAAATTGCTGCAGCCTACAAACAACCTGCTCAAGCAGCACGTCTTAGACCAAACTATGACAACAGCAGAAGACGGTTGTATGCAAACCCTGAAGTTCGACAATCGCAGCTTACTTCTGGAAGTAAGGTACATTTTTCATTCAGTTTTCAGGTTCTTTTGTTTGACATATCGTAACAATATGTGGGGTTAGTTATATTAGGCTATAGTTGTGGCTTGTGACCTGCGCTTGTGGGAGGCATGCAGAAAATGGAACCTCTGCAGAGCGGGTGAGGAAACTTCTGGACAGAGCATCCTGCCAGTGTCATCGTTTGAAGTGTTTCAGAAAATGTGCTTCTTCCTTGACGGAGATCATGAAGTTCCTACTTGCCTTTTGGGCCCTGGAGAAACCAGCTCAAGATGCATATGACTCACACTTAGTTGTTTGAAGAACAACATGGGCTGACAGTTTTGTATCTTTGTATTTATGGGTTTGAAACAGTTACCTGTTTTCTCTTTGTTTTGATCTAAGATCTTTGAGATGGTGAAGAACTCGGTTTGGGGCAACCGTTCCTGGCAGTTCTGTGGCAAGAGGATCTCAGCACGATGCCTTTCAGCTCTCATTGGCATCAGGCCACAGAGGTTGGGGACAGCTGGAAAAGGTAAATTAGACCTTCGCTACAGGTGCTTTGGGGCCGAGACCTGGCTTGATGTTGTTTGTGACCTGTTGGTTCAAGAATCACATGTTACAAATTTGAACAATGTTGTTTGGGTATATATAATATGTGGATATATGTGGTTTGTATTTTTGGTTGCAATCCCTGTGTGATCTCAAGGAGAAGAAACGAAGACCTTTGAAATACATGCGAATTGACCAGTTTTTTTTGAAGCTCTACATACAGCAAGGGGGCATGCTGCCCACACAGTTCCTTGTGTGCAAAATACCTCCATGCCATTCAAAATGTTCAACTGTATTTAACCATGTGATCTACACACATTGACATGTTGTTGGTGAGGTTTCAACGGGCCGCAAGATTAAGATCACAGACCAAAAGTTGTGCTCCATCCCCACTTTCTGTGACGTTTAGAGGAACGTCACATGATGATGATTTTGAGACAAGAGTCTGGTTTGCAATATGCAGAAATGTATATTACAAAACAAAGGTTGAGGTATACCAATAAAATGTTCTTATACCTTGTGTTTGAACTTACTCAGGAGATGAAGATGACTCTTCAGGCAACGAGGCCGTTGTTGAGATGGAACCGATTGAGTCAAACCTTGAACTGAAACTGCATGTGATGGGGAGCAAAATGCTCTACACACAGTAGTGGCCTAAGTTTGTTGGGCTGCTATGATGGCCATATGTCATATGAGAGATACAGAAATAGCCTAGGGTCCTAGACAGTGATTTGGATTGTTTTGTATATCGATGAGATTTGACACCCAGGACAGTTGAAAGCAACTTTGGGATGGATCCATCCAATTTGCCTACAAGATATTTGCCCCCTGGAAATCTAAAGATGCTTCATGTTCAATGTGGTGGCGGCATATCGCAACTTAGATTGAAACAGCAGTGAAGCAGGTCAAAGAATCAAAGTTAACACAGGTGTTTTGACCACGGGAAAATGGTTTTGCTGCCCAGGTATGCTCACTTTGCGCGGAGGTACAAGACCAAGTGGCGAAACCTCTTGCGTTTTGCCACCCCTACCAACTTCCCAGCTTGTGATGACTGTACAGCTTACAAGGATGCTTTCGAAGATGCTAGAGATCCTTTATCCAAAGTTATGTCGCATGTTACTGCACACTAACATGTGCCTGTGGTTATATAAATGGTTTCTCTCTCACCGAGGATCCCGTTGATCGGTATGAAATATCACGACAATACAAAGAACACCTTGAATCTGTGTCTTTGGATCGGCAATTGGAGATGCATTTCCAGGAGCCCTAAATCAGGGTTTCAACATATTATGTGCAAGTGTTAGTATGCAATTATATGCTGGGAAGTCAGAATTACGTGACCCTTCCACAGGATGTCAACCCGTTATCTGATGACGAAGCTTTATTGTTTTGCAACACAGAAACTTCTCTGCACAAAAAGAATCATGGACTCTGAAACATAAGCTGAAGTGGTTTTGTTTATTTCCCCCAACCCCCTTGAGTTGCATTGTCCAAGGATGGAATGGATCAGACTAAATGGGCAGTTCCAAGAGTTCGACATGGAAGATTAACAAAACGAATAGCGAAGCACGATCGGCCAAGAACTAAACTCCAGGGATGCTGGTTGCATGGTATCGTCTTGTGCATGTTCGTTTTGGATGTGCGACAAGGTGGTGATGGGTCCATGGTGTGTGAATGTTTTAGCAGGGCCTTGGACAAGATGAAAGAGGCATGTGATCACAAGGGAAAACCCTACCCAAAGAGGATAATTCTTTGGGAACTTTGGCGTTGTATTTAGAAAGCTTGTTTTTGATCCCAAAATTGTTTTTGTGAGAATAAAAATGTCTAGGAAAGTCTGCCGAGAACTTGCATGTCCAAAGTCAAACGGACTACATGAGGTAGACAACACCGTGAAGGAGTGCAAAAATAATACAGTCATGAAGATGATGGCATGGTTGCTACTCCAAAAAGGCCTACAATTCACTGGGCTCATGATGAGTAGAGTGGGTCATACCCACTCTACCTTAGGTTCCTTGCTGAGAAATTAGAAACTCCAGCCCTGTGGGGAGGGATACACCTGTGGTTATGGCGTTATTGTTTGAAGGATTTAGACCAGTACCTTTTGGTCTGAGCAACCAGCTAAGACCAAATTTATGGCCTATTGGCCCGATCAATGCGATGGGTTGATATCCTGGCCGATGATGATGACATCGTTCAGCATCTTGACTATATACCTAGTTCATACTTTACAAGATTGCCCCTATCCTATCGATTCATCACAGTCCCACTTGTTAATCTGCTACTCGCATCAGGAAAGTGGCATATCTCATGGACAAACTGAACCTCAAGGAGTGGTTGGGCACTGCAATGGTCCATGTTGAGAAAGTCACAACCATTCGCCCATGGAAACAGTGGTGTCCTGATTGCAATAACAAACGGTATACAATATTTTTACTATGGTAATGGGGTAAAGGGACCCTGCATTACATAAGAACAGCTCGAAAGAGATCCATTGATATTATTGCACCATGTGTTGGTTCACAATGAGCTACACAATCGAAATCACCATCAATCACAATGCCATTTGCCCCATGACATCCTTCCCATTGAGTCTCAGGTTCGAGAAAGCTCCAGTTACTTTTTCTGGTGCTTTGAGAGATGATGCAACTGGCGCTCACTCCTTCCTTTTTATGCGATCGCGAGGCATACCACACAGCCACTGTCCATGTGATATGCAATGACAGTTTGAAACGCATACATCTCAGTTGAATTCAAGTGACAACTCTGTGCCAGACATCCCTCCAAACATGCACAAAGTCTCCAGTGGACCTGGACGTGGTCGGTGGCCTGAATCCCCACATGATGTCTACTGCTGCATCAAACGGTTTGCTGCTGATCAGCAACTGTCCCAGGATATGGTGCGTTCTATTTCAAGATCTAACATGACATGATAGGTGATCTGAAAAGCCTATTCAAATTTGTTGTATCCAAAATCAAAAAATAGTCTTCAAATGTTTACATGGCCACTGGTTGCCACTTGGTACTTCGCCGCTCAAGGCTAGGAGCCATGCTTGGTCTGGCCTGCTGCCTTCATGGATATTTTGAACGAGGTGCCTCAAGTGCCCAGGCCTTTCAAAATGTTTGACCAGGATAGAAAATTGAAGCTTATGCAGCTAGCTTCAACACTACTTGAAGTGACACCGAATGAATCCACCCAAAGAACGGTGAAGTATCTTGTAAAAATATGTTCTGATTTATCACCAAGCATGCCTCCCCGTTTGCTCTGGATCGGAGAGAAGGTGCTGAATGAATTTGATGAGTTGGAACGTTTGGATGTGTGTCACTCTATGCAACGCTTGCTCCCTCAAATGAGATTTGTGGCAAGGCTGCAACGACCATGAGTAAGGGGAAAAATGCCACTGGAACTTGGGGTCGAATGCATAAACCAATAGTATCAGTTATCAGCTATGTGCAGCTGAAACAGTCCATGGTTTGATTCAGCAGTGTATGGTCATAGATGAAACATCTTACTTTGATTTGCACTGAAACGCCACACGCTATCTCATCAGTGTGAAGCTGTCAGATAACAAAGTAGTGCTCTTCACAAGTGGTCAAATGCTTCCATCCCATCTGGAGACCTTTGGGCCCAGAAATCAGTTTGATATGAACTCACCGGTTCCAAGTCATCAAGCAGCTGCTAGCTCACCAAAGCCAACGCCTGCCACCAGGACAGATCATTGATTTCTGTTCCATGCTATGGGGGCGTGGTTTGCTTCAACATGTCCAGGACCAAGCGTGGGGCAGAGGAGCAAGGTGGTTCTACACCAAAAAGAACTTTGTTTGAGGCAAGATCATTCTGTGGACACAAGTACCCCCAAAACCCTTCTGTATTCTGGCTAGTTTATAATCTGTATAACATAATATGGTAAACACCAGTTGCAATCAGGAGAGTAAATGACATCATTCTATTGAACCCCAATGTAATGAGGACACAAGTTGATAAAATAACAAATCACCATATACCATCAGTGTTTATTACATCACATATGTTACAATCTATCGTGAATCCATCAGAATTGAGGCTACACTTAAACTATGCTTGATGTTTTCCATGGTTTTGTTCTGGGTCACCCACCCATGGATTCCCTCATGCACATGACATGGAGGTGAAATCAAGCCCTGAAGCAGAAATGCAACCTGTGTGGCAAGACGCCCAGGCACAACCAGCCATGCTTACGTGATGGAATGGTATGTGAAAAAATTGAACCATGTTTGAATTTAGCCAGACCCCACCTGAGTGGAAGAAGTACGAGACTCCACCACCATCTGAGGAGCCTGAGTGGCATGCGCAGAACAAGTTCAAACACAACAAAGCTGTGTGAAGTAAGTCATGTTGTAGTTTCAAATGGTTACCATGACAGTCAACAATCACTACTATTCCAGAGTTTGCTCAATAACATGTTTCCAGCTCGTCAGGAGAAACCGATCAGCAAGGCATGGGGAATCAATCAGTCTCAATGATTTGTTTCTTCAGAAGGGGGGATGACAATTAACCAATTGAATCTTCATCAGGAAGCTCGAATCGCTATTGCATCGAAGCATGCGCTCATCGAGGCCAGAGGTACCCCACCCACTCTGGGCCACCAAGCTGCCCTCCTTGTGCAGGTGTCACTGCTCCTGGGCAAGAACTATATCAAGGCTGATGAAAGGGTGCTGCAAATGGCCAGCATACTTTGCAAAGCCAGTTCTAGGATCATAGACTTGTACAATGATCAATCTGAGTGACCCCTGAAAGTCTTGGAAACCAAAAAGCACGGCCAAAAAAGTGCGGTGTCCAAAAAAGTTGTCAGTTCACATGGAGGTGAGACCAGTACAAAACATTATAAACGCAAAGCAGCTATGCAAAAAATGATGAACAGTGTTTTCTTTATAGTTGTTTTGTGGTGGCTCAAACCAACACGAAGAACCTGGCCCAACCCGATGAAACTCTGTTGCAAGAAGGGAAGCATGGAAGCCAACATAGTTGAACCCAAGTGCTAGTATTATCATTAGTTGCATCATTTCGACTACCACTTTGCCAAGGAGCCCTTTGTCATTGAAAGCTGCGGTGAGTAAAGTGCTGGCAGCACCACCTAGCACCAGGCGGGCTCACACAGTTCAGATGCAAACACCAGCTGCATTTCTGCCACCTGGCAGACCTGTGAAGAAGACCATCGAGAAAAAGAAACCTCCTTCCACGAGGACATTCCAAATCAACACTTGAAGTAGATAAGTTGATATCAAACAAAAAGTTTCCCAGCATCTAGTATGTTCTGACTTCAAGTTACCTGTGAACTTTCACACATTCATCACCGCTGGAAGTGCTACCCAAAGACCAAGACGGCGAAGCCAAGCAGCCAGCACCCAAAGGGTTTCAAGTCAGTCCAGGATGCAATGTCCTGGAGCAAGGTGTTTTTGAAGAGGTTGATCAATGTGTTTGGAGAAAATCTCGTGTTGTCCAAGCTGAAGAATTGGAATTGGACTACAACCACATGCTTCAGTGGTGTTGGATGTGCTGAAACGGTGAGGGTTGAAAAAGTTGTTTGACTGTAAAACCACCATGTTCAAAAATCACATATTTGATAGTACAACATAACATATTGTAATATACTGTATTTAAAATCATGGGGCTGAAATCCTCTTACATGGGGTCATCCTGACAGGCACTGCGGAGCTTGGAGGCTGCATTTTGCAGCATGTACCCCAAGCACAATCCAGTTGGAGTACAGCGGGTAGATATGAGGTGGGCTGTGGAGCGCGAACCTAGCTGCCAGAAAATCCTCTCTTCCACCTATGGAACATGTGTTTTCGGTGATATCATGGAGTTGGACAGTAAGAAGCCGAACCTGTACTGCCACACCCACAAGAAACACTGTCCACTACATGTTCCCAAGACCAAGGGCAGAATCTCAGCTGATTATATAAATGCCTGAGTTAGTACAAAGATGCAACACTGGTTTGATCATGGGTTATATTTCAACATCGAACGTTGTACTGGATGTGTTGGTGTAAACCTTACGTAGCCATATGGTTCACCATGCTTCACCAAGGAACTCGTGTCAATCTCACAGGACTAGGGTATGCAAAGAACATGCTGGCCTCCAAGAGGTTGAGTTTAAACACTTCAATGCCATGCATGATTCTGACATATACGTACATCTGTTGTTTTGGGCCATATGATGCAATCCCTGCCAGGAGCACCTTGCACACCTTTCTCTTCGATGGGGCTTGGCCAGGGTGAGGGCGATGAGGTGTTCAAAGTACATGAAAAATATTACTCGGAAGTTGGATCATCAGCTGATGTTGCAATCTTAGAGAATGTCCCTGAGTGCACCATGAAAGAACACACCCGACGTGAGCTGGGGTCCTCCTGGGACAGTGAGGCCATGCCAATAGATCCCAGGATCTTCGGCCTTGGATGTGCCCGTGCTAGGTTGTATGGGGTGGCATGGAAAAAACACATGTACCAATGGGACCCATCAATCTCACTCGAGATGATCATTGATGCCTTGAAAGCTCGACCAGTTATGACAGCCAACAGCTTCTTCTACTTGAGCAAGACCCCATCGGTGAGACTGACAGAAGCTGAGGAAACTTAATTCAACTTAATCACTACTGGGGTTTATGTTTAGCTTCTGTTTCCACATCTTTAGGAATGAGTGAAACATCAGGGCTTATATAATCTTATATACTTATTCTGTGTCAATGTCATTCCCATCAGCCCCAAGGAGAGGAACCGCAAGGACTACATGTCCTGCCATGGCCGTGATTGGGAGGTGGCAGATCTCAATCAACTTGTGAGGACCGGACGTGGACGGACGGAGACTGTGGAGGGCCACTTGCCCACATTGACGACGAACAGCGGGAAGTTGTGGTCAAAGGTCCAAACGGGCTTGTGGCAAAGACTATTGTTTGATTCAAAATAACATAACACCCAGATATATCTTATAAGATCATAAACGTGTAAAACCAAAGGATCTATCAGCCTATCAGTGACATTCAGTGAGTACCCTTGAATATGTATAAAGTTGTTTCCCCTGAAGGTGCATCGTCGCTTCCTGACACCGACTGAGATGTTGGCCTCCCACTGTTTGCCAACATCGTCCCACCAGGCTAAGGCCTCGGGCTCCCCGAAGTTGGACATTTCAGGGGCTCCAGCTTCAGCCTTGACACGGGCTGCAGGAAATGCCATGTCAGTTCCCTGTATGGGCGCTTTCGTGCTGGCATGCATAATGTGCATAGAGCCAGTCAAATGAAAATGTGTAGCTTAGATCACATGGAAAATTCGATGGCAGTTTAATTCAAGATGTCAAGCTTTGAAAGCAATTCAGAACAAGATGGATGACTCCTCGCTTGCTTGAAAAAAAACCAAAGGAGCCTTTGAGTGAAACAATCATCAAAACAAGCCAAGGGAGAACCATATCAAACCAGCATTTTGATTTCACATGACTTTGGGCATTGTGCAGCTCATTTTGATCAGGTTCTGCGGTAGCTGGAGCCATGGGTAAGCGTCCTGCCTCAGGGACACCGCCATCGGCTTCCAAGGTGCCCAAAGTTGAAAGCCTGGGGCCATGGTCTGGCAAAATGCTAGCCGGGGCTCAGAATCTAATCAGCAGAAAATGGAAACAAATATTGATTTGTAAATGATCCCAAATCCCAACTAGGTTTTTAAACGCCCATGGAATGTTACTTTCAAAAGCTATAACATAGTAGAACATTGTATAATTTTGTTATTACAATATAACATTATATAATTTGTTCATACAGTTATATAATAATATATAATGTATATTTATAATATATATTATATAATATATAATATATTATTTATATAATATATAAATATATAATATGGGTATTCTGCTCATCACAGTGAATTTCTGAGGATGTTTGATCCAGAACAAGATGATCACCCAATGAGTTGGCTTCTGGCCCACAAGACTCCAACCCTTTATCCCGCTCTTCACCAGTGGCTTTCGGAGTTTGAGAACCTTCCCGTTGGGGATCTCATGCCGGACTATGGTTCTCCAAAAAACATGGTAAGTGATGTAAGGGAAACATGAAAGAACCCCAGCAACATGTTAAGCTTCGGGCTTCATGGACCATCTATCTATCAAGCAAATGAATCATCAGCCATGGCTTCCAGGAGCAGACCCAGAAAAAGAGCTTCGAAGTCCCTCTCCTCGCCTTCACGGTCAGGATGCCTTGTGACGGCCTGCCGATGTTGGAGGATTGGCTGACCCATGCGGCCAGCATTTGGGCTATTGGGTATGAACCGTGGCGGGAGGCTGTGGAAATCAAACCAACATCACAGACTGTGTTGGGGAATCATATGGGCTTTGCTGATGTGGAGCCGACCAAGGGAGTGGGCAGGATCAGCATGTTGCTGTTCACAGTGTGGTACTCTTACCTCAAGCTCAAAGATGTGCTGCTGAGCCCCCCTGAAAGGGAAGAGTTTACTAAGCACCTTGGCAAAGGAATTCTGATTGGGGTAGATTTTCTGCTAGGGGTACCTGGTTTTAGCAGCTGGTTTTGGTATACCTGGGGGTATAGTTGCATCGCCTTTGAAGTTTCCATGTTTCCAAATTTTCAAGGGTGATGCTCCTGATGAGAACGTCGCCCTTGATGTGAAGGACCCATATTCAACCAAGCAACAGGGTGACCTTCTGTATGGGAATGTCGTCCCTGATGCTGGCCCAACATAACCAATGAGTGACCTTTTCTATGGGAATGTCGTCCCTGATGCTGGCCCAACATAAACAAAGATACCAAAGGGTGACCTTTTCTATGGGAATGTCGTCCCTGATGCTGGCCCAACATAAACAAAGATACCAAAGGGTGACCTTTTCTACGGGAATGTCGTCCCCGATGCTGGCCTTGCCAAACTGGGACATGGCGAAGGGTGACCTTCTCTACAGCAGCATCGTCCTTGGAAAATCAAGAACATAGAAAGCCCAAAGGTGATGCAACTATACAGAATTTGAGATTTGACCACATTCTTCATAATCTGGTTCTAGACCCCACAAAGGATGGCAGTTCTAGCTTTTTTTCTTTGTGGGACCATGTCTTGGCATTGCCAAATTTATTGGGACACCATTTGAACAGTGCCTATATCAAACCAAACCCATTGATATCTCAATCTCAGGTGGCTGAAGAAATCGAAGATGGTCCACTGTGTTTACCTCCCTGAGACTTGCGAGAGTGACTACATGTGGAGGCGAATCCAGGTATCCCAACAGCAAGCTGAACGCCAGAAGAAGTCGTTGCTGCAGTTGTGCATGATGTTTCATCGAAGGGCAGCTGAAGTTCAACGGGACTGGGGTTTTCAATTCGATAGTTATGTTTTCAAAATAGTATCCCATGATCCAGCAACCCTCTTTCGAAAATAAACTATTTAAGTTTTGGGCATTAGTAGCTTTAACCCCAACAGGCATTCAGGCCCTGTTCATTTTACCAATAATTTGATTTGCTAGGACGACTCCACCCTGACCTACAAAGAGGCGTGGCTGAAATCCATTGATGAGTACAATGCATATGGGTTGGCAGCTACAGACCCGAAGTACAGAATCGACAAGAACCAAGCAGGCCTCATGCTGGGCTTTAAGGCTGGGTATCCCTGAAAATCACTGTCTAAATTTGTATTTGTTCTGTTAAAATATCAAAATCTCCAAGAGACCCAACAAGCTAGCCCACCCGTTCACCATCTTTGACTATGCCATTCATGCGCTTCAGGTGGGAACTGCTGATCCTGTCTGGCAGCTCATCTTGAAACATTTGCACATGAACAAGTTTGAAGCGTCAGGCTTGGGGTTTGGATTGAGAGAGTTGTTGCTACTGAAATTAAGTTCGTTTAATTGGTCATCATTTCAAAAAATGGGGTACACTTGAAAGTTGGAACCACTGTAGCTAAAACATCATATTTATGCCTGACAGCATGACACAAGAACTAATATCTCTCATTTCCAAAGATGTCTTTGGAATAGTGATGCCATCCCAAATATGTTCATTTTCTCACCATTCTGCCCTGCAGCCTTCAGCCGGGACACGTTGCTGAACTCAAGATGGCTCCTTCAAGGTATCCCCAGAGGGTCCGAGGGAATCTGGAGGGATATTCTGGAGATGGATTCGGGAAAGCAACATATCTTTATGCAAAGAGTGTTGTTTGTACATGGCGTCACCAAGAAGAAAGCAGGAAAGGCCCAAATCCTTCGTCTTCCAAATCATGTTTGGGAACTGGAAGCTGATGTAGCTTGCTTGGCTGGAACCATCCTGCAGAAAATGCAGTCCTTCCGTGATCCGTCCAATCTTCTGGTCTTTCCTGTCGAGACGATCAAGATGGTGATGTCCCACTTCATTGAAGGGTTACTTGAAGGAAACCATAGCTAAGATTTTCCAAGTTCCATGATACTTTCAAACCGGGGATAAATCCATGACATATTAATTCACCAAAAAAAAACCCTCAGGGATTTTCACGATGAGCTGAAGCCCTTGGTGGAATCACGTGACCCGGGAATTTGTCTGGAACAAACAGCCATGTGGATGGACAACCTTCCTGAGACCCAACAACCAGCAGATGATGGGGCTTTGACGAAGGCTGATGGAAAGATTGCAGACCTAGTTGAGTCCCAGCAAAAAATCCAGTTTGAGGCTGACTGTTTGGCCTTAGCGCGAGATGCTTCCCAGCTGGCCTCCTTATACCGTGAGGAGCAGCAGTCTGAACGGTCTGCCAGGCTGGCCAAAGTAATGCACCTCAAGCAGGAGAACGGCATTGGAGGAAACCTGGTGGCCCAGTTCATGTTGAAGAACTGTAACCATTTCAGTGGGCCGAAAGCTGATCTCACATCTATGTTGGACCAGGTACAGGTTATGAAACGAATCTTCTGGATTGTTTTCAATTCAATCATATCCATCGAAAATCTATATCAGATGATTAGATTAAATGGTTCTGGAGATAGAATGGGGGTACATGGGGTTACCATATTGTTTCTCACTGGGGAGTACCATACCATCGGGGTTACATGGGCTCACATGGGGGTCAACATCCATAGGTGGGTCAACTAAACTCACTCAGTGCACCCCTGAGTTCTTGAAAACAACTAGCGATTCGGGGGCAAGCTTGATTCTTTGGCTGGACTTCATGAAGTACGGAGTGGTTTCATCAACGGAACTGAACAACACCATCGAATTTGTGTCCCGAGCCCTTGGAGCCTTGCCTAGTCAGTCCTGCTGCTTTTGCATCGCACCTCAGATGTCCAGCGAGCGGCGCAGTGGGCTGAGAGAGGAATGGAGGCTGGGATGAGTGGCCCCCCTTTTCTTAGAGGATGTTCAAATCACTACTGTTTTTTTATTGTGCATCAATCAAAAGGTTTTGGATGCTTCTATATATTATACAATATTTAATTTGCAGATGAAAAAAGTACCTGTAAAAAATACAAACATCTAACGTCAATCAAAACGTTCAGGCGCATCGAAGACAAATTCGAGGCGAAATCTTTGAAGGCAGAAGATGTGTACATCAGATGTGAGCACCCACCTACGGCCAAGCGTGTGCCCCTGCTATTTCCTGGGTGGTTAGTGACGAAGTCTGATTGCGTTGACAATGTCTTCCAATCCAGCTCCCTTGTTCAAGACAGGAGTTTACGGGGCTTGGCAGGGCATTAGTGGTTGCACCCTCTATGTTTTGATAACAGCCACATATAAGATTGTAATTATGGCATATGATCATTTCCTATGTATCTGTATGCCTTAATAGGGCACAGTTAGGACAATATTGATTGTAATCCCAAAGTCCTTTTCGAGTTAGGCCATGAGGGAAGCCAAAAGGAGGAGAGAAGAAGAGGAACGAAAACGATGATCAACATGATGATCATGATCAAGATGTGATGATGGCGGTGATGAGGATGATGATGACGATGATGATGATGATGATGAGTTTGATGAGTTTGATGAGTTTGATGATGATGATGATGATGATGATGATGATGAGGACGATGATGATGATGATGATGATGGTGATGATGATGATGATGATGATGGTGATGACGATGATGATGATGATGATGATGATGGCGATTGTGATAATGGTGATGATGATGGCAATGATGATGATCATCGTGATGGTGAAATTGATGATGAGTTTGATGAAGATAGTTTTGATGGTTATGATTCATAAACTCAAAAGGATAATGATGATGGTGATGGTGACTTTGATGATGACGATGATGATGATGAGGATGATGAGGATGAGGATGAGGATGATGATGATGATGATGATGATGACGATGATGATGATGATAGTGATGATGTTAGTGATGATGTTAGTGATGATGTTAGTGATGATGTTAGTGATGATGTGGGTGATGATGTTGGTGATGATGTTGGTGATAATTATGGTTAATGATGATGCTGATGATGATGGTGGAGATGATGATGGTGATGATGATCACAAAATCAAAAAGCGCAATAATCACCACTATCAACACTATCTGTCTTACCATCACCACTTTATTGTTTGTTATGGGAATTAGTGACATAGTGTCTCCATGATCCATGGCATGTTACTACCCCCTCATCATCCCATATTTGTCCAACTTTCAATATCCAACCACTATTACTGTTTTTAAAGATGGTCCCTAATGTACTTTTGCAGGAGCCCACGTGACATGGTTCCCTTCATGGCGGAAGCCCACTACATTGTCCCGACAAAGGACCCTGTGCTTCATGCATCAGAAGGGCAAAGGTGCTGGGATGCCAATGGCTTGGGATCTCTTCGGTTTGATAAGCTTAGAGTACCCCCACCACCGAATGATTTTCTGTGGGAAGGTTAATTTAAATCATCCCTACCAATATAGACCCAGAACAAAATCAATAAGTCAGATGCCAAGCCAAGTCCACCTCACAACTCAAGTCATTATATAATATGTGTTCAAGTCTATGTTGGGGAACTACTAGTGGTTGAATGATCCCTTTGGGCAACCAAAGAAACTCTGGCCCATGGTCATTCCTGGAGTCATATAACCAACATGTCTCCCTGGCCCAGGGCCCTGTCTGAAGCGCAAGAGAAGGCACAATGGATGACTGGAGGAGCTCTGCCAGAAGCCGTTCTCAAGAGCCTTTTGCAAGGCTCAAAGTCAGGTGGACAGGTGTCAGTGGTCAACCTGACACCCTATGATGCCTGCTTGGAAAAGGCCTGTGTTCAGTTCCATTCCAAGAACCCTGCCTACAGCATCAAATCACTATCGTTGTCCACAGATGTTGGGGTGACAACCTACTGTGAACGATTGATTGCGATGTTCCTGATGGAGGACCCATTGTGTTTAGTTTTTCTCGTCAATGTTTAACATTCAATGAAAAATCATCATTATGGGGTGGAAGCTACAACCAAACCTACAATTAGTTTCACCAAAAAATCCAATGGATGTCATCTCAGCCCATGGCAGGATTGGAAGACAGACAGCGTTTACATGGGGAAAGTTCGTCGCTATGATCCAAACCCTCCTGAAAAAGCCGAGATTGATTCTTCCAAATTCTCTTTGAAACTGGCAGCGTTGACGAAAGACCCTTCAAAACGTGGTTGGCATGCCTGGAAAATCACCCTCAGCAACGAAGTTCGCAGTCTTCATTTGGGCCATGCAGTTTTCGGGGGACAATGGAGAGATCTTATCCTTGACTTTGATCGCAAGTTGCCCAAGTAGTGTTAACAAGTATTTCTTTAATTTTCAAACCAAATTCTACTCCCACCAATCTAACCTTTTGGAACCAAGGGCCCCCTATTGCCCCTTAACTGGTTTCAGCATGTTTCAGCAATACTCAGGTTCTGTGCAAACATTACTCCCGTCCAAGAGGAAGCCATTGTGCCTGCCGAAGTTGAAGAACCAGCTCGCCCAACATGGGCCTCAGATCCGAGAACATTGGAGGAACTGCTTGACCAACATGTGATTGAGACGAAGGTCAGTGGGCGTCATCCAGGAACATCCCTGTTCTTGGCAGTAGCTACTTCCAGAAATGGGGCACTAGTGGATGCCTTGCCAGACCAGAAGTACAAGCTGTTCCTAGCACATGGGATCAAAATAGTTATGTATTCTTTTCTATCACAAAGGAAAACACCACCACAGGATTACAATGGGAATTGGTCCCCGTAATTAATTGCTATATAGACATGTCCAATGGCTTTGTGATGGGTTTAAATGAACATGCAAGGTATGCCATCAAGCCATCGACTTGGACACAGAGGAGTTTTTGATTGCCCATGGCAAGTCATCCTTTCTGAAGCCTGAGAAGCTTGCCAAATTGTCCCGAGAACATGTTGGCCCAGGCCAGCTTGCTACCTCAGGGGTGGTGGCCAAAATGAAAAGTTGAGGAACTAATATAATATATTAGTTGCATTATTAACATAGAAGAGTGATTCTAAATATTGAGGCAGCCCCAGGTACTTCAAACCCATCAAACATTTGACATGGAAAAATCCAAACATTGTGTAGCATCTAGATTTGCCCGGCCGATGTTCCCTTCAGCATTTTGGATCTCTGAGCACTGATTTTGGTTGGCCATAGGTTGATCATAGAATCACCAGCGTGGTACGACACCCCATGGCTAGCCTCAACCTTGGAGATGTTTTGGCGAAACATGGCTTGAAGAAGGACTGACAATCACTTGACTGTTTGGAATCAGAATTCATCTTGATATAGTTTGACCAAAGTGTCCACAGTGAACCCTGACCCATGTTTCTCCAGGATTTGGACGCAATGTTGGAACGAAGTCCTGATGCACTAATCACCCCACCACCTAATACTGCCAGCTTCTCAGAATGGTCCAATTATGATTCACACTTGGGATTCACTTGATTTTGATAACATCCTAGTGTTCCACTCCTGCTCAACTGCTCTTCCTAGGTGCACTCGCCTCGAACCGGGACACCACCCTCTGCACCAGCTGGGAACACGGGCAAGCTGGAGACTAAAGCTTTGCCCCTGAAGAGCCACAGTGCTGATGGAAAGAAACAGGAAAGAATCTTGACCGATGCTGAGATTCAGAATCTTAAGGGGGAAGTTGATGAATGCGTGGTCAATTCCAAGGAGTCTAAGAAAAAGGGTTCTAAACCCAACGGTGCTAAGGGTGACCATCCTGATGTGGAAATGGCGCTTCCTGAGCCAAAGGTTCCTAGAAGGGGGGCTGCTGCAAGGGCAGCTGCTCAGGCCTTGTCGGCCAGCTTGGCCACTCCTGCTCCTTCTCAGGCCCCCAAGGCCAAACCTGGGCGCAAAGGCAAGGACCCAAAGGCCAAGGCCAAGGCGAAGGTCAAGAAGAACCCAAAGAGTCGAGCTGCCAAGACGAAGAAGGCTGGTTTCTACTTTGCCTTTATGACATCATGTCCTTGAATGTCTGCATGATGCAGTTTTATCAGCCAGAACCAGTTTTGTTTTCATGTTCCACAATGGTAATGAATAAAAACATGTTTTGATCACGCTTTGACCCCTGCAGCCTGCGGCATCCAAGAAGCAGACCAAGTCAGAGATTCCGGCCACCCAGGCTTCCTGGCTGATGATGGAATGGGAAGGATACAAATAAGTATCATAGGGGGTTATCTGTTTCAGTCCCGAAATCAAATATAATATGGATTTATCAGATACTAACCACTGATCACAAAGCTGTTGAAATCCAGCATATTGCACCTGGTGATTGGAAAGCACCCCTCCAAAGTCTACCAAGGAGAGTCCAATGTTTGACAACGGAGAAGAGGAAGATCCCGAGGAAGACCCCGAAGAGGTGGATGAGTTGAGTTCTACGGAGGAGCTTGATTTGCCCACACCCATCAAAGAGGAGATGGAGTGTGGGGATTCTGCTGCTGCCTCGCCTGGCAACAGCCCGAAGCCCAAGAATGCGAAGCGCTCCAAGAGCAGCAGCAGCCTCAAGGCTGATGGCCCTAAGGATATGCGATCCTCTTATTGGACATATATCCATGACCAGCAGAAGCAGATCAAGAAGGAGAATCCTGAGATGAAGCCCAAGGATGTTCTGAAGATGGCTCGTGAGAAGTCACTCAACTCAAACAATCAATCAGTGAATATCAGTGATCAACATTCTGATGGTCCAAGGGTCCAAAATAATCAAGATATTGAAGCCTCATCGGAATTACACCTCTTAGTGAATCCAAATTATATAGAGGTTGATGTTCTCCATGTTAAAACCTTGACCTCAACTATCAACTATTGATTCAAGTTACATACTATTCACAATGACCTGCCACTCTGAGCAACCCAGCAGCTGGATTCAACACCCACTTGACTTCTCCTCAGGTGGCTGACATGCGAGATCCGAATGAACAACGTGAGCCATTTGTCCAAGAGTGAGCTCAGCCGTCGCCGAATCAAAAAGTAAGTTGTGTCACCAATATTTAGATCAAATCTTTGGAGGTAGCAACATGCCCACCAAGTCTCTGAAACATATAGTTGACCCAATGTCTTATAGGATGATTCAATTAAATGCTTTCATGACATACACTGATCAAAAAGAAATGCTGAGTTTGCTGTGTGATGAGCAATGGGGGGCATCAGCTACCGTTAGCTATAACTATGTGGCGCCTACATGGCTTAAGGTTGCTCGTTGGGGGATTCGAGCTACCTGCTGGGCAATAGGCTTGAACTAGCCACATTCCAGTCTAAGCGGATTCTGCAGTGAAAAAAAAGTGTTCTCTCATTCTGTATGGGTCAGGCCACTGAATTCCACCCCAAGTAATCACTAGAATTCATTTGAATGAAGTTGGATATTTGGGGTACCAAGCCAATCTGGAACAAAATCATGTGACACCCCTTTTTCTAAACCAATCACGGTATTGTGACACTTTGATCATGTCCTTGTGGTGGGGTTTAGGAAATCAAACAATTGCACTTCGAGCCCACCAGGTGACCCATTGGCCTTCACAATGCCGTGCAAGTGGCTGTCGGATCAGGAAAAAGTTGTGCTCGAGATGAGCTCAGAATCGTCGAAGAGCACCTCAGATGCAGCCCCATGCACCATCCGTGCTCTGCTCCATGAGTTGGAGGAAACCAACATTGTGGACACAGGCTTACATGCCCATACCTGTGAACGCCCTGGACCCCAGCAGGAAACCAAAACAGGCCATGAATTTGCCAAACTTTGTTCATTGATTTGGTTCCCCCCCATATACTTTGAGATCTGTCATATCCCTTTTAAATCCAAATCGCCTTAATGTAAGACATGATTCCCCACACTGGGACTGTCAGGCAGTCTTATAGTATCATGTTTGTTTGGTAGAAGATAATGTTTAAATTGTCGTTGAATTGGACTCATTAAACCATAGGAACATCACATTATCTTCTCCAATTTATTGATGAAATCCACTACGCATGGGCATTCAGCAAAATCCCACATTCGGAAGTGGCGATATCCTGAGATCCCTTATCTTGATAGGTGATGATTACTTTGTGGTGAAGGCTGGGAAGAATGTGCCAGTGTTCTCCTACACGCCATCCCTGAACAACCTGAAGTTCGCAACTGTGGCCAGCGCGTTCACACGTGAGGTGGGGTTACAACAGAAAACATTTCACTACCCAGTCAGCCCCTCCTTAAACAAATGGATCAAATGGAAATTTGGAAAGTAATGCACAGACATGTTCAACCCGAAAGGTTCTTGACGCTAGTGCGACATTGACCCGAGCTTGGAGAGTGGCCTATTTGAAGGCTGAAAAGGTTTCTTGCCGTCAAATTCTATATCATATTTTTGCCTTC
Source organism: Cladocopium goreaui (assembly GCA_947184155.2). Classification (NCBI taxonomy): domain Eukaryota; class Dinophyceae; order Suessiales; family Symbiodiniaceae; genus Cladocopium; species Cladocopium goreaui. Next base: position 510,273 of record CAMXCT020002190.1, read on the forward strand.
CACCTTTTTACCCAAAGCCTTTAGCCAGTGCTGCCTCTGAGGAAATCATGCCGAGTTGCTTGGCTCAGCAGGGCACCATGGTGCCATGGGATTTTTTCTATGATAGAACTAGAGTGCATCACAAACTTGATGGGTTCCTTGGGTCTACTGATCTACTTACTTGATAATGCCTCACATTGGTGCTGAGGAAAGCCATTGTACTTCCTGCGTGAGGATGTATCATTGGGTGTCAATGAGGTCTTACGTTTGCTGTGATCAAACTAGATCACTCTCGAAGTAGAGCGTTCCTGGTTTTGCCGGTACTCTGACAATGAGTGCTGTTGGGGTTTGTCTGTCAAGGCATGACTTCAGAAACCATGTAAAACCCATAGTAACCAATACAGTAAATTGGAACCGGTCTATTTTTTGGATGGGGTCAGCTATGCCTTGCAATGGGATGGTAAAAGGACACCTGTGCGATCCATGCAGCGAGAAAATGGCCGTCGAGACCGAGCAAGATGAACTTCACCATTCTCACCATATTTGGGTCTTGGGTTAATTTCATTTTGGCTACCCATCCAATGATATGGGCTAATCACCAAACAAACCCATTCAGTTTCAACTTCCATATCAACCTCATACATGGGTGAAATCCTTTCAATTGCAACTTACATACATGGGTGAATCCCATCATTTTCAAGCATCAAATAAAATGAATTGGGGATCGAATACAACGAAACTTACTTATATATATATATAATCATATATACACATCACGAAACCTGTGCACGACCCAATATCCAAGAAAGATATGGCAATGTACCCCTACCTGAAGTTGCCATTGATTGACTGACAAAAACGAAACGAGCAGATTTGCATGTGTCTGAAAGTATTACCCCAAAGACATTGTTGATCATCATTGTTCTGTTAATTGACCATGAATCGGGAGCCCATTGAGCCCATCTTCGATGGCTGGCAAATTGTTAACATACTGTTACAGAATACTTACATATACATTCATATCAGTGTATCATATTATATAATTATATATGTATATATTATCCACCAGATTCCCCATTATATGCGCCATTATATGTCCCCAGATAGTAGTATCATGTATTATCATATCATATCATATTATATACCCATGTATTCAGATATAAAGCCATGATACAGTGGAAAAAAAACTGCACCTTTTTTGATGTGGTAAACATTCCATTATTTTCATAGGCTTCCAACATCTTACTGGTGTTTAGCAGGGAATGAAGGAATGATCCGTAATCACTAGTAACACTAGTAGTAATCATCCCAGCAACCCCCATTCCCCCAGCAACCCATCCATTCCCTACGTAAAACGCACCAGTAAGACATGTTCCAACCATCCTTTTGGTTGGTGGATGTCGTGGACCCAGCGCCTGAGTTCAGGCGTTCTTCCGAGGGCATGAAGATGGTGACACCGCCCGCGGGGCCGCGGGGCACGATGCTGATCTTGGAGACGATGTCGTAGTCGTTCCTAGGTGGATTGAAAGAGGTACCCTCTGGTAATATATTTAACATAGCTATTGAAAATATTTGAAAATGGCCATTTATAATGGATTTACTCATTGAAAATGGTGATTTTCCATAGCTATGTTAGTTTACCAGAGGGTATAGTAAGGATATTGACCATCAATAAGCAATCAATAAGCAATCAATAAGCAAACAATAACCAACAATAACCAACAATAACCAAAAACAATCAACAGTCACCAACAAGAATCAACTATGGATTGATGACTAGGATATTGACCATCAATAAGCAACAATAACCAACGAGCACCAACTGTTGATTGACGATTATATGGTGAGGGTGATATTAGTAATATTAGACGTCAATAACCAACAATAACTAACCACAGGGATATTAAGAGGGATATTCATCAATATAGGAACATGGAAAATTCCAGAAATCACATAAATAGGATCGCATTGGTAAGTCCAATGATTCACTTGAATATGCTCACCAACAATGATCCCTATCTTTGCCACAGGATCCCCTTCATCCGTAGGTGGTGTGACACGACCACGTCGAGACACATCAAAGCGCCCAAGATAGCATGGCCGGCCTCGTGGTACGCCACCAGCTTCTTCTTTTGCTCGGACATCACAGCGTCCTGCAAGAATCTGCAAGATATGGAGAGAATTTCTTGAGATGCAATTCATTGCAGATCTGTTGAGTCTGTTGAAATGGCTTTCGAATTTGGACGACAAGTTGTGATAGGAATCAGTTAATAAACCAGAGTTGGACCCAACAGTATCATTTCCGGTTGAAGAAGCTGGCCGAGCTGGCCATTCTCAAGTCACAAATCGGTTTTTCCTGAGAACGGATGAACTCTTACCATAGATTTCTGGTGGTTTTGATCTATAGATTACTATAGATAATATTTGACATCAATACTGGGTTTGTCTGAACATCGGGTATCCTGTAATGCCATTGTCTATTATCATGTTGCGTAATTATAGAAATTGCCATTTGCTGGTTATATATCCCAACCACATATGATTTGTAGATAAATCATGATAAATCCCCCAAGCTATGAGTAGACGATGTTGTGAAACAAATATCATGAAAATAATTCAATCAGAATTGCTGGTGACATGAAAAGTCACAATTATTATGTTTCCACCAATGAAATCCCATCATCATTAAATCCACATGAAAATTCCCATGGCGTTTTCCTCGGGGATTCGGGGTTCATCCCAGCCTTCTTCTCCAGGCCGATGGCGATTCTCTCCAGGGCATTGAAAATATCCTCCGAGTCAATCTCCTCAATGATCGATGGGGAGAGTTCACCATGAATGCAGGGGAGTTCACCAAGAAACAACGAAGCATTGAAAATGGGGAGTGAACCCTAGCCAACAATGAACAAATTGGATTTAACCACTAAAAATTGGGAATTTCACCCTGAAAAATCATGATTTAATCATGAAAAACAATGGATTTAACCATGAAACTTGGGATTTGATGGGATATTACTGGGATAGTAATGACCCTCTGGTGATCGAACATAGTTTGCTGGAAAACTATCCTTTTAGTTCAATATAGTTCAATGATTTTCCCGGCTACAAACGCCATTTAGAAAAGAAACGGATTTCAAGTTTGCCATTGTTGATTGCCAGAGGGTAGATCTCCACGAATTGTGGACTTAGGGGATTTGGGGGATTTCGGAACCAGGGTCTTATATATATATATATATGTATACATACAGACATATCAACATTATTAACCAATGATCCTGTTGTTTGTTCATCTTGAGGAATGTTTCAAACGTTGGGGAGTGATTGGGTTTCTAGACTTGGGGGTGATCAAGAAGAACATGTTGAAAGATGTGAAGGGGCCGATTTACAAGGGCCAAAACTTTAAGCTAAAAATGGGGAAAATCCAGGGATATTCTGAACATGGCAGGTGGTTTCACAACAGTCGTTGACCTGGGCCTTGAGCCAATCCCTGGCTGAAACCCAGACATTTTTCTGCCGCCGTGCTTCTGATTTGTTCTGACGGGCGGCCACAATGGCACCTGCATTCGGATGGACAGCATTGGTGACTGCTTGGAACTAGATGCCACTGCTTTGAGATGATTACTGCAGTTCTCAAATAGCTCAGCGATTTGAGCGATCGACTGTAGTTCTGATCCCATTGTTCAGTATTGCTCCAACTGGCAAAACCAGCTCCCATCTTCAAGGCCACCAGCCCTCATGTGTCAATGGTTTGTTTTTAACTTCCAAAATCTCCCACCATTCCTACGCTTCAAAAAGGCCCCATACCCGAAGGGTTGTGCCGTTTTTCCTGCGCCTTCTACAAGCATGGTAGATCCCCCATTTCTGACCAACCCATCATCTAACCTTCCTGGCTTAGATACCTTTTGAAACCGGTTTGAAACCCCGTCATCCAACCTTAATTTCTAAACCGATCGAATCATAGATGTATCATCATGTATGAACCATGAATCCAACACCTAGCATAGTTACACCGAAACTTACCTATCTGACTTATCGTGTGGGGGCCCAATGGCGGAAATCTTCAGATACTCTGCAACAAAATACGTCTTAGCTGGTTAGACAAATATATCCCCAATGGTTCGCCAAAATATTTGGGTAATGTAAAGTGCCCATGTTCAATCTAAAGCAATCATCGGCAATCATTCCATGTTTATATTCCGAAAATATGTCTTTACCTGGTTTCAGACAATAATCCATTCGCCCCAATATTAAACACACCTTAGAAACCATGGTTTAGTCGGGGATTTACACATTCTATGGTGGTGTTTGATATTAGAGGAATCAAATCATATGAAGTACTAGAGTCTACTTGGTGGCTCGTCCCACTTACTAAGTATAGGTTATATCCCTGATTATAAGTGAAATAAGTAGGATTAATCCACTTATAACTAGGGTTATAACCTACTTATTCAGTACGATGAGCCGCCAACTAGTAAAGTAGTTGGTTTCAGATAGTATAAATATATATATATATTATATATATATTATATATTATATATATATTATATATATTATATATATAAGTTTCCCAAAGCAGGGGTACCCCGAAATCGCCCATGTTATTTTCGGATATTATAAACCATGCAGCTATTGGTACCACCATTAGAATTCACCTCCATGTATTTCTTAAACATTCCTCCGTACCTGGTTGACCCAGCATCCCCAGTTGCGTCGCCGCCCAGCGCCCCAGCCTTCATTGAGGAGGTTGGCCAAATCAGCTCCCGACATCCCCGGCGTCTGTCGGGCGATGGCAGACAGATCCACACCCGGAGCCAAGTTCTTGTCCTCGGTGAAGCGATGAATGCATAGGCGTGGATAAATTAAAGGCCAACAAAAACCAATAATGTTCATTGGAAAATATTAGAAATAGTCAGTAAAAATATATGTAATATCTATAATTGTAATTTCAGGTTTTTCTGGATGTTAACCATTGTTATTATTATTATGCACTAACCTGAAATCAGGCGCCCTTCAGGATAGTTAATCCTTACTACCCATCATTACAGGCGTCGCAGTGAGGTCACCATAATTTATCCAAATAGATGGATATATTGCCTTACACTTGGGGGTGCATCCCAGGAATTGTAAGTGGCTATTGGCCCCTATGTCGGAATATCCTCAGTTTTATGTCGGGCTTATTTTTGGGGCTGTAAACCACTGGCCTGGTATGGGTAGTTTTGTAGCAACCCCAAGGAAAGATAGAAAAGTAAAACCCTATTGACTAGTGAGGAATTGCGTTTCTATCTTTTGGGGGTTACTGCAAAAGATGTGCTAAAAACAATGCAACTCTTCAATAAAAGCTCAACCTTCATGTGGTTAACAAAAATGTGAAAATGACTTTACTTCGAGTGATCCCCACCGTGACAACTGATTTTGTCATTGTTTTTGACATCTCATCTGGAAGCATGTAAGGCATATATTGTCTGACATTCTATTTTGGCATTCTATCTAACATTCTAATCAGAGATTCTATTGTGGCATATTGTGGCACTCTATCTGGCATCTATTCTGACATCCTATCTGACATCCTTTCTGGCATCTATTCTGACATTCTTTCTGGCATTCTATCTGGCATTCTATCTGGCATCTATTCTGACATGGGCACTGCCGGACCTTGACGTCCGGCGCTGCCCACTGAGACCTGAATCTCGCGGTTGAGGTCCTGCAGTGCCCACTGAGATCTAGCGCTCGCGGTTGAGGGACGAGGAGAAGAGGAGAGGGAGAGGACAAGGAGGAAGCAGCTCTGATAAAATCTAGAGACCCTCACCTGGCAGGTGGGGAAAAAGGCTCTTCCATAGAATTGATAGATGGTGTATAAAGTTTCAAGTACAGTACCTAATATGTTTATCTTCATATGTGCCATGGTCAAATAATGGTATATGGTTTATGGTCATCCATCCCGCATTAAGAATCCTGAACAAAATGTTATATAGATCATTACAAATCCCTATGAACATTGATTGATTATTCGCGTCCCCCAATCTGGATATACAATCCAACTTGCTACCATGGCACATAGGAATTCACAGGAACCGAGTCATGAACTGAGTCATGAGTCATGCCCTAATCATGAGGACAACTGCCTTCGGAGAAAGGATCCATGTTTTAGGGTGAGATCACTGGCCATATAAGGGAATATACCTCTTTTCAATATGGCATGAACCATGGCATGAAACATGGTACAGTCCAATTTAGGTACCATTTCAATGGTACCAAAGATGGAAGGATGGTCTAACCGTCTAACCATATAGGCTCCACATATCATGATGGAGCTGATAGCCCTGCTCCCAGCCTTGGCATGCACCTTCAAAATCGCCACCCGGCCCTGCACATCAGGCGGGTCCACCTGCCGCGTTGCGATGGATGTAACAAATAAACGCTGTTGGAGCTATGGATGATCATATATGGATCTATATATATAATTATATACATATATATATAATTATATATATATGTGTATGTATATAATTGTATATATATAATTGTAAATATATATATATACAATTATATATATATATGTATATAATTGTATATATATATATAATTGTATATATATATATATGTATATGATTGTATGTATATATATATAATTGTATATATATATGTATATATGTATATAATTGTATATATTATATAATTGTATATATATATATATATCTAATTGTATATATATATGTATATAATTGTATAATTGTAAATATATGTATATAATTGTATATATATAATTGTATATATATATATATATGTATATAATTGTATATATATATAATTGTATATATATATGTATATAATTGTATATATACATATAACTGTATATATATGTATATATGTATATAATTGTATATATATAATTGTATATATATATATATGTATATAATTGTATATATATAATTGTATATTTATATATATGTATGTATATAATTGTATATATATATATATATTGTATATATATATATATTATTGTATATATATAATTAATTGTATATATATGTATATATAATTGTATATATAATGGTATATATATATGTATATAATTGTATATATATATATAATTGTATATATATATGTATATATGTATATATATATATGTATATATGTATATAATTGTATATATTATATAATTGTATATATATATATATCTAATTGTATATATATATATATATGTATATAATTGTATATATATATAATTGTATATATATATAATTGTATGTTTATATAATTGTATATATATATAATTGTATATATGTATATAATTGTATATATATATATATATGTAAATAATTGTATATATATAATTGTATATATATAATTGTATATATATATATGTATATAATTGTATATATATAATAATATATATATATAATTGTATATATATATAATTGTATATAATTGTATATATATAATAATATATATAATTGTATATATATAATTGTATATAATTGTATATATATATAATTGTATATATATATGGCATAGACATGATATAAATTAAAAGAATGCCAAGAATCATTCTTAAGATACGAGAAAATCATTCCATAAGTTCTCAAGCGTTCTGAATTTAGGGTTGGGTGTAACTCTTTCGTCTCCCTGGACTATACCCAGAGTGATTCTCCAGTTTCCATGAACATCTTTCCTGTTGACCCTTTTTCAGATGGCCAACAGATTCCATTGCTCGTGCAAAAAAAACGCGTGGGGCAGGTCTTCCTGTGCTCCACAATCAGAAAATAACTCGGAGACGGACCCCCAAGAAGTGCTATTTCCAAGTTCAGCAAATCATCCCAGGTCCCAGCTGTCCCAGGTCTGTTTCCTGCCATCCTGCCTGAATCTGTCGATCGAAGCGGCCCGGTCGCACCAACGCCTGATCCAAGATGTCCGCGCGATTGGTGGCTGCGATGACCACCACGCCCTTGTTGCTTTCGAAGCCTAAAAGGACGGGACCACTGACCACTGATCTCTGAGGAGATCATGGGGGATCTATATATATGTAACATATGTAACAATATAGAGCATATGTATATATAATGTCTATGTAACATACATAATATATGTATATATGTATATATGAGTCATTAATCACTTGGGGGCCAAAAGCTTTGCAAGTAGGTAGGGGAAAGTGAGAAACTCTTGAAACCACCAGCTCACTAAGGCCCATTGTGGGCACTGGTCGTTTGATTTGTAGCTGTAAAAAACTCGTTTGAGAGAATGAGTTTGGATCATCAGTATGTCAGCATCGTCTCCAAAAACATGATGGAATTTGGATCGTCAGAATATAAATCAGCATCATCTCGAATAAGACATGCTGGGGGAACAAAAAAAAGCAATGGTCAATTTATGGGGCTGTCTGAAAAATAGGGTACCGCCCCATCAACTGGTTAATCAGCGGTTTCCCTATGAATAAAAAGAGCCATTGTGGGGGGGGGTATACCATCATTTTTAGACGCACTCAAGTAATCATGGTTGGTTAAATACACCATTGTATCCTTATATCCCCAATACCTCCCCATCACATCCCATTAAATCCCATTAACTAAATCCGTAGTGTTTTCCCATTATATTATCATCAAATGCCATGTATTGCTTGGTGATATCACCATTTTCCCGTATTTTAGTATTTCATTGGCTTTAAGACAGACCCTCATCCCAATTTCTAGATCGTATCTAGATCGTATCTAGATCGTATCTAGATCGTATCTAGATCGTTTATCCAAATCATCATAGAGTTCCCCTGGAAAAAGCCCACTATATCCCCGTGATATACCCATTTGTTCTACTTAAATTGTCTCTATGGTTGATCTTACAAATATCAACTTTTCCATCACAATTGGTTGCTGAAAATCCATATATTTCACACTAAATCCCATGAAAAATCCCGATGTGTTGCTGATGATATCTCCATGTGCCATATTTCATGGCTATATCCCACTATATCCCGCTATATTTTCTCTCTACATTAGCCTTTTTTCATCTTTTTTCCTAGTGAAATTCACCTTTATTGACACCAGCCATCTTACGCGACCAAGTCGCCATCCATCTCTGTCAGAAGCTGATTCACCGTCTGCTCGCGCTCATCGTTGCCTGGCCGCTCTCGTGGTAGCTGACTGGGGAAGTTCAGCCTCAATGCCCATATCAATTGATGTTCCAAAAAGGCCGGATTTGGGGCTACATATATCATTTAATATACCCCCCATTTTCAGGTACCCAAACCCATATATATATATATATATATATATGGATATATATATATATATGGATATATATATATATATGGCCCATGTATCACTCCATCGGGTTCCAAGGCCGTTTCGCGGCCTTGGCCGAAACCAGCGGATCGCTGACGGCCCACAGCATCAATCTCATCGATGAAGATGATGCAGGGAGCATTCTTCTTGGCCTGATTTGGGACCCCGAGATCAGTTGAGTCGGTGGTTTATCAGCTGAAACCTATGTCCAAGAAGTGTGCTAATATGTGTATATAAGATAAACACTCATCACTGATATCATGATATGTCATGATATACCTTGATATATCATGATATATCATGATGTGTATATATATATATATATACATAATATGTATATCATGTCATGAACATGAAAATATACGTACGTAAGTCTCCTTTTGTCCGCCCTTGCCGCCACACCGGCTCCGCTCCTGTTCGAAGAGATCACGAACACGGGATGCGCCGATCCCCGCGAAGATCTCCACGAACTCCGACGCGGAGATGCTGAAGAAGGGCACACCGGCCTGGCTTTGTACCCAAGATATAGGTGTCCTAAGCTATGGGTATACCCATGGGAATTTCAAGCCCACAAATTTGAATATATATATATACTATATACGTATACGGGTTATAACACCTAGAAAACATCCTATAACTATAGTGAAGTTGGAATGGTCATAAGATGGTTCCAATGGAATTTAAGCCCATAAAGTTGGGGGTACCCCCATGACTTAGGAAACCTCCATGTAACTTGATCCAACAAAAAAGGGGAACATGAAAAAATAGTCAAAGCCGCCGTAACCAGTTTGGATACCAGTTCGGATAATGTCTTGTTTCCTTCTTTTCTTTTCACACACCAAAAATCTGATACTTTACAATACTTTACCAAATGGATAATTCCCTGAATAATTCCCATAGATAATTTACCACTGATGGATAATTCCATGGGAATTCCAAGTGAGTCCTCTTTTTGTCCCCCCAGACAATCGTCCAGGCCTCGCCGGCCACAGCCTTGGCCAACAAGGTCTTTCCGGTTCCTGGTGGGCCCACAAGCAGCGCTCCTTTGGGGATCTTAGCGCCAAGCTCCGAATACCTCGATCCAGGTGATCCAAGATCTGCCAGGTTCAGACCGAAGATGACCGAAGGGGGGTGTCAAGCCATTTGGCTTCAGAGACCAAAAAAATCCAAGACGCCTACAACCAAAAAACAAATAGCCTACGTTACATGCAAAGTGATTTAAAGAAACTTCAAATCTGCTCCGAATAGCCACTTTGCTCTATAAAGAAATTAAACTTAAATCCTTAACCCATAGGATCCATGGTGCTGCTATATATGGTAACATGGATCCCATCAATATACCCCCAATGTTAGCATATATACCATACATGGATCCTATGGTGATGCAATAGAAACGGCCTACTTCTGAAGCACAACGCTCGCGGCCTCGAGGTGTTCTTCAGGAAATCGACCACCTCCACCAGTTCCGTCTTTGCTCCGTCGCAGCCTGGTCCCAGGAAACCCCACAAAAGGAATATAATATTAGGGATATTATATTATATTGTATTCTATTATACTATATTAATTATATATACTATATTATATAGTATATATAATATTATATACTATATTATACTATCCCTACCCCTATAGATGGGGAGGGCGTGGGGGGACAAAACCAACCTGTCGAATTCCACCATGTTTTTTTTGCAGTAAGCATGTAAGCGCCCGTTAGCAATTGATGTCTCTTAGCACTGGTTAGAAAATACTTCCGCTTATCTCCGGAGGAGCTAAGCGCAAGTATGATGACGGCAGCGTAATTTTTGGAGGGATGCCACCCCTACACAATGTGCTGCTTCAGTCTGACATGTGCTTAGCTCCTCCGGAGCTAAGCGCAAGTATTTAATTTTTGTCTGCTTGCCAATGACATGGAATGACGAGGAATATTGATCATTGAGAAAACATGATTGCAAAAATGGAATTTAAAAATGAAATTTCAGTACGACTCCCCCCCTCAAATTTCATGTTTAAGAGGGTGGGGATATTATATTATATTATATTATATTATGAATTCTGGCACCGGGTTTGTGAGAATTAGTGACCACCTCAAAAGAAAAACAATATATAACTTATCTGTTATCACAAGATTCACAAGTAAGAAATCACACATTGAGTCCCCTGTTTAGGCCATTTCCCCATTGATAGCACCTTGAAGATCTGAAGTTGATCCCCGCCTGCCACGTCGGCAAATTTCACCTTGGTGTCTCCGTCCTTGATGATGCGCGCCTTGGATTTGCCCAGCTCGAAAGGATTTCCGCCGGGGCCACCAGGGCCGCCAGGGCCTGTCATGGAGATGTCCCACAGCTTTGAGGTGTCAAGGCCAAGTTCAACTGTTGTGGGGTCTTGTTTGAAGGCCATGACTCTTATCAGAAACTGCAAGACATGTGTACACATGTTGTTCGAATCTCCAAAACATGTAGATCCTGCGAGAGTCTTCAGTAAAACAAATGTTCACAAAAAACCTGCCAACCAAATTGCCAGTTTCAAACGTATGTCGCTCAATGTTCCACCAGTCCCCCCGCGACTCCGCGCAAATATCTCCACCTCCAAAAGGTAGGCCACCGAAAAGCAAGAGCAGCCCCGCGATGAGCCAGGCAATGGGTCCCGCGAAGCGTGCCAAGAAATCCAAGGGGGAACCTCCAGCAGAGGCGTTCTGCATCACCTGAAAAAATCGTTGAAACATCGGTGGAAAATCAAATATGGGGATGATATATCTCTGGTGTAGCAGATCAAATAGGAAGTGGATGAAGTAGCTGTTTCAAGGATGGATAGGAATTCAGTGGTGAATATGTTGCATTTTTGCAAATCTGGGCATTGTTTGTTACAAGATGGCACCTCCTTTTGAGGCAAATTGTTCTCATCCATTGTTATACCCGTAACAATAAATACCACCCCTGTGATATGTGCTTTCAGATAGATAGATAGATAGATAGATCGATAGATAGATCGATAGATAGATCGATCGATAGATAGATAGATCGATCGATCAGATAGATAGATCAGATAGATAGATCAGATAGATAGATCAGATAGATAGATCAGGTAGATAGATCAGCTAGATAGATCAGATAGATAGATAGATCAGATAGATAGATCAGATAGATAGATCAGATAGATAGATCAGATAGATAGATCAGATAGATAGATCAGATAGATAGATCAAATAGATAGACCAGATAGATAGATCAGATAGATAGATCACATAGATAGATCAGATAGATAGATCAGATAGATAGATCAGATAGATAGATCAGATAGATAGATCAGATAGATAGATCAGATAGATAGATCAGATAGATAGATCAGACAGATAGATCAGACAGATAGATCAGACAGACAGACAGACAAATAGGATAGGATAGGATACGATACGATAGGACAGGATAGGATAGGATAGGATCGGATCGGATTAGATAGGACTAGATCGGATTAGATAGGATTAGATCAGATTAGATAGGATTAGATAGGATTAGATAGGATTCGATAGGATTAAATAGGATTAGATAGAGAGGATTAGATAGGATTAGAAGAATTAGATAGATAGGAATAGAGATAGGAATAGAGATAGGAATAGAGATAGGAATAGAGATAGGAATAGAGATAGGAATAGAGATAGGAATAGAGATAGGAATAGATATAGGAATAGATATAGGAATAGATATAGGAATAGATATAGGAATAGATAGTAATAGATAGGAATAGAAAGGAATAGAAAGGAATAGAAAGGAATAGAAAGGAATAGACAGGAATAGATAGGCATAGATAGGGATAGATAGGAATAGATAGGAATAGATAGGAATAGATAGGAATAGATAGAAATAGATAGGAATAGATAGGAATAGATAGGAATAGATAGGAATAGATAGGAATAGATAGGAACAGATAGGAACAGATAGGAACAGATAGGAATAGATAGGAATAGATAGGAATAGATAGGAATAGATAGGAATAGATAGGAATAGATAGGGATAGATAGGAATAGATAGGAATAGATAGGGATAGATAGGAATAGATAGGAATAGATAGGAATAGATAGGAATAGATAGAAATAGATAGGAATAGAAAGGAATAGAAAGGAATAGAAAGGAATAGATAGGAATAGATAGGAATAGATAGGAATAGATAGGAATAGATAGGAATAGATAGGAATAGATAGGAATAGATAGGAATAGATATAGGAATAGATATAGGAATAGATATAGGAATAGATATAGGAATAGATAGGAATAGAGAGGCATAGATAGAGATAGATAGGGATAGATAAGGATAGATAGGGATAGATAGGGATAGATAGGGATAGATAGGGATAGATAGGGATAGATAGGGATAGATAGGGATAGATAGGGATAGATAGGGATAGGTAGGGATAGATAGGGATAGATAGGGATAGATAGGGATAGATAGGGATAGATTAGATTAGATTAGATTAGATTGGATTGGATTAGATTAGATAGATAGGATTAAATAGGATTATTTAGGATTAGATAGGATTAGATAGGATTAGGTAGAATTAGGTAGAATTAGGTAGGATTAGATAGGATTAGGTAGGATTAGATAGGACTAGATAGGATTAGGTAGGATTAGATAGAATTAGATAGGATTAGATAGGATTAGTAAGATAGGATTAGATAGGATTAGATAGGAAAAAATAAGATAAGATAGATAGATATATAGATGTGAAAAAAAAATGTATATGGATATTCGAATATGTATGATTATAATGTTTATATGAAGCCATATATGTACTGTAAGTAGTCATAGATATCTTCCAATATGATTTCCACATAATCATAAATGTGTCATATGATCATGTTTTTATTATATGTGTCAGATCCCCAGATCCCCAGACTCAACTATTTTGGGCCAAGCTTTTGTTCATTCAAGGCACAACGTCCACTTTCTTGTCTGCCAGCTGATTGAAGAGCTGATCTTCGATCTGTGCGTTGGGAATCAGATTCACTTCACGCCTGGAGCCATCCTGTGGCAATGGATGGCACACATGTAAAAATGCATAGATATAATGTATAGATATTATTACCCTCCAGTAAATTAACATAGACCCTGGTAGATAGGGGTTGGAAGATTAGTTTCCTCTAAAAATTGGTGATTTTGAGGGTCTATGTTAATTTACCAGAGGGTAAAATATATGGACATTATGAATAGAGATAGATCATTTGATGATTAACCATCAAATTCAGAAGTATGCCCCTTTTTTCGACAAAGCCACATGTTAAATGAAGATAACGTGGGATGCATTAGCTCTGGCCATTCCCCAAGATGGGTTAATCTCATATAACTCTTGAATACTTTAGACCATGGCATGTATTTGTACTGTATGTATACACGTATAGATATACAATGATATACAAATAATATGATACAGTATGTGTATGTGTATAATTATATATACACACACACGTAGATACATAGATATATAGCATCTTATGTTAGTCCTTATTCTTGCCGATAAAGTTCGACACCTCTATGTTTTTGCTGGTTACCCCACCCATATGTGGGTTTGCGAACAAAAACAAGGCTGTAAAAAAAATCGCCATCCAGTGGTGTGGAAAAATATGTTCCCCAGCATGTCTATAAAGTATGTGTATGTATATATATATATGTATTTCTGGACAGATCGGCCAGGCTTCCCAAAAACCATCTTTTGCTCGCCTGATGATGATTTGATGAACAGTACCAGGAATAAAAAACTAGTAAAATGGTATCTAGGCCATAAATGGTGCTCCATTTTTTCAGGTATTTCACCAAAGTCAACAGTGAACTGTCCATGGTTCCAATGATCCCAGGACCTCAAGGAGGTTTGCTGATTCCGAAACCCAGAAACCCGGCGACTGAATACCTTGGCGACGTATTCATGAAATACTGTTCCATTTGATGTTGCTACATCTTTGATGCCTAAGACTTGTTTTTGTTTTACATATCTTACATATTTGGCAGCTAGATTCCCTATAAAAATAGTTTTTATGCACCGGGAAATTCCAGAACGGCCCAGCCCGGAAAGCCCCTTGAAACACCCCCCCGTTGTCCTTGGTGGTGTATTGGGCTGACAGCATGTCGTTCTGCACCCGAACCATCTCCACTTCGCCCTTGTTGATGGAGTCCAGGAAATCGGAGTAGTTGACCACGTCGCCGGCGTGTGCAGGCCTGAGTTTAGTGACGACCGGTACGAACTATGAAATGAGGCACTCAGATTCATGCACTATCCATGGTTTTTATTGAGTTTCATATGGGTTAAAAATATGTGTTGTATAATATGGGGTTATATGTATATATATATATATTATATATATATATATTATATATATATGTATGTATATATATATGTATATGTATAATATGTATATATATATTACATATGTGGATTACATGTGGGTTCTAGATATGGTATATAATAGTATGTAAAAATTGGCTACAAACCAACTACTAACTGAGACGCGCGTCCAAGTAGTCAGCGGTGATATGCAGTGATAATGGTGATGATCATGGCGATGGTGAAAGTGTGGTTGGCGATGATCATGAAATATGATGAAATCCTAATGACCATGGTGATAAGGAAGTATCAACTTATCATCATGATGTTCATATCATGGTCACATTCCTCATATGGTCGAATTATCATAGTCAGAAATCATGTTTAATACGAAAATTGTCCATAGCCATGTTGAATTTCCAGAGGGTAGCATCCACTGCACCATTCTAAGAAATCCATTTCATCACCGAGCCGCTGCAAAGCCATGCTCTGCGTGAGCAACAGGGATGCCGCAATGTTCGCCATCCAGCGGAGGGGACTGTCGCTAGAAGCATCCTGGGACTGGGATTTGGGATAGAGACAGGTTTGAGTTTCACGGACCTGTTCCAGGAAAGCCTCATATCTATCCTTCAACTACACAATTCTGCACAAACCAGGAGTAGATTCAGAAAATGCCATGAAAAAATGGCTCAACCACAAGACCATCAACCTATATCAACCTATATCAACCTATATCAACCTCCAATCCTCTCGCATGTTTTCCATATGTTTCCCCCCATGGAATTTGTCCACCCCCCATCAGGGCCTTCTGTCGCAGCTCCTTGGCCAGGGCCTTCACCTCCTGTAGCCGGCCTCAAAAGGTTTGGGGAAATCGGCCAAAATGGGTTAATACCTATATATATATAATGTATATACCTATATATATATATAGATATAGATATAGACATAGACATAGAATGACATAGATATAGACAATAAATAGAGTTATATATGTGCATTATATGTACACACATATACACATGCACGGACCCTGAGACAGGCTTTTGAGACATGTAGCTTTTGGTATGGCAAGGCATTAACAGGTCTCAGGAGGTCCTTCGACCAGCTATTAATTATTACTCCTTCCAAGCTATGTCTTAAGGATCATTTAGGTGGTGTATGCACTCTGAAGTCAGTATGCACTCCTTTTTTGATAGTAATAGTGCAGACTTAATATGAAAAAGCTAGGGACAGTGCTTGTTTATACCAATAAAACACCAATGCTCCCTTTGGGAGACTTTCTTTACTTTTCTTTAGAGGAATGCCACCTATTGAAAGGAAAAGTATGTTTTTCAAGGAATGCGGCGCTCTTTGAATGAAGGTGTTGGTTGCACACATTGTCTCATGACAATTAGATTTGTTTCTTCCATCTTCTCAAACTAAAATACATGTTTGAAAGGCAAGTGAATTTCCTTTGAAGGAATGCTGCACCCGTTTCAAGAATGCCCTGTTTGCTGCAAGGATATTCTACAACATATGGCTTCCTTCAAGAAATAGTTTGCTTTCTGCAAGAGAATGCTAAACATGGTAGATCTTTGGGCGGGTTAGCATATACCCCCCCTCCCCCGATACCACCCCTGAGTGTTTAAGCATGTGTCAAAAACACTCTGGTTTACAGCATACTATGAAAAATGGTGGGTACCGGGGGGGGCGGGGGGGGCTATATACCATGTATATATATATATATTACACATATAACTTAGCTTAAAGTATATTATTAGATGAATGTGTTTTTTGCACAATATATGAAGGTGAAAAAGATCTGCTTACGCATGATAAATTCCATGGTAATCATGTGGTTGTCATAAAATCTCTGGATTATGGCAGAACATCTGGGCTTAAAGTTAACTGCAGAACTTCATATGGGGACAATTTTAATGAATGACATCATCATTGCATCGCTGAGGTCTCAGGGCAATTTCCTCTCAAATGGAATCATAAGTATATCAAATATGATATACTGACCCCAAAAAAAATAGAAAAGTAAAATTTCACGAAAATAGTGATGAATTACTTTTCTACCCTTTTGACGGTTACTACAAGTTTTATTGTAGTTCATACATCAGATGTTCTGCAAAATTGCCCAGATTGTTACCGTAGCAGCCGTAGCAAATGATCTCAAGTTCCCAGATTTATATGGAAGCCATCCCCAAATGATCCCATGTGATCAAACTTTCCTATACTTCCCCAGAAAAATTAGCTGGATAAAAGCACCGAGCCGCCCTGATCTGGCTTTTGCAGGAGTTCCTGGACCTTTCCCACCAGCTGATGAAGTCCATTCTCCTGGAGCAACCCCTGGTTTTCAGCTTCAAAGGTGCAGAATGCCAGTGTTGGAAGCATGAAAATTGAAAATGTGCTGTCCTGAAGATGCTTCCACATCTTCCACTACGCAAAATGATCAATTTTAGGGGTGTTGGGGCCCACACAACTAGTTCATACAGAAAACATCAGCAGCTCCTCAGAGCCGTTGACCTTCACAGCCATCGCAGCTTTGTGGCTACGGTTGGCCTTACGACCTGCTAGCTCTGGCAACGATTTCAACTGAAAGCCAGGAAACCCCCTAGAAATTCTGACCATCCAAGTTCAATTCCTGCATCTTTGTTTCATGAATTCCGAGATTTCTAATTCAGTAATTTCCAATGAGTTCCCATGATTTCCAATGATTTCTCGTGATTTCCATGATGTGTTTCCCTCAACTTCTGGGACTTTCAGCCCCTCTCCAGCTTGTCATCACAGCCATGGCACGTGCTGTGGCAGCCGCAGTGGCGCCCATCGCCCCGGCCGCGGCCACGGTGGTCGCCAGCGACGCCCCGGCACCGCGCGGCGGCGCTGGCGCTGCGACGGGATGGGCTACCTGCCAGGGCTGTCGGGTGCAGTACCCCCCCAAAATTATCCCCCCAAAATAGTTGTTTCACTAAGGAAAATGGTGGTTTACTAATTGATTTACTGGATCTTATTTTACTGATTTAGATTGTGTACAGATTTACTAATTTAAAAATCCCAAAATAGTTGTTTCATGTTGTTTCACTAATTGATTACTTGGTGATTTTTCAGATTTACTCATTGAACGAATGGATCGGTGATACCCATGGCCTCGAGTTGCCTGGGCACCTCGGTCCCTGGTGTAAGGAAGGCCGGAGCAACCATCAAGGCGGCAGCTGAGGCGCCTGGGCACGGCGCGGCTGGTGGCATGGTATGCCTTGGTAATAGCCTCCAGTAATCAAACATGGAATGCTGGAAAATCTACCCTCTGGTAATTTAACATAGCTATTGAAAATTGCCCATTTATAGTGGATTTTCCCATATAAAATGGTGATTTTCCATAGCTATGTTAAATTACCAGAGGGTACCATGTAAGTAGTGTGTTATAACAATTATTCATGGAAGTTCAGATTGATTTTATTACAGTCGATTACAGTGTTGATGGTGATTTGCAGTGTTTTTCTATCTTTTCGGGGGGGGGTTCATGGAGCATTTGCCTGGCCGTCTGCCTCCACTTTTATCCCCTAGCCTTCACCCCCCACTTTTGCTGGTGAACTCAATCAATGTTAGATATTTTATTGGTTACTACCTTCTACTAGTAATAAAGTCACATAGCTATGGAAAATCACAGCGCGCAATCATTTTTAGCCGGTAAATCATCTATAAATGAACCTATATCATGTGGCTTATAATGATCTCCAATGAGCCAGTTAGTATAACCCCCCATACATATATAGATATATGTGTAATTATGTATATTAGTATATATGCCGTTCAAATCACTAATTATGCTTAACAGCTCAATCATCAACGAGTCATTTTCGCTCGGTCACCGGAGATTCCGCGGCCTGCTACCAGCGGCACTCGATTTCCTCGCGACATTTTGCTGACCACCTCAGAAGGGGCTGGACAGAGCTGAACTTGGAGAAACTTCACCACTTTTGGGAGGTCAATCGGTCAATGTATATCAGATATACTGTATACATATTCAGAGTATAATATGTATTATATATATATACATATACATATATATACGTTATTATTATTATTTATTATTATTATTACTATCACATTTAGATATGATATACATGATCATTAATATATATGTAATGTATGTAACATTGTGTAAGATATGCATATCAGGGATCCCCGAGCAGGGATTGGCTCTTAAACCACCCCAGTCCGCGTTGCGGATGGGGGGCCGTGAAGTCGTTGGTTTTGGCCACCAACGAAGGGCCCTGCCAGGATGAGCCTAGGGCCTAGGCTTAAATGTTTATGTAATGAGTTTCGTATACATGGCAGTGTGTCAAAACCTTGTACCCCTGGTGAACATCAAAATAGCTGGTAAATGGATGTTCATCCCACTAAAAATGGTATTAATAGGTATTGATCCATACCCACATATTCCCATTACTTTATGGAACTATTGGAACATGCTAACAGTCCAACATCCCATCCGGCCTCGGAAAATGGCCAAACATTCGCCTCCGTTCGACTCTGAGATCCAGACAGCCATGACGGATTCTCCGCGGGTCGAAAAGAGCTGTTGGGGAGCGATCGGCCGGGCAATGGGCCAAAGTTCTCCGCGCATCAGTAAACGAAGCCTGCTAAGATATGAATATGATATGCTCCTAATAATATGGACACCCAAAATGGAGGGTTTCAATACTAGAGTTACTTCACCAGGATTCTAAGGGGAGTGGTTAAAATATGTCAAAATAAGATGTGGGTGAAGGGGTGAGTCGGGGTGAGCGGAGAATCCTATGGAAATCAGCAAGGTTGGGATCAACCCACTGTCAATGCTGTCGTCCAGATCAGATTCCACAGGGATTTTATCAAGAAATGATGACAAAATCCCTCATCTTGGTGGTCTGGTACCATCCTCAGCATAAACCGCAAACCCTGCTGGTGAAAATCTGACACTTGCGGAGCCTCGCCGTTCTTTCTGGGTCTCATGCACTTAAAGCCCACCAAGAAATCCTGCGGAATTGGGGGAAGATCAGCCACAGAATGGGCATTGCTAGCATATCTTAGCCAGCAAAAATTGAAGTTTTGTCCATCAGAACCCAACTGGAATAACTGGAATGCGTGAAAACAAACATGTGTTTCCCCATCCACCCACACAAGGAATGGGGAGAAATTAGCAAAAAAAAACATCGCTCATCCACAGGATGCATGCCATGACTATTGGAATTTCAGCAACACATGAACATTAAACACTGTCGTGATTTAGAATCGAGAAACTACCCAACAAGAACAATGTGAACAATGATTTCGACCAGCAAGGCTGAAGAAGAGGGACAAGACAATGTTGTAAACCCAATGCCATACGCCTATCATTTGGGGATTATATATGGTTACCAAGTTACCACCCATAAAAAATGGTGAGATCCAGGATGGTTTATGGCCATACTCGGCCTATCGTTTTCTCAATCTGCATGCCCCGCTGTTTAGCCCAAAAATCATTGAGAAATGCCCCCGAAGTCACCCTAAAAGTCATTGAAAACCACACATGTTTCTTTTTTTATCAAAACAACACCAAAAATATCCAAAAATCAAAATCTTAAAAAAATAACTAGTTTTCTCAGAAGTTTCCCATAGTTTCATATAGTTTCCCTATGAAAACGCGCCGTTTTTCATTGCGGCTTTCCCGGTCCTCAAGGGATGCTTGTGCCAGCAGAGGCTGTCCATTGGTCGCTGCTTCAAAGGCGGCCTGAAAATGGGATCTGAGCCTGGTGACTTTACCCACGAATTCTAAAGATATGTGATAGATGTATTCTTATACGCATGTTAATGTCAATTGTGTAAACGTAAATGTGTATAGATGTATACTGTATTTATGTAAATATCTATATGTTGAAATATGTAATGTATATGTATAGATATAATATGCATATGTGTATGTGTATATGTATATATGTTGTTCAAATGATATGTGTATATATATATATGTAAATGTGAATTTATACGATTCTTTCATGTATTGAGTGTGTACACGTTATTCATTTAGTTAGTTAGTTAGTTAGTTGGTTAGTTAGTTAGTTAGGAATATAGCTACAGTATTTATTTATCTATTTATTTACATGACATATGTATCATACATATGAGGCATATATATACATAATTATATACATAATATATATATACAATATGTCATATTATATGTATATATATATGATATATATATATATACATATATACATATGAATATATATATATATGATATATATATATATATTTACAGACATAGTCATGGCGAGCCAAAACTGCTCGCAATTTCTGGGATCGTACACCAATCCGTGCGGAAAATCGCATGCCGGCCGCCTCATATGGGACTGCGATACATATTTCTTGAGAATAGATGATAACCCATAGGATCCATGGTGCTGGTATATATGCTAACATAATTGGGGTATATTGATGGGATCCATGTTACCATTAATATAGCAGCACCATGGATCCGTCATGGGTTCTATGCAATCAGCAGGTCTGGCCTTGATTTGCCTCTCCAGAAGCTGCCAATAGTATCTCCGCGACTTGTTGTTGACCTCACAAAGGGAATGGCCGCAAAAACCTCTTCAGAAAATCGCTTGAGTCATGCAGATTGCTGTGACTGAGAATGGGAAAATGATGATTAACCAGTGGATTTATTTGGGCACATTAATCATTTTGTAGACAAGCCCCAATCACAGCGTGGTTTTTTTTTGTGGATCCGAACAGCGCATCTTTCTTTGGATTCTTCAAATCTGCGCCGTTGCAACTGCTCCTGGCAGGATCATACTAATCCGCGGAAGTTTAGATCTTGGATTCGTTCAACTACAAAATTATGGATTGATGCAAGGAAAACATCGAAGGAAACTATGGGTTTTTGCATGTTTTTTTTTACGGTAGAATTTTCAACCATTTCTGGGACCAAGTGGTATGTCGTCGGTTGCTAGGACGGTTCACCACCGAATATCCCACGATTCAGCGATCAACCAACAAGGGGCTGACTGTGCATTGCTCACTTGGAGATTTACCCCCAATTTGTCCTCTTTCAAAGTGAAACTCCCTGTAAAACCAACTTGTTGCTGGTTAGTTAAAACATGTTAAAACATCTTAAAACCACGTGAAAAAAATCGTTTTCATTGGGTCCTTTCACCACATAAACCATCCATCTTTACCAGCTTCAAGCCACATCTCTTGAGATCAAACATGATCAAACCCGCCATTTTCCCAAGGCCAACGGTCCGCCGTTGCGCCAGGCCGTCGCTTAAGGCCGGTCCTTCATGATATGCAGCCGTTCGCGTCGGTCCAAGGCGTCGCTGTACAAGAGCTCCGAGGTTGGAATCTGCCTGGGGTGTTTTTTGATGGTCATTTGGGGATGGATCATAACTATGGAAAGATCCACCATTTTTAATGGGTAAATCCACTATAAATCACTTAAATGATGATCCATACCATTTTTAATGGGATCAATGCCATTTAAATGTTGATCCCATTAAAAACCCACCTAAACAGAGTCTGAAAAAGTATATTGTTGGAAGACTCTTTGTAACCACATTTTTGCGCAAGGTGATTTCTAGATATGGGTATGGATCAATAGCTATTAGTACCATTTTAATGGGATGAACATCCATAAATCCCAGCTATTTTGATGTGAACTACAGGGGTACAAGGTTTTGACACACTGCCATTTCAGTGGGTGTTTTTAATGTGTGGCGCTGTTGAACAGTCATTTGTAAGTTCAGGGGTTTTGTGGGCTTCTAGGGATTTTTGATCGGGGTTTTCTCAGGTGATTTTGGATGGGGACTTGCTGGGATACAGCTTTATTATCACCCCAAAAGCCACTAAGTTGGAGCGTACCATACCCCGGTGGACAAACTCATATGATTGTTGGATTCAATGTCTGCAATCCCCGAATGTTTGTTGCAATACATTGGATTTGCTTAGGGCGCTTCAAAAGAATGTATATATAATCATATATATATAATATGGATATATATATATATAATATGGATATATATATATATATAATTATATATAAAATTATTTAACTATATGTTTTTCCTATAGTTTCCTCAGTCCTGGTGGCTTTCCCATTCAGAAAGCCATGCGATATTCGTCACCTAAAACCAGCCAGTTGTCTTCGGTCCCCAGAAAAAGCCATGCCAGCCATATATCCCATGACCAGATCCCCATGGTATGATGTTGGTTCGCAATCCAGTTATTAACTGGGGATAGAATGAGGATACAAAAACACTACTAACCAACAATTTCTGGGAATATGTCCAATTACTATTTTGTTGCTTAATGATGCTTAATGTTGGTTGCCCTCTGGTTATTTAACATATGGAAAAAGGCTCATTTATAGATTATAGATGTTATATGAATTTATTACAATGATGTCCCTACTATGCATGGTGATTTTCCATAGCTACGTTTAATCACCAGAGGATAAATCCCATGAAATACCATGAAAAATCATCATTCAATCACATGATATCCCATTAATGATGACTATTTCGTTGGTTAATGTTGGTTATATGTACATAGTGTGTCCCTCCCAGGATCCCAATGTCATGTCACCATCGATATCTGCGGATCGAAAGCCGGCCTTCTAGGCGGCGATTGCGCCCGTGGTGGGGACTGCACTTCAGCCTTTTTCGCCAGCGACGGGGTTTTATCATGGGGGAATGGCTTTCGGAAATGCCGAGAACATGGTACCCTCTGGTAATTTAGCATAGCTATTGAAAATGGCCATTTATACTTAGTTTTCCCATCAAAAATGGTGATTTTCCATAGCTATGTTAGTTTACCAGAGGGTAAATGATGAGAATCATTGGGCAGCCTTCAGCAAATGGATGATATCTGATGATATATGATACATTGTGACACCAAAAATTGATGGAGAATTCTGATCCTGTGAACCATCCCGATCCAGAACAACGCCCGTCGCCGGTCTCGGTCGCGGCCTCAGAATCTCGGTCGCGCTTCACAGCATTCTTCTTCTCCTCCTCGGCTTAGACACCGGTGGATGGTGGA
Organism: Cladocopium goreaui; assembly: GCA_947184155.2. Classification (NCBI taxonomy): domain Eukaryota; class Dinophyceae; order Suessiales; family Symbiodiniaceae; genus Cladocopium; species Cladocopium goreaui. Next base: position 534,882 of record CAMXCT020002190.1, read on the forward strand.
TGGATGGTGGATGGACGGTGGATGGAGTCGAAATTCTGGGGGAACTATGAACAACTCACTCCAGTAGTGCTGTGCCTCAAAGAAGAGTACCTTAAGAGTACCAAGTTTCGCGTGCTGAAAGATTTTGAGTTGACCACTGCAATGTTTTCAAAAGGCAAGCAAGACCATGATTTCAGGCCAATTGTATATAGCTATCTATGTGATATCCGCAATCTTCTCTCCAAATACTATGTTATGTATATATTATATCATGATGCTACTGTATACATCGTACATGCCAGTTAATTAATTACATATAGTCCTCCCATAGTCCCGCCTATACAAATCTTGTCCAGCTACAAACACTGCAATGCACATCTACGATCCAAGAATGGGAATGTCGCCTGCTGCAGTGCTGCATGGTAGAGACGTTCGAAGACGCTGCCGTCGCCACCTGCCTGGCGATTTCTGCGTGATATAACGGTGGAAATTCTTTGGTGATTTTTCACACATATTGAGGGGGAAAACCTTCGTGAGTTGTTTCAGTGAAGTATATTAAAACAATCTGGAACTGAAATTATCTGAAAGTATCTGGAAGTAAAAGCTTCTAGGGCATCCTAGGGCAACTACTTTGTGAGTCCAGCATCAAACATGAGAAAGCCAAAAGGTCGACATATCCCACTTTTCTCTCTGCCTCAGCTTGCTTTTGACTCCAGGCCTGGCCAAACGTTTGGATCCAACGGGTCATCACGTTACAATACGTGGGTTACGTACCGGGTAACGTACCGTGTATATATGTATGTATATATATATATATGATTATATATGTATATTATATGTATATTATATGTATATTATAATATTATATGTACATATTCTAGATACATATATATATATATATACATATACATATATTATATATACATCACATACATATATATATACATACATATACATATATATATATACATCTGTATATATATATACATAGATTACATATCATGGGTCATTTACGGGTGATATATAGATATGTACTTATAAGATATCATGAGGATATGTACAATATATCACACCCTCTCCCTCAATCAATCAGTTTGATACATTTTGAACCCTGCAGGAGCCCCCCGGGGATTTTAAGTTTGTTTTATAACATGTTATAACACCATCTAACTATTAGTGTTATATATATATACTATAGTAATGCCATACTATAGGCATTACTATACATATATCCAATTATATCCACCATATATCCAACAATAGGCCCATATTTGGGAACATGGCTTTCCCCATTTATGATTTTCACCCGCCTGCGCAAAGGGGCTGATCTTTGGCTTGAGTGTCAGCTCCGCGTAGTGATCGGCCTGATATCAACCATGACCCAATGGTCCGGCTGGGTATGGTTAGCATATGCCTGGTGTACGTCTGAGTGAGGAAACCAGGCATATGCTAACCATACCCAGCTATGCTAAAAAACTGAGAACCATTGGTTAGCTAAACCTGGACCTTGTCTGTTTGTCCTGTTATGTATGGTTAGCAGGTCCACCTGTTTCAAAAACTGAGGACAAACAGACAAGGTCCAGGTTCAAAATCTTCAATCGTCGCTCAGCGTCAGATCTACCCCCAACTTGGGATGGTAGTGTCAAAGCTTGTAAACCCAGCCCGGTTTCTGGTCGGAATGGCTGAATCATACATATATATATATAATTATATATATATAATTATATTTATATATGTATATATTTATATATAATTATATAAATTATATAAATTATATATTATATATAATAATAATTAAATATAATTAATAATGTATATCCTTCTGGGTGTTTAATATTTACCACATAAAAAAAAAAAAAAAATCCTCCTAAATCAACCCCTAATCTGGGCGTAGCCATCCTAGCCTCGGTAATCAACCATGGTAATGGGAAAATCCCCCCCATTCATAGATGATGTTTCCCTTAAAACCCTCCATTTAGAGGGGATTTCCAGCTTGCCACGTTTGATTACAGAAGGGTAAACTGTAAGAAAATCCTACCCCAGTAGTTTCAGGCTCTCAAAGCTCTCCATCGTTTCAACAGCTGCGCCTCCACTTGCTTCAGTCGCTGGTTCTTCATCCGCTGATCCCAGCCTCAATGTTTTTCGGCTGCAGCTGCGATGGATAAGGGAACTTTGTAAGCGGGGGGGTCTAAAGAAGAAGGCCCAACAAAAAGGCATCAAAGGATATCAAAGGGGCAAAATAATGGTCATTGCAGCGAGCAAATAATGCAAATATTTGGCTTTGAGGCATTGATTTCTCTTGATTTCCAATCAATTTCCGGATGTACCGAAGCTAAAACCCTTTGGTTCAACAATTCTGGAGCCCCTCCAAGCTATTTTTGCACCAGACCGAGGTCTTGAGCTGGGAAGCAAACGTTGAACCCACTTCCCTTCACCTGGTGTCGGACAGCACAGCTTCGACAGCTTCGATCAAGTCTTCCATCTGACCTGGACAGCCACTCCTTGAGGCGCCTGTCATGTCAGGCCGGGAAAAAGTTCGAGGGCTTCCACGCGGCAACGTCTTTGGTTGGAAGGTGCATTCCTGTGGCCGGGCCAGCGCCAGGATGAAGCAGCTCAAAAGGATATGCAAGGGAGGAATGCACATAACTCTTACATGTGTCCATGTTCAACTGACAAACATGAACGTCGCTGTCCGACGTCCCAAACTTCAGAGCACATGGCAAATATGTCATAATAAAAACATCTGAAAACAAATAAAGAATCCTATGGTGGGAATTGGTGGGATGCCATTGTTGGGTATATCCCTATTTTAACGGGTTAAACATAGTTAAACTATATTGAATCCTATGATGGCACCAGCTCCTGAGTCTCCTTTTGCCGGAGCTCATGCAGCAGCTGGGTTCGCCTGAAGGGGCGGCCCGAGGCTAAACTGGGAAAGTGAAGCTGTAAATATGTGCAAATCACTTTGCTATGTTTTTGGGAGTTCCTCTGTACATATGGAGCCCAAAAATTGATCAACAATATCAAAATATAGAAATGTCCCAGAGGAAGAGCACCTAAAGCCAGGTGTTGTGGTTCAAAGTCAGGTTTTACCCGGTAAACCTGAAGTGTTGGACAGAATTTCAAAAACAAATTCAGTTCATGTCAGGAATGTGAAGTTTTTCAGTGTGGCAAGCAGAGAAAGACAAACTGCAAAAAAAACACCTCCCCTCCTGGCGGTCCATCGACAGCACTGAGTCTCCCGGCTTCTGAGAGGATCGTTGGACCATGGCATCATGATGCTCAGCAAGCCGACTATCCTTCCATTGCTTCCACATCTTCTGCGTCTCCTCACCTGGTGATGGAAACCCAGATTCTTTGGTAAATACCTTAAGCAAGGTTCCAATACCAGGATGCAGCCGAATCGTACCCATACACGGGCTTCCGTTTCATCCCAGTCAATTAGCGCTTCTCAGCAAACCCAAGAAAAGTACTTATCCCGTCGAAACATCACAAGCTACGGGCCCATCAGGTCCCAAATTGGTGCTCTGGGACACCGGGCTGACTGCAAGACTTTCCCTCTGTACCTGGCACAGGAAGCAACATGTCATCCACATGTTCAGATTTGGTGTTCTCCACCGCCAAATTGTACAAATGCCTTGGGGAAACATGGGAATACTCCGAGACAGATGGAGGTGGAGCACCCCAGTTTTCACAGGGAAAACTGTTCATACAAAGATGACGCATGTGTTCGCTTCAAGGCTAGCTACTTAGAGGGAGAGGGGGAGAGAGAGAGTGCCCAAGCTTCATGATTTTGGCAGTTGTCTCAAGAGAGTACCCGCCACGGTTTACATCTGCACAACAAATTCTAGACGCCGCCAATAAAGGCAGCCGGCAACACCATATCTTCATACTTGTCAGGTGCCTGGAGCGCAGAGGCACACATGATCCGAGGCGTCAAATGACGAGAGGTGGGTCGCTTTCTAAGGTCCAGTGTGACTTGGAGTGGTTTGTTTTGACCCATAGCTAGCTGGTCATGAATGGTCGCGGGTACAAACCGGACGACCAACAATGTGCAATTTCTTTCGGAAGCAGTTCTCAGAGCATCCAGTTCTTAGAGCATAAAACCAACTAAACCGGATGTTGAAAAAGGCGCTTCCATTTCTTGCTGCTTCAATCGCGTGAAAAATCTCCATTCATTTTGGGGGCCCCAAAAAGGTTGACGTTGCCTCGGGCAAAGGGTCGGATGCATCGCGGCGAGGAGAATGCTTCGCCTGGCGTCAAGCCATTGAGATCCATGGATCCACAGGCCGTTGGTGACGTGGCTTAGCTGTCTAGGAATGTTTAGGAGCTCCCACCTTGTTACTCGTTTTTAGGGGATTCCATGGAGTGCAAGCGTTGGGGTAACAGAGATATACTATACCACTAATCATGTCTAAGCAAGAAGAATAGGGATTTAGAATGATTTAGAGAGATTTCAACAAGAAACGGTGGGATTTCATTCAGTTCCGAGTTCCTCGTGTGTTGAAGGTCCAGAATGACTGGATACATCAATGTTTCCTTGGTTCTGGTATGTTCTAGTTTTAGCCCCAATTCATTGGTTAAAACCCACTCCCGATTCTTGTCGGCTACAATCCAACAATGGACATGTAACTCATGCCTTGCCATACTTCGGGCTTTGCTTTGCCTACTCCCTTCGCCATGGGGGATGGGATTGGTGAAAAATCCACGGCAGCGTGCTATCCAGTTTCCCCCAAATAAAATCAAATAAATGCCGCACTGATTACCGTTGAGTTTCATCCATAGTATGATATATATATATATAACATATATATATAATATATATATATAACATATATATATATATAATACATATATATATAATATATATATATATATACATACATATATATATATATCATATGTCACCATATCAATGGGGGTAGAGATGGCTAGAGATGGTACCCCCTTTTTTTCCAACAGCTTTTTAAAGTCTTTCGCCTTGACCTCCGGCGTGGGCAACGCTGGGCTGCTCTCATTGGGGTCCGGACAGATGGTGACCTCGCGGTCCGGTTCCATAAATGGGGGTACCCTAATAGCTGGATGGTTTATTTCATTTATGTTTCCCTAATGGATAATAGTGCTAATGGATAATTTATTATTTATCTAAATGGTGCTAATGGGGTTACCCTAATTATCCATTTATGGAACATCGCATCAAAATGGATAATTTAGGGGTACCCCCATTTTAGGAAACCTCCATATATATATATATTTATAAATACATGCTCAAGGCCCCCTGCAGAACCCCCAATCATGTATTCTTTACATAGATATGCTTTGAATAGTTTTGTTTTTTTAATGAAGTAGAGGCAGCACTGTATAATGTCTTGATCAGCCATATATAATATACAATAATGAATATACCTTAATTATACCTTCAATATAGTTCTAATAAGTATCATAAATCATTTTATTGACTGGCCATGAGCATATCTTTAATAAACATTAGTAAACCTTTAATTTACCTTTAGTAACCCCTTGTGAACTAAGTCGGAACGTCATGGGTCCCAATTTTATAGAGTTAAAACGCCGGAGTACATCCCCCCCAACAGGGTCCTCTATAAAATGGGAACCCATGACACTCCTGGGGAGGGTTTACTTCTATAAAATGAAAAATATCAAGTTTGTAGAGGCCATCACTTAACCCTCGTTCAACCCCAAAACCCTTCAACCACTATAAAATTGGGCACTCTGACATTCCGTCGAGCCTATCTTGATTTTATTTTATTTTCCTAAACTTACCCAAAACTCACTATAGAACCTTAAACCTAATTAGGGTTTTCTTGACGTCATGGGTTCCAATTTTATAGTGATTATATACCCTTAAAAACAATGATTTTCTGACGTCGTGGGTTCCGATTTTATAGTGCCCTGGGTCCTTCCTTCCTTATATTTCCATTATATATTCCATTCATAACTGCTGTTAAGGGCTATAACCGTATGGATCGACCCGCAATGATCTGGACACATGGATTGGACTTCAGATTGGAATATGGCCATTTTGAAGAAACATGAAAGTCATCAAACAAGAATTCTGGCTTGAGTGATCTGCAACGCATTTAAACTTCAACGCAGTCATGTTTCCGTAAAGAACAACTATGTCAGAGATCCGTTAGCCTACATTCAAACATGATAGGATAGATTTTTTGGAATATAGATCAGTGTAAAATTTGAACAGCCTTTCCAGAAACGTGGTAAAATGGTGCCCCTATTCTCCCTGGGAACTGATAGAAACAGTGAAGAAGAGCTGGCACGGGCACTTGCTAACAGCCCTTTTGGGCCCCTTTTGGGCCACCCCAACTTAGGTGAAATGTGGTTAAATCACCATAACCATACCCATGAAAGATCATTTAATTTACCCTATTTACAGTCTGAGTTGTCTTTCAGCAACACCAAAAATCACCAAAAACGAATGGTTCAAGTTCAGGATTTTGAGTCTCCAACGATAGATCCTTTTCACACACAGATGTAGTTGGTCAAAAAAGGTATAATGTGGGTAAAACAATAATAAACCACCCATGTGGGAATGGTTTATACAACCTATTTACGGTGATTTGCGGGATGGTTTATTGTTGTTTTAACCACATTACTCCACACTTGCCGTTTGTTTGTTGGGAATAATTTATAACATTTTATAACCCATGGTCTAATCCGGACGTGCTTTGCATTCTTTTCCTCTGTCGATAGCTATCGGCATCATCGGCATCTGTGGCCCCCGAGCGTGATAATCTAACTGGGATTCGTAGACAAATTCCTCAGCAAGCGGCTACACGACTGAAGACATGAAACCACCGTGAAACTCCTTCGTAGCCAAGTAGCCTTCGAAAATCAAACATGGCAATGGGGAATCCCCTAGAAAAACATCAATGGTGGATTCTCCGTGGCCATGACCAAATGCCCAGCAACCCTGCTGGGCTATCCCAAGGCTGAAGCCCCACAAATGGCGCACTTGTAGAGAGGTCCCTTGCCCTGGACAGCCAGGTCTCAGGTTGATCTTAGTTGAGGTTCCAATTCTACCAGTTCAAAGACACATTTAGAATTGGATTGAAGCTTAGACCCATTTTCATAGCTTGCTATTAAATATTTTGCCAGCAAAAGTACATATGTGCATATATATATATATATCGTGATATATATATATATATATTTATATATCATATATATATATGTATATATCATATGTATATATCATATATATAATATTATATATATATATATGTTATCATATATATATATCATATATATATATATATATCATATATATATATATATCGTATATATATACACAATTATAAATATATCATGTATATATATATAATCATATATCATATATATATATATATGTACACAATTGTATACATAACATATATATATAATTATATATATTATATATACACTATATAGTACTATGTTTACCCATGATGTATATACATGTATAGTACGAGTAATGCAAAAAAAAACTCAACACCACAGCGAAGTTCCTTGCCTCTGGTGCCGGCGTTGCTGGGGTAGCTGCCCTGATGTTCCCCAAGTTGAGAAGAAAACATGAGAAACTATATGGTCGCGAAATCCAGCACCACCAAAAGGATGATTGCAAACCCTATAAATAATGGGATGTTTACCACCTATCAACTGGTGCGGGATTTCTTCCATCCACAGTAGTGACTGTGTGAAGTATCCATTTTTGGGAGAGATCTCTGAGACTCGTCATTCGGGGTGCTCTACTGGTTTGGCTTCACTTCGCCAGAGAATCAAATTAAACGAAATGAGCCAATGTAATTAATAATTAGCTACCTCTGCTTCCTTCATAGATGCTCTGCAGCAGTTTCGCCCACCTTTCCGCGCTTTCTTGCATCTCTCCTGCACAGAAGTGGGGAACATATGGAAACCTCAATGCCGAAATCACTGTCACAATGACACGGCTCAAAGGCTCTCACCGGTTGCCACTTTAAGCTGATGAGAAACTGTCTCCAACAATTGGCCAAATTCCACCTTTGCACCTTCAGTGAATTTTTTTGGGTGTAGAGAATCCGCCGCCCAAAATGAAGCCACTTCGAATCTCCGAAAACCGAATGCAGAGTTACAGTCTTCGAGGTGTCCTCCCAGTTTTTCAAAGTCACCCCGAGGGGCTCCTGAGTCATCTAATCTAGCTTCCACCACTTGCACATGACGTTCTGGAGCCGCATTGAGCTCCAAGACCACCTGCCACGAAAAAGCCACCAAAAATCAACCAACACGTGGCGAAACCGTTTCCCCGCCAAAAATAGGGAATCAAGGCACAGCATGATTTAAAAAATATTCAAAAATGAGGAAAGTCGTCAATCTTTACGTTGAAAATGGTGGGCTTTCCTGCAGGACAGGTTGGATTGCAGGACGGAACTGCCAAGGTTCAGCCCTTTTGAAAGGTGGAGAAATTCTGATGCCAAAGCAGTTGGCTCGTCGAATCCAAGTCATCGGACTATGTGTCCTTGACGCTTAAAATGATGTATGAGATTTGGGGCCCCCTGTTTTTCATGATGTTCTACCCCGCATCTGCGCTTTACGTTTGAAAATCCAACGGTTCGCAACATGTTTGTGTGCGAGTGTTCTTTTCACAAAAGCTTTCTTTTTGCCTGTGTTTGAAATCATTCTGGGGTTCTGACCATGTTCATTAATGTGGGTTTGACTGAAACTTGGGATCCCAAAATCCACTGGGTAATCATTATGCTTCCCGCTTCCCATCAAAATGGCCATATGGCCATATATACTAAGGACATCTTAGGACATGTTGACACCTCAAAACATTCTCATCCATCATCCAAGATCTTAGGCCGGAACGGTTCTTGGCGACTGGTCAGAAGCAACCTGTCGACAGAGCAGGACCGAAAAACTCGGTGAAGTCCAACCCAATCCTTGACAGGTCTGGCAGGTCCCGGTGGCACCTCCACACCACTAACCATGGCAGGCATGGCAGGCACAGTGGCGCTTGCGTGCCCTCTATCAACAAATTTCTCAGTTTTTCAGTGGTTGTCAGTTGCTGGTTCTTCATCTGTTTCATGGGCCAAAACAGATCATATACATACACATAATTATATATATATACATATATATATATCTAAATCAGATCAAAATTCCATAAGATCCAAAAAAATCTGAAAGACAAGGCTCCAGTGCTGCCTATTCTGATGGCTGATGGCGTGAATCCCGTGCTGATCTGTCAGCTGCAGGGACGACTTGCATTCACCCGGATTCAAAGGACGTGTCAAAAGAGAGGTACCTTGAAATCCCGCGGTTTGTAAAATATAACTAAAATATATTGAAATATACGGAAGCAGATGGAAATATTCGGAAATTTAATTCACTTACTGGAAATTTCTCCATTTAGTTCCATTTGTAGTTATATCATTCCCCATTACCAGTAGTACCGCACAAGGCGGTGGCGGAAGTTTCAAAAATAGGAAAACGATAGGAGAGATCGGTTGTTGTGAATCACGGGTGGCAGAGCGAATCCACTGATGGACCGAAAGGTGGTTGGAGCTGTGTTTTTTGGAGTGGTTGCAATCGTTGCAGTGGTCACCTGGTCGGTCACCTCACCCACAACTGCTGGATGTAGTGTGGTGTAGTGCAGCTGTAGTTGTAGTTGTAGTGTAGTGGAGTTGTAGTTGTGGTGTAGTGTAATTAGCGTAGTGTAGTTGCAGTTGCATTTGTGGTGGTGTAATGAATGTAGTGTAATGTAATGTAATGTGGCGTAGGGTAGTGTAGTGTAGTGTAGTGTAGTGTAGTGTAGTGTAGTGTAAATGAGTGTAGTGTGGTGTGGTCTGGTGTAGTGTGGTGTAGTGTAGTGGAGTGTAGTGTAGGTGTAGTGTAGTGGAGTGGGGTGTAGTGTAGTGCGGTGTAGTGCAATGCAACTAGTGAATGTAGTGTAGTGTAATGTGGTTTAGTTGCAGTTGCAGATGCAGTTGTAGTTGTAGCTGTAGGTGTAGTGCAGTGTCATTCAGTGTAGTGTAGTGGAGTGTAGTGTAGTGTAGTGTAAGTAGTGTAGTGTAGCGTAGTGAAAATGTAGTATAGTTGTAGTTGTAGCTGTAGTTATAGTGTAGTGTAGTGGAATGTAGTGTAGTGTAGTGTAATGTAGTGTAGTGTAGTGTAGTTGAGTGGAGTGTAGTGGAGTCTAGTGGAGTGTAGTGGAATGTAGTGTAGTGAAGTGGAGTGTAGTGGAGTGGAGTGTAGTGGAATGTAGTGTAGCTGTACTGTAGTGTAATGTAGTGGAGTGTAGTGTGGTGTAGTGTAATGTAGTGTAGCGTAGTGTAGTGTAGTGGAATGTAGCGTAGTGTAATGTAATGTAGTGTAGTGTAATGTAGTGTAGTGTAGCATAATTGAATGTAGTGTAGTGGAGTGTAGTGTAGCGTAGTGGAATGTGTGTAGGTGTAGTTGTAGTGTAGTGTAGCGTATTGGAGTGTAGTGTGGTGTAGTGGTGGTTGTAGTTGAAAATGCTACAAAACCCTCACGTTTTGCTCACTTTTGACAAGGTGCACAATCCCGTGCGCCTGCCACGCGAAACGACATCTGAACGTCCAAAAGTGGCGCGAACATGTGGTGATTTTAACATTTTGACTTCGAAATGTGCTTCGCGCCACAACGGCGTGTACTTTTTCGACATCTCAACTTCCAAAAGTGGTCCGAGCATGGTGCGCTTTGTACATTTTGACTTCGAAATGTGCTACGCGCCACAACAGCGTGCACTTTTTCGACATCTCAACTTCCAAAAGTGGTCCGAGAATGGTGTGTTTTGTGCATTTTGACTTTGAAATGTGCTCAGCGTGCACTTTTTCGACATCTCAACTTCCAAAAGTGGTCCGAACATGGTGTGTTTTGTACATTTAGACTTCGAAATGTGCTTCGCGCCAACACGGCGTGCAATTTTTCATCTCTCACCTGGCCAGATGGCTCCGCACCCGCGGCTTTAGCGAGCCTACTTTTGGACCCTCCGGAGCCACAAATCATTGGAAAAATACAGTGTTTCTCGACTTTCCTACCTTTTCGCGCACCTGAGCTTCTTTCTTCTGGCTCTTTTTCTCTGATCTTCTCTCTTCTACTCTTCTCTTCTCTCTGACTCTTCCCATCTCTGCTTTTCATCTGTCCATATTGTCGGAAGTTTGACTTCTAAACTTCCTTCGAACATTGCAAATTTGGGGGCATCTAATTTTCGGACACACCCTCGTCTTTACTCATGCGGAATCACGCAATTCTTGCCAGATCCAATTGGGAAATGCAATGCTGAAAAACATGTCTAGTTCGTTATACAGGGTGATACGAACCGGCCTAGTGCGAACTGCTGCACGCGCCAACCAGCAAAAGGGGAGTTTTGGGCACAAGTTTCTTCCGCGCGTCACTCTCGAGATTGATCCAAGGGTGAGACTTGCGTCGCTCAAAAGGAATTGTCCAGAAAAGGGAGACACCAGTACCCTAAACTATCCTAAACTAAACTTGAAATCTTAGTCATCTGAGGTTCCAATCCACAATCCATGGGATTTGGGATCTCAATGGATCTCCTATTTTCAGACCCCAACGTTGCCACATCACTCCTCTCTCAATGCGAATCGCTTTCGGATCTGAGCAAATTGCGTCCCCAGCTGGGTCGAAGATGTCGAAGGAAGGTGGAAATCCGCAGCTAAGGTCCCGGCATATTCTTCGTGAAATTGTTTCTTTGCTTCGTAGAACCTCATTGCATATGGACAAGGAAGATGATCCAAAGATATCCAAAGATCATGTCCGCTGGATGGGCCAAATGCTGGAAAGACTGATATATGGCGTATGCGTAGATCATATTCAATTTAGCAATCGATATTTGTCCGTGATTATTGGTAGATATTGGTTGGATCTGGGTGGCTAAATTCCCAGTTTTGGCCCATGCTGCTTCAAGCCTCCAAATTTTATTGGGGTAAAACACAGCAACGTTGACTCACATCTCAAACTTTGGACTGGTGACATGCCCATGCACATCAATGCTCCTGTAACATGTATCAACATTGATCCCCAAGAAATGACTCACATGTTGGTAGATATATGGTGTAAATTAATAAGATATTCTATTAGAAACCAACCATTTGGGGATATTTGGGGGATATTTATGGAACCCCCTATATACATGTTGGCGTTGGCATCTCAAGGAGCATCTGGGATTGCCAGTTCAATCTGATGGCTTCACCCCACTCGGCTTCCGAGTCCACGGCTCACGCTGCAGCGGGTCCTTTTGCCTAGGCGCATGTTGGAAGAAATCAGGGACAAGGAGGTCGGAGGGGTCAGTAAAAAGAAGTTGTATATTGTCATTATCATTATAACTATGATTATTATTTCTATTCGTTATTCTTAATCATTATCATCACTATGATTATTTATGTTGTATAATGATATCAAATAGATACACAACATATAACAGTAGAATATCATATGTATAATATTGTGTGTATATATATGTGTGTGTGTTCCAGAATAGAATTGAAAATGTCAGAAACCAAACACAAGCAACTGCAACGAGCTATCGGCACTTTTGCTATGCAGTTGGCTTGTGCGGCTGGGTTTCTGTCAGATGCCAAACGCGAGCCAGGTAGAGCTGGCTGAGATTGGCAGTTTCCTGGCGGCCTCTGTCTTCTTGGCCAAAACTCCAGCTATTGTTCTGGACCTACCGGAACAAAGTGTGCAGGACACCAAAGAGCAGATGCGATTCCGTGCTGTGTGTGACGAACGGATCACTTTGCCCCTGGAGGCGTTCAGGCAGCTCCCGGACATCTTTGAGTTGCTGTCCACAACTATGGGGGCGCACAGCATGGTCCAAGTCCAGGTTGCCTGGCGATGCAACTGCGAGCTCTGGTGGGTGGCGCTGGTCCCCCATGACAAGGCGGTAGAGCCGGCAACAAGGACTCCCATCCTTCAATCGTGAAGGCGCCCGTGCTCTGGTCTACCCGGATGGTCAACGTTTCCTTCTCGCGAGTCCGAATGGTCTCAGTGGAGTCCTGTCCAGCCGATGGAACAAAACCTGGCGGGGCTTTGGCGCCATGAGCTGCCACACCCCCACCAGACTTCGACTCCAACCCCAACTCCGACATCACCTTCTCCATCTCCATGAGTTGGTTTGCCAGAGTCTCCTTGCTGATGGTGGGATCACTCACAAACTCAGGTTCGATTTCGGCCGGCGCGGCCTCAGCTGTTGTCATGTCCAGCAGCATGTAGTCCTCCCCATCAGCAACATCCGTTCCCACAAGAGAAAAGGAGGCAATCGTGCCCTGCTCACTCGCCACTGGGCTCGAAGAAGCCATGGCCAGAGGGAAATTCGGAATTTTTCGAGAGCTTAATCACAAGGGGAGGACTTGAGCCAAAATGGCATAGCCATTTTGGCAACTATATCGTCAACACATTACTTGCTCTCCACAAGTTCCAAGCAAAGAAACAAATACGTGGCTCAATGCTAGGGTGCTTGTGGACCGACATAATCTGCTGTTTTCAAGCTTCAACCATCCAAAAGTGCAAGTCAATATTGCGATCTAAAGTCCATGATGTGTATTGTATTGTCCAAGTAAAGCTGCTGGAGATGTCAAGAAGCATCGAGATATTGTCAACAGAATGTGGTGAAAAAAATGAGTTTGTGAGGATGTATGTGACCAAACAAAACGGGCACAAAACATATTGATATACACAATCTAGAAACTGGGAGACAAAAACTGAAGATTTGGTCCAGTTTCTCCAACCTTTGGGGATTCTCATCTGCTTACAATCATCCAAATCTGGACTCAAATTTGCACTTCCATGCATCTGGAACAACTTGCAAGGCTGGTCGAGAGTTCCAAGCCACTTCAAATACAGCCGGGAACAACCGCACGATGTGAAAATATGTGGAATAATTCGGGATGGAACATTTTTTAAAAAAATAACAATATTACAAAATCCTTGAAACCACCTACCAGTACAACTCTGAAATTCGCCGGAGTTCACATTTTCCCAGATCTTCAATCCGTGTGCGACCGGGAACCCGACAGGTGAAAGAGTCGCTCGTCAATCCGCGCGAATTTCATGGCATCCTCCTGGGTGATCCTGTCGATTCTGAACACGATTGGTTTCGGAGGTGGTTACCAGGTTTATGCGTATGTCTAGTATGCCTGTATAGGTGTGTATATATATAGTATGGATACAGGGATACATCAATGTATATGTATATGTATGTGTATGTGTATGTATATATATATATATATCGTATATATACACGGATATATATATTATATATACACATGATTCTACAGGTGTATGTATACTATCGCTATTGACTTTTGTCCGTGTGACGCAAATCGTGACGCAAATCCCGAAAAATCGTTGGTCCCCACCTCCCTTTATCCAGCATACGCTGCCGGCCCAGCTCATAGAAAACCTCAGCCGAGTTGCGACCTCTGGGAGGTGAGTGATGTTCAATGGCCATGTTAAATCACCAGAGGGGAATCATGGTGATAACATGTGATAACCCTCATAAGTTATGATATAGCATGATTCATAACCCCCCAAAAATACTATTAGTCACACGTCAGTGCCAGTTACACATCGCAGTCACGGGTCCCCCTGCGCGCAGCTGATCATGTGCGGCATTGATCCTGAGATGGGTGGATAAACATCCAAGGGTGCCCAGTGATCCAATGTCTATCCATAGAATCTATTCCGGAATAGAAGGAACAGGGAACCCTAGTCAATAATTCTAGCATATTCTAGCTGTTAGGAAAATTGAGTTCTATCTACTTGAAAAACCACAACAAGCAGAGCTATAAGCTTTAAGCCACTGGACGGTCACCCAGCTGCCAAGCGTCTGTTGAAGCATGGCCACCCTCCTCCTCTTGGCCTGTTGAACCATCAGCTGATCAAATCAGCCCGCCATCCAATCCAAAGGCTTCTCCCATCAAAACAGACCATCATCTAGTATCCACTACAGCAAATGTTTCTCATCTTCTCCAAAGAGTAGAGTATCAACCAGATATCACTAGAGATGGAGGTGTCCTAAAATGGTGGTACCACCAAATTGATGGTTTATTTCATGGAAAATCCTATTCAAATGGGTGATTTGGGGGTACCCACATTTTAGGAAACCTCCATATGACTAGATCATACAGGAGGGCACCTTGGTGAAACGTCGTTGCCAGCAGCCCTCCTCTCCTGGGTCACAGCGACAAAAATACAGTGGTGATGGACCCCCATCCCAAATCTCAACAATCGGATGCTGATGCAAAAATCTATATATCTAGGTGGTCTATCTATGTATTATGTATGTATGTATATTTGTATATGTGTGCATATATAAATATGTATTTGTATGTAAACGTATGTGCATGTGCTTATCTACGTATATCCTATGTATATCTAAATATGTATATCTAATATCGATGTGTATCTATGTAAATCCTATGCATATCTATATATGCATATCTATATATGCATATCTAATATCCATGTATATCTATGTGTATCAATATATGTATATCTATATATGTAGGTCTATATATGCATATCTAGATATGTATACCTAATATCTATGTGTATCTATGTATATCTAACATCTATGTATATCTATGTATATCTATGTATATCTATGTATATCTATGTATATCTATGTATATCCTATCTATATCCTATGTATATCTATGTATATCCTATTTATATCCTATGTATATCTATATATGTATATCTAATATCTATGTACATCTATGTATATCTATGTATGTATATCGTATCTCCAATGTCTATGTATATCTATGTATATCCTATGTATATCTATATATGTACATCTAGTATCTATGTATGTATATCTATGTATATCTTTGTATATCTATGTATATCCTGTGTATAATTATACACATATGTACATCTAGCATCTATGTATGTCTATGTATATCTATGTATATCTATGTATATCTATGTTTTTATGTATATCTATGTATATATCCTATGTATATCTATATATATGTACATCATATCTCTATTGTCTATATTTATCTTTGTATATCCTAAGTATATATATAATATCTCTAATGTCTATGTATATCGTATATCTATGTATATCCTATGTATATCTATATATGTATATCTAATGTCTATGCATATCTATGTATGTCCTATGTATATCTATAAATGTACATCTAGTATCTATGTATATCTATGCATATCTATGCATATCTATGTATATCTATGTATATCTATGTATATCTTTGTATATCTATGGATATCCTGTGTATATCTATGTATATCCTATGTATCTATATATATATATGTATATGTACTATCTATGTATATCTATGTATATCTTATCTATATCTATGCAAGATTATGCAAGTTGCTTGGCGAATCATCATATCACCAAGCTGTCCACTGTTCAGCCAAGCCAGCTAAGCCTCTGGCCTGACCTGTCGTGCTTCAACACCCCTCCCTGGCCAGAGCTGGCGACCAGCGGCCCAGCATTCCAAGATTTGGTGCGCAACGGTTCTCCGAATGCATTCCCAAAGCTTCAGTCACCTTTTTCATCTGTTTCATTCTGTTTCCAAGTCCATCAATTTCATTTAATTTCCATCAAAAATCTTCTAAAATATTCTAAAGTCAATGACTCTCAATGATTCCCATCTCATTCTCATCTTTGTCATCTTTTCCCCAACAAATCCCCACCTGAGAGAAGCATCTGACAAAGCATCGCCGCGGTGCTTCGAAAGAGCACCATTGTCCAAACGGAGCCATGGGCGTCGCTAGCCCCAAAGTAGCTACTTTCATAGGGAAATTTAGGGAAATATTATGATATTCCGTGATAATCCAATGGATTATATGGATTTAGAGGATACGATTCAATGATACTTTTTTTCTACAATAGTCAGACAAACCCATATGAGATGATATGAGTGCGTTTTTGGCCAACAGCTTGCTGCAATGTTTATGAAGTTCTTCTTGAAGGTCCCTGTATGCATCCTCATCCAGCCACAATGCATATTATCGCCTGGATAGGTTTGATGCATGTGTTTTTTTTGTAAAGCCTGGCAATGTCCATAACTTGGCTGAAGAACAGTGACTCTTTCCTTAGCAGTAGCGAACTGTTCACTTTACGCAACTCTGAAGGCTTCGGAGTGTCTGAGTGCTTCAGCTTGCTGGAGCTGTGGTGTTAGAATGTTAGAAAGAAAGCCTGGGTCAAAAAAAAAGGGAAAAAACAACTATATACACATTTCTGCAACTCCTCAAAAGGATGGCTCTTTTGGTACCAAAATAGTACCACTGGTATTCAATAAAACAATGTGTATCCTGATCATCTGCTACCAGGTCTGCTCAAGCTGCTCCGAGGCTGAAGAATGGCAGGACCTTTTGAAACTTCGAAGGCAACCGCTGCACCCCGCGGCTTGCACCAAAAGACCAGGGGGATCCTGTTAGCGCCCTGTCGGTGGTTCCCCATCCAAGCTGCTCAGCTCGGGATCGTCGGCATCTCTGTCTTAGGCGTGTTTTTTCTCTGCCTGGGCGCGAGGTGCTGATGAGATCCGCGTTGCCAGTGAGGGGAACAGGGATTTCGAAAAATCATCCCATAACGCGGTAAACCCAATTCATAACCCTCTACTTGGAATGGCCAAAAAAAAGCTGCCAATCTTTGAATAAGACTTTATGTTCAGGATATCCCAAACATTCAAACCACAGATGTTCCAACTGGTCCGGTGACCTCTTTCAAAGTGCTGTAGAGGACATAGGCTGCAAAGGCGGCGCATGAGGAGTTCACCTGGAAAAAGCGAGAAAAATGACAGAAAAATATTTAGGAAATAATGAAAAATTAATGATTATATATAATTAGTCATATTATAACTATATATTAAATAACATGTTTATTACTATCATTAAATATCATATGTATATATATATATATCTACACATATATCTACTGTACCATGTATATCATATATATATATATAACCTTTTTGTTGTTGATTTCCTACATCACAAAGATTTCGGAGAAGCTGATCCACTGCCAAACGTTGTCTTCGGCCTTGTCATCGCTGGTAAGGACCTGGTTGACCATGTACTCGCAATAGGAGGGGTCCTTGGAGAGAACCTGGGGCGGCCACATAGGATGGGTATTCTGCGTGGAATAAGTCGTAGGTGTTTTTTGCATGGGTCCCAGATTTGGGTTATTTTTTGGGATATGTTCATACTAGTAAGTTGTATATGGGTCGTATATTCTGGGTGATCTTGGTAAGTTATATATGGGTTATATATGGGTCGTATATGGGTTGTATATGATCACTTACTGTCTGGGATGCACATCCAAGTAGGGGTCGTGCAAGGCTGCAAGTGTCATGGAAAGGGAGAAGTTAGAATGGAACATCATTGGAATCCCAAAGATATAGCACTCAAATTGCTTCAAAATCCTTAAAAACGAGTTTCTGAGTTTCCCTGGAATGTCGCTGCGGCTTGAGGTCCCGTTGTTGAGATTAGCTGGGAACTGGGACTTGGAAAGCCAAGTACCCTTCACCACATGGTGAACTCGGGCTCTGGGAACAGCCCAATGACTCTTGGCTCCACCCCTCAGACCAACTCTATCCTCCACAGAAATAGATATTTCGCTTTTTGGGACGGGCGAAACATCACTTGAAATGATGAAAAATGGTAAACTAGGTGTGGTGATGTTATGAAAGTATACATACAAGTACATCACATCGCATTGCATTGTATCGCATTCCCTTCCATTCCATTGAATTGCATTCCCATCCAATTATGTTACATTACGTCTATCTATATATATATAATCATATATACACATATTCAATTAATTTGTCAGAATAAGTGACATACATTCTTGTACATGACAAAACAATACAAAACAAATAAAAACAAACATCTGAAGATCTAAACTTGGTTGGTTGAGCCACCCTTTATGCGAAAGTCGGGATCATGATCCTGGGGAAAAGAAAGTGTTGCCATCAGCTACTCTCTGGTAATTTGACATAGCTATTGATAGTTGACTATTTACCATAATATGGCTATTGATATTATAGTTTACCATTGTTGGTATGTTGGTGATGGTGTATTTACAGTCGATTTATGATGATTCTCCGATCACCAGTTCGCTATGTTATGTTAGTGAATATTTCCGCAAATACCTTCCAGCAATGGGTACCTGGCCAGGGGGACCTACCCTGCGGCGCCTCAGCAAAACTCAAGCCTTTGTGCCTGGCAGATTGATATCACGGTTTCTTAACAACATAAACATCAGATCATCTTAGATCATGGTAGATCATTAATTATAGATCATGATGGTTAGATCATTATAGATCATCGTTAATGTGGGAGACAGATTAGTGTGGGGATACACTATTGTGTCCACAAACCTCAAAATAATTGTGCAACCTTGGAAATGATCGAGGGGTACAGTTTTGTGTCCACAGGATTTTGGAGTAAGTTTTTTTCAGTTTTTTTATTTTATAATTTTTAAACTGTTTTAAATTATGTTCTACTTTTTTGTTTAATTATTTTAAATTGATAATTAATTAGCATTTAAAATATATAATATATATATTAAATATTTTTTTAATATATTCAATTTTTAATTTAACAAATTAACAAATTTAAACATTACATTTATATATATATATATATTAATATATATATTCAATTTTACAATTTTAAACATTATATTTATTTGTGTCAGGATACACTATTGTGTCTTGGTCTTGTGTCTGGGGTACACTATTGTGTCTTGGTCTTGTTTCTGTTCAAACATGTTTCATTTTTTTTAAAAAGTTTTTTTTACTTTTTGTTTCCCATCATTGAAATTTTCCAGATGCCTCCCACAGAAACATTAGATCCAGGTTCACAAAAGTATGGGGATACACTATTGTGTCCAGCTGCTTCCTGAGATGATTTTTTTTGAACCATTTCCTTTACCTTTTCCTTTGCTGCCTGTGCTAAAGTTTCCTTCCTTTTAATTAATTCCTTTCTTAGTTTCTTTCATGTGAAATTCTCAGAAATGCCAAATTTCCCAATATATATGATGCCTTATTAAAACCCAATTAAAAAACATCACTCAAACAATTTTTCAAGGGGGTAGTCCATGAGCAACCCTGATACACAATAGTATGGTTTGTTCGGGGGGTACACTATTGTGTCCAGCTGCTTCCTGAGGTGTTTTTCAACCATTTCCTTTACCTTTTCCTTTGCTGCCTTTGCTAAAGTTTTTTTCCTGTTAATTAATGCCTTTCTTAGTTTCTTCCATGTGAAATTCTCAGAAATGCCCCATTCCCCAAAATATATGATGCCTTGTTAAAACCCAATTAAAAAACATCACTCAAACAATTTTTCAAGGGGGTAGTGCATGAGCAACCCTGATACACAATAGTATGGTTTGTTTGGGGGGTACACTATTGTGTCCAGCTGCTTCCTGAGGTGTTTTTTTTCAACCATTCCTTTACCTTTTCCTTTGCTGCCTTTGCTAAAGTTTTTTTCCTGTTAATTAATTCCTTTCTTAGTTTCTTCCATTTGAAATTCTCAAAAATGACCCGTTTCCCAAAATATATGATGCCTTGTTAAAACCCAATTAAAAAACATCACTCAAACAATTTTTCAAGGGGGTAGTGCATGAGCAACCCTGATACACAATAGTATGGTTTGTTTGGGGGGTACACTATTGTGTCCAGCTGCTTCCTGAGGCGTTTTTTTTGCAACCATTTCCTTTACCTTTTCCTCTGCTGCCTTTGCTAAAGTTTTTTTTCCCTGTTAATTAATTCCTTTCTTAGTTTCTTTCATTTGAAATTTCCAGAAATGCCCAATTTCCCAAAATATATGATGCCTTATTAAAACCCAATTAAAAAACATCACTCAAACAATTTTTCAAGGGGTAGTCCATGAGCAACCCTGACACAATAGTATGGTTTGTTTGGGGGGTACACTATTGTGTCCAGCTGCTTCCTGAGGTGATTTTTTTCAACCATTTCCTTTACCTTTTCCTTTGCTGCCTTCGCTAAAGTTTCCTTCCTTTTAATTAATTCCTTTCTTAGTTTCTTTCATTTGAAATTCTCAGAAATGCCAAATTTCACAAAATATATGATGCCTTGTTAAAACCCAATTAAAAAACATCACTCAAACAATTTTTCAAGGGGGTAGTCCATGAGCAACCCTGATACACAATAGTATGGTTTGTTTGGGGGGTACACTATTGTGTCCAGCTGCTTCCTGAGGTGTTTTTCAACCATTTCCTTTACCTTTTCCTTTGCTGCCTTTGCTAAAGTTTTTTTCCTGTTAATTAATTCCTTTCTTAGTTTCTTCCATTTGAAATTCTCAGAAATGCCAAATTTCCCAAAATATATGATGCCTTGTTAAAACCCAATTAAAAAACATCACTCAAACAATTTTTCAAGGGGGTAGTGCATGAGCAACCCTGATACACAATAGTATGGTTTGTTTGGGGGGTACACTATTGTGTCCAGCTGCTTCCTGAGGTGTTTTTCAACCATTTCCTTTACCCTTTCCTTTGCTGCCTTTGCTAAAGTTTTTTCCCTGTTAATTAATTCCTTTCTTAGTTTCTTCCATTTGAAATTCTCAGAAATGCCCCGTTTCCCAAAATATTTGATGCCTTGTTAAAACACAATTTAAAAACATCACTCAAACAATTTTTCAAGGGGGTAGTGCGTGAGCAACCCTGATACACAATAGTATGGTTTGTTCGGGGGGTACACTATTGTGTCCAGCTGCTTCCTGAGGTGATTTTTTCAACCATTTCCTTTACCTTTTCCTTCGCTGCCTTTGCTAAAGTTTCCTTCCTTTTAATTAATTCCTTTTGTGAAATCACAGCAGTAGCAGCACTGAACGCTGCTTGTTTTGACCTGAGCGCCCCTCGAGCCAGATGGCTCTGTCGTTAATCATACCTGACAGCCAGTGCAATGGAGTTTGTCCTCAGTGCACGTTTGAACGTTCCTGGCACGACATGTTGGAAGCAAGTGACCTACGTTTCACAGCTGGAGTACTTTTCTTGTTGCTTCCAATCAATGACATCACACCGGTTTCCAAAAGTTCAAACAAAGGTGTCGTGTTGCCAGAACGTTTGGTTAACGCATCTACGACCATGCTTGGGTGTGGAACCCATCTGATCTGTGTGCCGGTTTCTGCTAATGCCTGTCTGATCACTTGCATCTCCAACGCCGTACGTTTATCGCTCGTTGTTCCAACAGTCTCTTTACTCAAGTGATCAAACAGAGATTTCGCGTCTACAATGCCTACGCCGGTTTTCAATTCCTCACAGGTCTCATCGCTCATCACTGCGCTGAGTCTTCTCTGCTTAGCGCTCTCTTCCCAGTCTTTCAAACGAAAATCCCTTGACATGAACTCATTGAACACTGTGACAGTCCAACTCAGCTCTGCCAGACCTCTTGAAAAAGACTGAGTTTCTGCAGCCAAAGTAGAGTTAACGACTCTATGTATCTTTCCACTCCGCCAATGCATGAGATTGCAAACGCCTTGGCCATGATGTAACATGTCTTGATGGTATGCAATGACTGCAAAAGCGCCCTGTGATTTTCCTTTTGCTGCATTGGCGTAGCTGGCATCTGTGACTACTCCCCAGCACAAGTCTTGGATGGGGATTCCTTGGATTCTGATCTTGAGACTGGCAGCTGCTTTGACACTTCGGATGCATTTGTTCAGATCCACTATGTCCTGAACCTTCAAGCCACTCAAACTGGACGCGACCAAGCTGGCTACCGCAGCGGCATCTGGCCTGCCCTCCTTGGCAGCCCACGTCAAACTTCCGACTGCCGCTCTCGTTTCGTCCTTCTCTTTTTCTGTTGCATCATCTTGCGTCTGACTTGCCCTACCATGTTCCAGCTTCACTTCATGCATCCTTTCAGTGACAAATTTCTCCATGTCAATCTCGAAATCAAAATTCTCCCTCTGAAAAATGCGCCTACCGTTGAACGCTGCTCCCTGTTCCTCCTCTCTAAGATGCACAAACTTGCCAAACTGAAACCTCTCTCTCAGCTGTGACATCACTTGGAAAAACTGGGATGATCCAACTGCAAAAAGATCATCTACTTCTACCACCAAAAGCCCTGCCAGTATCCCACCTTGATACCACCTGAACACGCATGGATCCAATGCTGATTGCTGAAATTGAAGACTGTGCAAGGCCCTCTTCAGACTCTTCCTCCAGTGTGCTGGGGCATCGCCTAGGCCATAGGCCCCGGCAAGCACTTCGATCAGTTGCTTGGGGCTCATTCCGGCCAAGCCTCCCTTGGGTTGCCTGCAGAAGAGCCTCCCTTGAGGCCTGTGCAATGTGTCTGATTGCATAAACGCATTCCTCAAATCACCAATTGCAGCATTCCATTTCATGCTGGCCGCGATCTGCAGCACCACTGACAGCGTTGCCGTTGTGACCGTAGGAGCATGACGGATCAAGTCCAGCAAGTCTGGATCCTTGTCCCCTCGTATGCACCACCGCGACTTGCGGCTGGGTGGAACTCCTGGCTGTTCCGATGGTTTCCATCTCCTTACAATCCTGGAGGGTAAGATCCTCTGACTCAGCTGTGCCTCAGCTAGTTGATGCTCTACCTCCAGTGACTCCTCTTCTGAAAGAACTTTCACCGCTCCAGTCGCCTCCACCTTGCTCCATTCTGCCGCGTCTGCAATCTTCCAGCCCTCCCATTCTTCGGGAGTTATCTCTTCTTCTCTCACCTCATCTGAACCTCTTTTGACCATGTAGACCAACTCTGGTGGAGTTCTCCTCAACTTGAACTCGGTGTATCCTACCCACCATCTCTGTGGTCCAACCTCCTTAGCACCGGCACTCTCGCCAATGGTGCTCCTCCAGTTCTCTTTGATGATTCTTGTGCTTCCATCTCCATAGCGCCTCACTGTCTTCCTTTCGGATGTGAGGTGTTTGGGATGCACTGGACATCCTCGTGACAAGCTTGGAGTGAACCGCACGGCGCGTTCTTGCCGATGGTGTCGTATGATGACTCCTCTCGCTTCATCGAAGACCCACAGGTCTTGGTCTCCTGCCTCATCGTCTTCCTCCTCCGCTTGCTCTTCTGGCGCCACTCCTCCTCTGTAAGGGCCCCATCTAGTAGTTGCCTTGGTCTCTCGACCGCGTCTGAGGGGTCCAAATTGAGTCTTCTGAGATGCAGGTATGCCAAACTGTGCATCGGCTGGACGATGACGGAGTGTTCCGTCTAGCATTTCGCACCGGCGATGTGATTCTGCCGCATTCTGTGCTATCTCGGCTCTTTCTGGCTCTTCCATGGGCTCCGCCACGGTCTCCGCTGGTGTTCCAGGGGAGTACCCTGACCCTGGCATGTCTGGGTCCTCGGCTGGCTCCTCAATGCGTGGCCTCTGTCTAGGTGGTTCTTCCTCTGGATCTTCATCCTCTTCTGCGGCAGGTCTCTGCCAGCTGGTGACGTCTCTGAAGCCTCTCTTGCTGGCCCTTCGGACCATGCTCTGCTGCAGTTCCTCAAAGTCTTGTTGAAGAAGCTCCCTCGCCTCTGCCTCCTCAGCTGTTGCTTTCCTGAGTTGCTCCTTGGCACACTTCCAGAGTTCTCCTCTGATGGACAGCCACGCGTTGGCACCCTCAGTCATTACCACCACCCCAGGACCCACCCATGTGGCTCTTCGTCCTTCTCTGTCTTCTAAGTCCTCTTCAGCCTTCCTTCGCCTCTGCAAAGGAACTCTGTATACATACACTGTATCTCCTACTTGTATGTCACTGCCTACTCTGGACCTAGCCTTGGCTGCTCTGACAATGGCGGTGTTGGTGGTGTGTTTGATGAATGCTTGCATGGCTTGATGCCTGATCTCCAAGAGCCTCTGCACGTCGGCGCTGGTAGATTGCACCATCATCACTGGGTCGTAGATGTCATCAGCCCCTAGGCTGCCTGGCAATCTCAAATTGTATCCTAGCTGCCTTTGCGCTGGGCTGAATCCACTTCGGTTGAACAACCTGTTCTTGGCTGCCTCTACTGCATGGATGCACATCTTCCATTCTCCCCAGCTGGTGGGAAGCACCTCCTCACGAACCTTCACAAACAACTCCTTTGCTAGTCCTCCATGCCTCTCCGTGCGCCCTTGCTGCCATGGCGCTCTTGCGCCTATGGTCCTCAAAAGTGCTCCTGCCTCTGTGACTTTTGTGCCGAAGTCCTTGCCAAACTCCCTGCCTTGATCCACTAGGACCACTTCTGGCATGCTGAAAACCCTCACCCAAGTGCTGTAGAAACGCTCCCAGACATGACTCGACAAGGTGGAGTCTAGGGGCTCCAGCATCTGGTATCCCGTCGCCAGGTCTGTCATCTTGAGAACCGGGACGGCTTTCCGGACGTCTAGTCCGGGAAAGAACACCACATCCACTCCCAGTGTCCTACAGGGCTCAAAGCTGTTGGGAAGTTTGGCTGGTCGGGCTGGTTTGGGATGCACGTTGCTTTCGCAACTGGGACAGCGATACTCGTTCTTGGCGTATCGCCACACAGCTCCTCGAGCACGTGCCATCCTGAGCGCACGGGCAAATTCCAACCTTCCTGGATGACCTAAGTTGCAATGAAGCTTGTGAATCAGCTGCTTCTCACTCCTGGTGAGTTCTCGACTGGCTGCCTCTTCTTCCTCATCTTGGGGCTCCTCAGGGGCCTTCTCATCTTGAGAGGCCCTCAGCTCTTCCTGAATTCTACTTGCACTTGATCCACTCTTTTCCACCTGATCATCAAGCAAATCTTCTAAATCCTTCTCTTCTTCGTGCTCGGGTCTCTCTCCTGTTGCCCACACTTGAGCATGCTTGTTCGCTGTATCCTCCTCTGCTCCTCTGATCATGGCCCTGCATAAGGCCGGTGGATACTTCTGAGCTAGCTTGGCAATACCGCCCATAAGCGGTTGGTGCACGTGATCTCCTCTGCACCGAGAGCTCAACCTTCTCGCCAGCCCGACTCCATTCACCATGAAATCGGTTGGCTTCTTGTTGAAGTGACCCTTAACTGCCAAACCATACCTGCACTGATCAGCGCGCACTCGTTGGACTCCTGGAAGCTGGAGCGTCTGGAGTACCTCTTTCTCCTCCCAGGCGCCTGACGTAGCTGGATGCTCAAACACTGCCAGTTTGCCTCGGCGGTGTTGCCATTGATACACCTTCATGCCAAAGGACAAATGTTCTCTGCCCTCTGCCAGCTTCAGCTTCAAAATGTGCCTGCCGTGTTTTGCTGCATTGATGTTCTGAAGTATGGAGAAGGGTCCACAGGGGGGACAGATGACAATGAGATCTGGATCGTTTCGCATGAGCTCTCGCATTGCCCTTCTGCGATCTTGAGGTTTCTTCAAGTCATATCCTGTCTCCAAGTCAAAGGAGCCCCCATCAATGTGGCCACATTGGGTCGCCTCCTTGCTGACCCGAGGTGGCGAAAACACCTCGGCTACAACCAAGCGCTTCATACTGTTCTTCAAGCCCTTTCTAGTGCTCTTGGACAGTGTTCCTCCTGAACTGTCCTCATAGTAGAGCTCTTGCCAAAAGCCTTTCTCCTCAAAAATCCTTATTGCCTGATGGTGGACCTGTGAATCAAAACTGGGCAAAATGCCTGTGTGAAACTGCCAGCTGCCGGCTGGATGAGATTGCAACCAGTATCCCTGTGATACCTGCTGCTCATAGATGGGGCGGTCTTCCTCCTCTAATTGCTTCTTCGCCCACAAGTTCCATTGGCTCTCAGAAGCTAGCCAACAGGCCCGAGGGGCATTCTCCTGTACCCACCTCATCATATGCTCGTGGGTCACTCCTCCGGTCTTGCTCACATACTGCTGCTGGCTCCTGGATCGTTCTGGGCGGCCGCCAGCTCCTCCTCCATCATCTTCTTTCTGAGCTGCACTGCTCGTAACATGGTCTCTTGCTGCAGCATGGGATTGTTGTATACTTCTCCCATCCTCTCTTCGCCCGCAATGGCGGAGAGCCAGAACATCTGGTTCTTCATGTATTCCATCTCCTGTTGATGTCGGCTTCTCTCCTCCTGCATCAGACTCAGATGTCTCTCCTCCGCTGCAGCCATGGTCTGCTGGACCATCATCTCTCTCTCTCTCTGCTCGCGCCTCCATCTCTGCTTGGCGCATCTCCTCGTCCTCTTTCTCCTGAAGTGCCTTCCTCTGCAGATGCTTCACCTCCTCTTGATCCCATTCGAAAAATTGGCACAGTCTCTCCGTGCACTTCCAAAACAACCTGCCCTGAGTGGGGCCCTCCTTCTTCACAATGAGCTGGGTCGCTGTCTTGTTGCAGTGACACTTTGGGGCCCTGATTGTCTCCTCCGACTGCTGGTTCTTCACTGGAGTGCCCTGCAGAGAGCTTATCACTGAGGCAGGGGTTCTCAGCATCTGATCGGGACTCTTGGGAGTCGCCTTGGCGCTCGGACGGTGCACAGTTCCACTCTTCGGCACTGGTACCTTGGATGGGAACTGAAAGGTCTTGCCGTTGAAGTGAATCACCGGTGTCTTCTCCTTGATATCCTCCATCACCAGTACATCCACCAACCATCTCTGATGGCAATCCGAGCACCAAATCTCCTTCTGATTTTGATTCCCAGCGCCATTGAGTGCTGCCGCTGGGTGTGAACATTCCCAGGTGCGAACCCTCGGAGGGTTTCGACACTTCCTCATGCCGATCAGGGTGCCGACTGAGAATCAGCTCTGCATATAGCTCTTCCTTCATGTAGCTCTCCCTGGACTGACATCCTTGTTGGAAGAAATGTACCAAGTGCTGGGATGCCTGTGCTTGAGGCAATGAAGACTGTGAGCCAGGCATGGATCCAACGCCTTGCCATGCGCTGAGCTTTGCCTGGGCTTTGGCAAAGTCCATGAGATCGGCCATCTTTTCCATGGTGACACGCCAATTTCGAATGGCGCGCTCCGACTTCCTTGCATGGTCGGCC
Source organism: Cladocopium goreaui (assembly GCA_947184155.2). Taxonomy (NCBI): domain Eukaryota; class Dinophyceae; order Suessiales; family Symbiodiniaceae; genus Cladocopium; species Cladocopium goreaui. The sequence goes on from CAMXCT020002190.1 coordinate 562,799, forward strand.
TGCCTTGGCCGAGATGGTGCAGCTTCTTCGCTCTGCATCTTCATCATCTTGGACAAAAGCTGCATGTCTGGAAGTGGATCCCGACTTCAACGAGCTCTCTGCGTGACTCATGCAGGCTGCTGAACTGAAAACGGCTGTGGACCAAAATCTGAAATCTTTGTGACGTCCGGGCACTGTGTCCGGACACTGCCAACCTCCTGGTGCAAAATGTAAAATGTTGACTCCTACATGCCCAGTGTCCATGTTGATCAAATCGCAACTCTTGCCAAAACGCCTAAGCTCAAGATTCTGATTGACCAAATCTACAACTGCCGCAACTTCTTTGAGAAACTTGATGGATAGAAGCAGTGGTACCTTGTCCTCAACTACGGTGACTTCTATGACTCCATTGACTCCTGCAACTCCTATGGGGAGTTCTGCAACTCCACACACTGATGCCTCTCCACCTATGCCTCTAGCCTGTGCTTTCTTATCCATCCACTTGATTCGCAGCCCCTGGGTTCCAAGCGCCTTCTCCAGCTCTCGCAGGCGCTCTTTGCCCACCAAACCGCCCTGCGCGGCAGTGTCAACAATGCCCACTTCGCATGCTTTTGGAGTTGCTGCTGATGGTGTAATGCTCTGACTACTCTCTCTCAGACATTGTCCCAAGGTCACTTGAAAGTGGGTGCCCTCTGACTCATTCACTTCAAAGAAGCCTGACTTCACTGCGGTGCTCTCTGCACCCGCGCTCCTTTTTCCTCGAGAGTCAGGCTCATTGACGCACTCTCGCGCCCAGTGGCCGATCTGGCCGCATCGTGCGCACTTTGTGCGCAGCTTCAACAAGTCCACATGGACTTTGGTGCCGCCACCTTTTCCACCAAAACGTATGGAGCCAGTGAGCTTGCCCTTGCCACCCTTGAAGCTTCCAGAGGCTGACGCAGACGCTTGCGTCGGCTTGTGAGGAAAGTATCCCCTCGCCGTCTTCTGTTCCTTGATGGCCTTCCTCACCTGCTGGTATGTGGCCAAAGCTTCCTGGATCTCATTCTCCTCATACACCTGCTGCAGGTCTCCATCTCCCAGATACACAAACTCTTCACTGTCATCCTCCTCATCTTCAGGTGTCACCTCCTCCTCCATCTCATAGGTGGCGTAATGCCTGCCGCTCTTTTCTCGCTGCACCTTGTCAAGCTTTCGAAAGGCTCTGATCACCTCTCCTCGCTCAAAGGCACCCTTCGTCCACGTAGTGACTTGGTCCTCTTGGGCCTGACTCAAATTGCCCTGTCTGAACATGACATAGCCTTTGACCTGGTCTGACAACTTCACTCCTTCCTCTGCCAGGCCCCTAAAGGCTGCGTCCTGGCGGAGGATGAACTCACTGAAGCCCTCCTTAGCCTTTCTAGGCTCACCGTACACTGCCTTCTCGAATGCCTTCGGCATCGAAGTCTCCAGGTGCGGCTGGAAGTATTCCTTCAGCTTGGCTATGATCAAATCAGCGCCTTGCTCGCTGAGCAATTGGTCGATCTCTATCTCTTCACAGACGTCTTTGGCCGGCCCTGTCAGCCCCCTCAGCATCTTCGCGCCATGCTTTCTGGAAGGCACGTCCGTCTCATGCCTCCAAATCCTCAAGTCCCTCAAATAGGACTTGAATCCTTCTACTTCGCCGTCAAAACTCGGGGGTGGATCTTTGTCTCTCCACTGGCCACCCCCACTTGCTGCCTCTGGCTCACCGTTTGCCGCCGCTTCGTCCATCTCAGGACTCCGCTGCCACTGTGAAATCACAGCAGTAGCAGCACTGAACGCTGCTTGTTTTGACCTGAGCGCCCCTCGAGCCAGATGGCTCTGTCGTTAATCATACCTGACAGCCAGTGCAATGGAGTTTGTCCTCAGTGCACGTTTGAACGTTCCTGGCACGACATGTTGGAAGCAAGTGACCTACGTTTCACACCTTAGTTTCTTTCATTTGAAATTCTCAGAAATGCCCAATTTCCCAAAATATATGATGCCTTATTAAAACCCAATTAAAAAACATCACTCAAACAATTTTTCAAGGGGGTAGTGCATGAGCAACCCTGATACACAATAGTATGGTTTGTTTGGGGGGTACACTATTGTGTCCAGCTGCTTCCTGAGGAGATTTTTGGCACTGACTCAAACAATCTTGAGATTAATTATCTCAGAATGAAGGTGAAAAGCACTGAGCTTTGCTCAGTGCAAAGCTGCAAATCACTCAGTCTGAGTAGAGTTTCAGGCAGTTGCAGCTGATGTTGATGAGTCAATTGAAAGTAAAATGAAATCAATTGAAAGTAAATTGAAATCAATTGAAAGTAAAATGAAATCAATTCAAAGTAAATTGAAATCATTTAAAAGTAACTTGAAATCAATTGAAAGTACTGTAAATTGAAATCAATTCAAAGTAAATTGAAATCAATTGAAAGTAAATTGAAATCAATTGAAAGGAAATTGGAATCAATTGAAATCTATCAATTGTTTTTGATTCCACACTATTGTGTACCCGGTCCCTTGTTTTTTCCACACTATTGTGTATCCTAAATTTGTTTGGGGGGACACCCCCACACTAATCAGTAACCTACATTATGGAAAGTTATAGATCATTGATAATATATAATTATATATAATTATAGATCATTATACATCTGGGCAAATTACAATAATTCACACACCTGAAATAAGGCCATTTTGGGATGATTCCCCTTATTAACCATGATTCCAGTGAGGTCGCAGTGAGGTCGTTATAATTCACCCAGATATAATTCACCCAGATACATCAATTTAGATCATTTTAGATCATTTTAGATCATTGGTATCGGACATCACCGAACAAAACGGTGTCCGAGCCACAGCAGGATCACCCCCCGAAAGCAACAGGCCAGCCAGACTTGCCGAAGGCCACCAGCCATTTTCCATCCACCAACTGCCCCTGTTCGTTGGCAGAAGCCCCTTGGGCCCCTTGAGGCCTGGGCGGATGTCAACCCAGAAGCTGGCCTTTGAAGGGGTGAAGGGGTGGTAAGAGGCCCCCAAAAAGAAGCGGTTCAGTTTCAGGGAGCCCCCCTAGCATTCAACAACTCAAAGAACCCAGAGGGTTCTTAGATCCATATGGTTGCTGCTTGAATCCCCGTTTCTGTTCGCCAGTATCCCGATGTTTGATCATTTTTGCTGATTCGACTATCCGCATCCGCCCATGCTTGCTGGTTGAACATCTTTAACCCCGCGTTGTTCACTGCACTTCAATGTTGCCAGAATTAGCTAAGGGGTTTGATAACTGGAATGTATTGGGATATATACACCAGTTACCCCCAATTAATTACAAAGTACTTGGGATGGGTCAAAATTGGGTACACCAAACAACATATTCTATAAAAAATATGATTAAGACTAAAAAAAATACTGAAAACAAAAATAGACAATCATTCGGTATTTATTTTCACTAAACAATATTGCCATCTATCAAAATTGGGTACCAAAAATCGCAATCCCTTGGGCCCTTGGGCCTTAAATTTTCACCGGTGCCCACGGGCGACTTGCTTGACGCAGGAGCGCCCTTGGACCAACTGCCACCATACCTACCGGAAGAGACCAGAACTGGGTTGTTTACGATAATGTGGCAATGAACATATATAAACATAATAAACATGTTATTGTTATATGTTTATTGTTATAATGAACAATATGCCACATTAGATAATGAACAATAACAAAATAATATATAAACATCATAACAAACATTAGCAGCTTAGCAATCACAACAACAAATCCACAGAGTTGTTTCACGCCTGTGAACATCATCCTGTGAACATCGCAAATGTTCAATGGGTTCCCGCCTGGGTCTGCCTTTGTCAGCAGAGGCGGGAAGTTTGACGCCTGGCAGAACTGTGGATGACCTATCTGCCAAGGGCAAAGTTTCACGGTGGACAGCACAAAGCGCATCTATAGCAACCGTCAAAAAGACGATATAAATCCAAATCATGGTAACATGAGTGGCAAATCATGTTTCTATCTATTTGATTTCTATTTGGAGGTTGCCATACAACTTTAGGATTATGTATATCGGCCACGTTTTTCTTTTTTTATCCGTATGGAAAAGGTATGGAAAAGCTTAGGAGCAAAACGTCCCGCGCATCTGCCTTTTTGCTGGTGATGTATGCTTCTCTACGTATAGCCATTGCTATAGACATACACATTTACACATATGTACTTATATACATATGTATATGAACTGTATATGTGTATATTACATATACATATATACATATATTCTGTAACTATATATGTATATATATATACGTAATTATGCATGTGTATTTTTTTCAAATAGATTTAAATGTAGAATTAGACATTTCTACAAGCAATTGTTCACATCACATGTCCAACAACATCCAACATCCAAGATCCTGAAGTCAGAGCTTCACATGCTTCGGATGGGCCTTGAAGATGTTCTCCCAGGGCTCGGAAGTTGGGGTTCATGGTTTCCCCAGCCTGGATGTGCCAGGCCACATATGTAAGGGTCGTGGGAAAATTCATCTATCGATGTGCTGTAAATCGTCAGAAATAGATGAAATTTTCATGATTCTCCCATTTAGCCTCTAGTAATTGACATAGCGAACTGGAAAATCACCATCTTTATTTAGGAAAATTATCTATAAATGGGCCGTTTTCCATGGCTGAGCATCCTGCTTCCAGGTCTTTTGCATATTTCGTCTTCACC